>JARQOD010000006.1:252494706-252540584 GCA_033576555.1 Oophaga sylvatica
GTGTTTACCAGATGCACTGATCAGGTGAGTAAAGGAAACGCAATGGCCGATGCAGCAGCAAAAACAGCAGCCAGTAGACCACTCCAAGGGGTAACGATGCACCAGGTAAGCGCTCCCAAAAATCCCTTTGTGTCGGAGGATACCTTATCTCAGATGCAGGCTCAGGTGCACCAGGAGGAAGTAGAAAAGTGGGAAAAAGAAGGTGCGTGCCTAAATGAAGCAAATGGGGTATGGGGTGTGTGCAGAATTATTAGGCAAATGAGTATTTTGATCACATCATCCTTTTTATGCATGTTGTCCTACTCCAAGCTGTATAAGCTTGAAAGCCAACTGCCAATTATGTAAATCAGGTGATTTGCATCTCTGTAATGAGGAGGGGTGTGGTCTAATGACATCAACACCCTATATAAGGTGTTCTTAATTATTAGGCAACTTCCTTTCCTTTGGCAAAATGGGTCAGAAGAGAGATTTGACGGACTCTGAAATGTCAAAAATTGTGAGATGTCTTGCAGAGGGATGCAGCAGTCTTGAAATTGCCAAACTTTTGAAGCGTGATCACCGAACAATCAAGAGTTTCATGGAAAATAGCCAACAGGGTTGCTAGAAGCATGTTGATAAAAAAGGCGCAAAATAACTGCCCGTGAATTGAGGAAAATCAAGCATGAAGCTGCCAAGATGTCATTTGCCACCAGTTTTGCCATATTTCAGAGCTGCAACGTTACTAGAGTATCAAAAAGCACAAGGTTGTGCCATACTCAGGGACATGGCCAAGGTAAGGAAGACTGAAAAACGACCACCGTTGAACAAGAAACATAAGATAAAATGTCAAGACTGGCCCAAAAAATATCTTAAGACTGATTTTTCTAAGGTTTTATGGACTGATGAAATGAGTGACTCTTGATGGGCCAGATGGATGGGCCCGAGGCTGGATCAGTAAAGGGCAGAGAGCTCCACTCCGACTCAGATGCCAGCAAGGTGAAGGTGGGGTACTGGTATGGGCTGGTATAATCAAAGATGAACTTGTGGGACCTTTTCGGGTTGAGGATGGAGTGAAGCACAACTCCCAGACCTACTGCTAGTTTCTGGAAGACACCTTCTTCAAGCAGTGGTACAGGAAGAAGTCAGTATCATTCAAGAAAAACATGATTTTCATGCAGGACAATGCTCCATCTCATGAATCCAAATACTCCACAGCGTGGCTGGCCAATAAAGGTCTAAAAGAAGAAAAAATAATGACATGGCCCCATTGTTCACCTGATCTGAACCCCATAGATAACCTGTGGTCCCTCATAAAATATGAGATCTACAGGGAGGGAAAACAGTACACCTCTCGTGACAGTGTCTGGGAGGCTGTGATGGCTGCTGCACGCAATGTTGATGGTAAACAGATCAAGCAACTGACACAATCTATGGATGGAAGGCTTTTGAGTGTCATCATAAAGAAAGGTGGCTATATTCGTCACTGATTTTTTTTTTTTTGAATGTCAGAAATGTTTATTTCTAAATTTTGTGTTATATTGGTTTACCTGATGAAAATAAACAAGTGAGATGGGTATAAATTTGGTTTTTATTAATTAAGTTGCGTAATTATTCTGCACAGCAATAGTTACCTGCACAAACAGATATCCTCCTAAGATAGCCAAATCTAAAAAAAAACACTCCAACTTCCAAAAATATTAACCTTTGATATTTATGAGTCTTTTGGGTTGATTGAGAACATAGTTGTTGTTCAATAATAAAAAGAATCCTCTCAAATACAACTTGCCTAATAATTCTGCACACAGTGTATAAAAGGGAAAGAAAATACTACGGCGGACTTCTTAAGCCGCAATCTTCTGAAACAGGGAGAATGGTCTTTAAAAACTACCATCTTAAACCTGATTGTACAAAAGTGGGGTCAACCGGATATAGAGCTCTTCGCCACCAAAAACAACAGGAAAGTGTGACAGTTTTGTTCGCTAAATCCCAGAGAAAAACCCTCTGTCAGTAGACGCGTTCCTGTTAAAATGGGACCTCGATCTAGCCTACGCCTTCCCTCCCTTGTCTTTACTTCCCCTGGTGGTGAGGAAAATCAGGAAAGACAGAGCAAGAGTAATAGTGATCGCTCCCTTTTGGCCCAATGGTTCTCATGCCTCAGGGCCATGTCTATGAGTGAGTGACATCCAGGCATTGTCTAGACATCTTTAGAGACATCTGTGTGAGATGGTTTAGTGAATCCTGTATTGAGCAGTGGGTTGGACACAATGACCCTTGAGGTCCCTTCCAACACTCTACGATTCTATAATTATGCTGCTCTCAGATTAGGTGAAAGATTTTCTTTTAGCTGGATATTAGGTATATTATATGTTTTAAATGTTAGAAAGCCACAAATAGTATCCCATTAAATGAAATAAGGTATTTTCTTTCAAGGTCACAAAGTCTGTGGTAGTGCCTTTTTATGTTATCGGTCTGCTAATAAATACAACAAAACTGCTCTTTGTAACAGCATAATACTGAATTTTATATAATAATGTCTTAAAATAAAAATTTTAGTTAAATGCTGAATGTCAAAAAGGTGACTGTCTCCAATGAACTCTAATTTTTGCTAGACTCATGGTAAAATTCTGAATGTTTCTTCCTTGCAATGTGGATCGCCTTAGGGTTTGTTGTTCCCAGAAGTAATTTAGAAAATCATTGTCTGTATTTATTGTCAAAGCCATAACAGTTTACTGAAAATCCTATCTGTCAAATCATTATGTGATGTGTGTTATTTCTGTTACATATAGGAGTTTTCATAACTGTGAGGTCTTCTCTATACCAAGAGAGGTCAAAAGCCATGGGTTTTCCCCCCCAAAAAATAGGAGCAGTGGTACATTTTAAAGGGGTTGACAACTACTGCAAAAATTAGTTAAATGTCCCAGGCGCAGTATAATAAATAAGAAAATTCCTATGGCCTTCCAGACTGCAACACTCCTCATACACTACTGTGTACCCTTTTGGTTTTTTGGCATTAACATCCTCAGACTTTCTTTTAGTATGGACGGTATGTGAAAGCTGCCGCTAATCAGTGGCTGCTGATTGGCTGCAGTGGTCACTGCCAGTTGTTGATGCTAGGTGATTGTTGGGGGACACAGTAAAGATTGCAGATGAATGGGTCTGATCCTGAAGGTGAGTACATTTCTTTTTTATTAATTACACCACTTTTGGCCAAATTAAATTAATATTTTATTGCAGTGGACAACCCCTCTATGTACCCTGACGCTTCATCGATGATGCTCCTGTGATCCCCTACTTGTTTTTGTTTACAATCTGGAAGCAATAACTGGTCCATCAGTTGGTCACTGCAGTAACATCATGTTAACGGTTACCAGAAAAAGGGAATGCCTTGCTAGAAAAGCAACATTAAAGGTAAATGAACAAATGTCCAAGTAAAAAAATAAAGTTCACATTCATGTAAAGGTCATATGCTATAATAACAGTGGGAGATAAACTCTAATGTAAGAATATAGTCTGCTAGCTTCCAACAATAAATGTTGCTGATTTGTGCCAAAGGAGGTGTTAGTTAGTTTTGACTAACGGGATGCCCACACATTTACAGATGCCAAATTCTTGATTTATTCATTTTTTTTCTCCAGCAAAGTTCAGAATATAAACAGTGTTAGACTAACATTTGCAGAAATGTTTCATTTTTAAAGTGGTTGTCTGGTTTAGAAAACTCAAAACGTCTACTGAATTGCATGATCAATAGGGGTGTCATGACACAACTGCTGAGTGACCTGGAACCAGGGGCTCCATTCCTGGCCCTAACACTAGGGTGAGCCCTAGTTCGCCCTGTTCCCCGGGATACTTTAGATGGCGAAGATGCCGGGGCCTCCGCCCTTGCCTTATCTCCTAAATTAGCCCTTTGTCTATCCCATTCCCCCACCAAGGGAAGCGGGGGTGCTACTGTGCACCGCAGTGCACCAACCCGACAAACAGGGCAACAAAGACAAGGGTAAATTGAAAACTTCCCGCACACACAATATTCACTCACCTATACAGAGGAACACACCAGGGTGTGAAGGAAGGGGAAAAAGCATAACAGGGAAGGGTAAGGAATTACCAAGTGTAGAAACCAATCAACAGTCGCTTATAACTCCTCCAGCTCTCCTTATCATACCAACTTCTCTCCCTCCTATTGTCATGAAGCAAGTGCTAACTCTGACAAGGTCTAGGTAATAGAGCCCAAATTTTTTTTTAGGAAAAGGAGTAGCCAACCGAGCTCCGCTGAACATAAGGAATTTCCAACATGGCTGATTAACCCCTGTTCTGCTGGAAAAAATAAATACATTTAATAAACCAGAGGAGTGCTTCTCAGCAGTGGACTAGGAGCAACCAGACGCTGCAGTCTTCTGGCTCTGCTCCGTTGCGGTAACCCTGTGACAGTATCCCCTCTTCCACGAGGGACCTCTTGAACCTCAGCTCCAGGTTTATCAGGGTGTGCCACATGAAAGGCCTGGACCAGTCTGGCCGTATGAACGTCAGAAGCTGGTACCCACATACTCTCCTCAGGACTGTACCCCTTCCAGTGTACCATATATTGAAGCGATGGACAAACAAAATGAGAGTCTAAGACCTTTGCTATCTGGAACTCCAGATTACCATCAATAATGACAGGAGAAGGTGGTAGAGGCTTAGGTACTGCAGATGCCACATACTTCTTGAGAAGAAAATGATGAAAAACGCTATGGATCCTAAAGGTAGGTGGTAGAGCAAGGCGGAATGCTACCAGATTGATGATGGCTTAGATCTTATAAAGACCGATAAACCTGGGACCCAGTTGCCAAGACGGAACCTTCAGCTAAATGTTCACGGGGACAGCCACACCAAGTCACCAACACGCAGGTCTGGACCCACCAAACGTCTCCAATCAGTCACACTCTTATTTAGAACCCATCTTTCTCAAATTATTAGTCACCCCCTGCCATATTGTAGAAATGGAAGATGAAAACCGTTCTTCTGGTAATCCAGAAGGGCGATTACCATTGAAAGAACTAAACTGAGGATGAAACCCATATGTCCTGAAAACATCTGAGATATGTCTCTAAATTCTGGTTGACCCGTTCAGTCTGCCCATTAGACTGCAGGTGAAAAGCAGAAGAAAAGAACAAATGGATCCCCAGATGGGTCAAAACGCCCTCCAAAATTTGGACATAAAATGCACCCACCCATCAGAAAAAATATCGGTAGGAATCTCATGCAGTCTAATTATTTCTTTAATGAAAATTTGTGCCAGAGATTTGGCGCTAGGCAAAGTTGGTAAAGCAATAAAGTGAGACATTTTACTGAAACTCTCACCACCACCAGGATTACAGTGTTCCCTACAGACACGGGTAGATCCGTAATAAAATCAACGGACAAATGAGTCCAAGGTCTGCTGGGAATCTCCAATGATTGGAGAGCCCCTGACGGATGACTATGAGAGGTCTTGGAACGTGCACAGATATTGCAGTTGGCCACATACTCCTGAACATTCTTATGATCACCTGGCCACCAAAAACGCTGAGTAAGTAGATCTGCGGTGGCCTTATTTCCAGTGTGTCCAACCAACACCATATCATGATTTTCACTGAAGACTCTAAGATGGAGATTGTCTGGAACGGACAGTTTATTAAGTGCACAGTTAGCAGGGGCAACCCCTGAGCATCAACAACCTCTCTTTCCAGATTGGAGCATATAGCCGCTAACACTACCCGTTATGGAAGAATAGGAACTGGTTTGCACTTATCTCCTCCCCAGGAAAGCAAAGGGACAAGGCATCTGCCTTAACATTTTTGTTCCCCAGCCTAAAAGAAACAGAAAAGTTAAACCTGGTAAAGAATAATGCCCATTCTGCCTGTCATGGTGTAAGACGTTTTGCCGATTCTAAGTATACCAGAATTTTATGATCTGTGATAACGATCACTGGGTGAACCGCTCCCTCCAAAAAATGCCGCCACTCCTCAAAAGCCCATTTGATAGCTAAGAGTTCCCTCTTTACCAATATCATAATTTCTCTCAGCTGGTGACAGTTTCTTTGAAAAGTAAGCACATGGTTTCCATTTACCAGGAGACGCACCTTGCGACAATACAGCCCCCACTCCCACCTCAGACGCATCGACCTCCACAGTGAAAGGCTGAGAGATGCCAGGTTGAATAAGAATCGGCACAGAAGCAAAACACCTTTTCAACGTGTCAAACGCCTCCCTGCCAGGACTGGTCCACCTGGAGAAGTCCGTCCCCTTCTTGGTCATATCTGTAAGAGGTTTGGCTACTACCGAAAAGCGGTCATATCTGTAAGAGGTTTGGCTACTACCGAAAAGTTCTTTATGAATTTACAGTAGTAGTTGTCGAAACCCAAGAATCTTTGTAACGCCTTCAAATCCTCTGGACAATCCCAATCCAATACTGCCCAAACTTTTCTGGATCAATGCGAAAACTGGTGGCAGACAATACATATCCAAAGAAGGGGATCTCCTCAACCGAGAACATACACTTCTCTGGTTTACCATAAAATTTATTGTCTTGTAGTATGTGTATGTCCTGCTTGACATGTCTCTAATGTGACTCAAGGTCGAGTGAATAAAGAAGAATATTGTCCAGGTAGATCACAACGAACTTGTCTGCCAGGGGACTAAATATGTCATTAATAAAGTGCTGAAAGGCAGCGAGCGCGTTCGTCAGCCCAAAAGGTATTACCAGATTCTCATAGTGTCCTTCAGGTGTATTGAACGCAGATTTCCGCACATTCTCCTCTTTAATGCAGATGAGGTTATACGCCCCCCTGAGGTCCATTTTAGAGAACCATAACCCAAAACCTCAGATCTTCACAGAGTGCATACTGTCAAGGATACTGCTTGGGTACCCAGTTGGCTTTGGTGGATACCCAGTCCATGCCCAATTACCTGTCAGACATTGGGGATGTATTCTCTGAGCAGGGAGGCAAGAACTTCCCTCAAATCATCCTTATGATTGTGTCATTAATCTCGTTCCTTGTGCCAACCTGCCCAAGAGCAGACTCTATAACACCTCAGGTCCAGAGATGCAGGCCATGAAGGACTATATCACGGAAAGTCTGGTTAAGGGCCATATCAGACAGTCCTCCTCTCCCATTGCTGTGGGGTTATTTTTTGTTAAGAAAATAGATGGGGAGTAATATCCTTGCCTGGATTTCTGGGAACTCAATGCGATCACTGTCCGTGATCCGTATCCGCTCCCCCTCATCCATGACCATTTAATCAAATTGTAGGGGCAAAATGGTTCTCTAAGATGGACCTCAGGGGGGCTTATAACTTCATCTGCAATAAAGAGGGGGATGAGTGGAAGACTGTGTTCAATACGCCTGAACAACACTATGAGAATCTGGTGATGGGTTAACAGACGCACCTGCTGTCTTTCAGCACTTTATTAATGACATCTTTAGTCACCTGGTAGGTAGATTCGTTGTGATCTATCTGGATAAAATTCTAATTTATTTACCTGACCTTGAGTCACACCAGGTACATGTCAGGCAGGTCTCACATGTACTCAATGACATTAAATTGTATGTCAAACCCGAGAAGTGTATGTTCTCGGTTGAGGAGATCCCTTTCCTAGGTTATGTGTTGTCTTCCACCGATTTTTGCATGGATCCAGCGAAAGTCTGGACAGTATTGGATTGGGATCATCCAGAGGATTTGAAGGTGTTACAGAGATTTTTGAGTTTCGCCAACTACTACCGTAAATTCATAAAGAACTTTTCTGTAGTAGCCAAACCTCTTACTGATATGACCGCTTTTCGGTAGTAGCCAAACCTCATACAGATATGACCAAGAAGGGGACGGACTTCTCCAGGTGGACCAGTCCTGGCAGGGAGGCATTTGACACGTTGAAAAGGTGTTTTGCTTCTGTGTCGATTCTTATTCAACCTGACGTCTCTCAGCCTTTCATTGTGGAGGTCGATGCGTCTGAGGTGGGAGTGGGGCTGTATTATCGCAAGGTGCGTCTCTTGATAAGAGAGAAATTATGACATTGGTAATAGGGAACTCTTAGCTATCAAATGGGCTTTTGAGGAGTGGTGTCATTTTTTGGAGGGAGAAGTTCACCCAGTGATGGTTATCACGGATCATAGAAATCTGGTATACTTAGAATCGGCAAAACGTCTTGCTCCTCGACATGCAAGATGGGCATTGTTCTTTACCTGGTTTAACTTTTTTATTACTTATAGGCTGGGGAACAAAATCGTTAAGGCAGATGCCTTATCTCGTTGCTTTCCTGGGGGATGAGATAAGCGCGATTGGTACCTATTCTTCAGAAAGGGGTGGTTATGGTGTCTATATGCTCCGATCTGGAAAAAGCTTGTTGACACTCAGAGGACGCCCTTGCTGCCTATCCACTTGGTAAACTGTTCGTTCTGGTCAATCTCCTTCTTAGAGTCCTCAGTGAACATCATGATATTATGTTGGTTGGGAATAAAGCCACTGCGGATTTGCTTACTTGGTGGCCAGGTGCTGATAAGATGTCCGGGAGTCTGTAGCCACTTGCAATGTTTGTGCGTGTTTGAAGACCCCTCATACTTGTCCGTCAGGGGCTCTCCAACCATTGGATATTCCCAGCAGACCTTGAACTCATTTGTCGGTCGATTTCATCATAGACCTTCCCGTGTCAGCAGGGAATACTGTAATTCTGATGGTGGTAGACAGATTCAGTAAAATGTCTCATTTTATTGCTTTACTAGCTTTGCCTAACCCCATATCCTTGGCACAAATTTTTGACAGGGAAATAATTAGACTGCATGGGATCCCTACTGTATTGTTTCTGATTGAGGGGTGCAGTTTGTCTCCAAGTTTTGGAGGGCATTTTGCACACATCTGGGCATCCATTTGTGTTTTTCTTCTGCTTTTCACCTGCAGTCTAATGGGCAGACTGAACAGGTCAGCCAGAATATAGAGACTTATTTAAGATGTTTTGTGTCTGAGAACCAAGAGGATTGAGTTACCTACTTACCACTGGCTGAATTTGCAGTAAATAATCGTTAGGAATGAACCGGTAAGTCCCTGTTTTTTGGGGCATATGGATTCCATCCTCAGTTTAGTTCTTTTAATGGTAATCACTCTTCTGGATTACCAGCGGACGAACGGTTTTCATCTTCCATTTTACCATATGGCAGGGGGTTACTAATAATTTGAGAAAGATGGGTTCCAAATATAAGAGTGTGGCTGGTCGGAGACGTTTGGTGGGTCCGGATCTGTGTGTTGGTGACTTGGTGTGGCTGTCCTCGAGGAACATTAAGCTGAAAATTCCATCTTGGAAACTGGGTCCCAGGTTTATCGGTCCTTATAAGATCTTAGCCATCGACAATCGAATAGCATTTCGTCTTCCCTTACCATCAACCTTTCGGATCCATAATTATTTTCATCATTCGCTTCTCATCACCTCTACCACCTTCTGCTGTCATTATCAGTGGTAATCCAGAGTTAAAGATAGCAAAGGGCTTCGACTCTAGTCTTGTCCTTCGGTCACTTCAGTATCTAGTACATTGGAGGGGGGTCCGGTCCTGAGGAGAAGAGACTGTAGACCGCAGCATCTGGTTGCTTCTACTCCAGCGCTGAGAAGAAGCACTTCTCTATCTTATTAAATGTGTTTATTTCTTCCGGCAGAACAGGGAATAATCTGCCATGTTGGAAATTCCTGTTCTCAGCTGTTCTCGGTTAGGCACTCTTTTTCCTTATATAATCTGGGCTTTATTACTAATCCTCATCAGAGTTAGCTTTATGCTGCATGACTAAAAAGGGAGAGAAGTTAGTATGAGAAGGAGTGCTGGAGGAGTTATAAGAAACTATTGTTTGGTTTGGATGCTTGGTAATTCCTTATCCTTCCCTTTTTTGGTTTCTTCCCCTTCCTGCACACTCTGGTGGATTCCTTTGTTATATGTGAGTGAATATTTTGTGTGTGTGGAGTTTTCAGTTACCCCTTGTCTTTTTTGCCCTGTTTGTCAGGTTGGTGTACTGCGTTGCATAGTAGGTTCCCCTCTCCCCAGGGTGGGGGAAGGGAACTGACGGACGGCTAACTTAGGAAATAAGGCAAGGGCAGAGGCCTCGGCATCTTTGCCATCTGAAGTATCCCAGGGAACAGGGCTAGCTAGAATGCCCACTAGTGCTAGGGCCAGGAAAATAGCCCCTGGTCCCGGGTCACCCGACAGCTGTGTCGTGACAGGGGGCTTGTGTACAAACTTTGGGTACAATTTTAATTGGCTGGAGCAGTGATCACCTACAAAATCATCCCTCTTGAGTGCTTAGCACATCTGTACTGTACTCTTTGAACAATTTTTGGGGTGGTGTGGCTTGGGAATTAAACAGCTCATGACCAGGCCATCTTCTCCCTTTCTATACAAAGCACATTTTTATTCTTTTTTGTACATGCACTTTTGACAGCTGTAAAAATTTTAGCGTTTTGATTTGCAAAAAATTGTTGCTTTTGTTTGTTCTACATGGGTCTTAAGTTTTACGTAATTTTCCTTTTTTTGCTGCTATATGATAAAAATTGTAAACACACTACCCAAACCCATTTTCACTAAGAAAGGAATGGGCAACACTTCACATGATAAATAAGCATACCGATCCCTGTAGTAAATGTACCACATATAGATCAAGAAGTGTTATTTAATTGAAAATGTTTAAAATACAGTATATTACTTTATTTCAATAATCCTAAAACATACATAAATAAAAACAGGGTGCCTCAAACCATAAAACACATAAGAGGTCAGCTGGATCAGCGTGCAAAAATACACAGGAATATTTATACGTGTGGTCAAATATAGCATGCCAATTGATCAGGATACATACAATTGTAATATGCCACTACAAGCAGTTCTAAAATTCAAGATGTAATCAACATGATATAACTGCATATGAAAAATCCACAATAAAGTATCTTTGCATATCACTGTATAGAAAAATTATATGCACAGTCCCAGTATATATCTGCAACCAGATGGACAATAAGATGCCCTAAATTGTTAAAGTGCATGTGAAAAATCCACAATATAATCTATTATATCCTTACATACCATCACATGGAAGAGTTTTGTGAACAAGCACAATACATACAGTACCTACAAACAAATCAGCACTAAAGTGGCCAGAATTGTTATAGTGCCTAGACAGGGAAAGTGCATTTCACAAATTATTATTATTATACATTTTTATAGTGCCATTAATTCCATGGCGCTTTACATGTGAAGAGGGGCAAATATAGACAAGTACAGTAAACATGAGCAATACAAGGCACACACAAGTACAGGAGAGAGGACCCTGCCCGCGAGGGCTCACAGTCTACAGATAAAGCTATATTTAAGCATAGACCGCCATAGTTGTAATAGCTATCCATATGTCCATACTAACAATATTTGTAACAAAGGGCCAATACCCTGGCACCCCCAGGAAGAAGCATCAGCAAAACGCGCATCGGGGTCAGGAGTGTTAGCGTGTCACCTAGCGTTTTACTCGTGAAAACAGCACTAATATAGGTAATACTTGTAGGACATAGGGTATAGTTTGAGGCACCCTGTTTTTATTTATGTATGTTTTAGGATTATTGAAGTAAAGTAATATATTTTTAACATTTTTAATTAAATAACACTTCTTGATCTATACGTGGTACATTTACTACAGGGATCGGTATGCTTATTTATATGATAAAAATGTAGTGAAAAAAGAAAATGTTTGTATTTATCATATTTTTTACATTTTTTTTTATAACAAAGGACCGCAAAAATATATTTTAACTTGTATTCCCTTTGTGTAGAAATTATTTTAATACATTGAACATATTTTCGATGGGCACAGAGCTATAAACATTCATTCAGATTGGTGTTTTTTTCTTATTTATTTTTCCATTTATTTTACAGACTGTGCCCCCTCATAGGGTCTTAAAAGACCTTTGAGGGGCATATGAAAATATTAACACATTACCTTTCTTGCTGATTTTCAGTGTAATTGGGCTGTTGTGTTACCACAAGTTATAGTGGAAATTCATCGTCTTCTTGAACCCAGCAGGCTGCTTACTCTGCATTGACATTTTAGAATGTCAGTGCAGAGTCAAGTATGCATAGTTTAAAGTATATAGATGGACCAGGAGAAGTTAAAGGGAATCTGTCAGCTGTTTTTTGCTCCCTCATCTACCAGCAGCAGGATGTAGAAAAAGAGACACTGAATCCATCAATGTATCACTTAGTTTACTGGGTGCAGCATCTCTGACACAATCAGAGTTCTTAGATTTAGCATGAAGCAGAGCTCAGAAAGCTAGCCCCACCCACACCAAGCTCTGTATGTATATTGTCTATAGACATTATCACATGAGAGAGCGTGTTTGGACAAGTACTCGCACACCAGCTAGTCACAGCAATGATAATGTCCTGGTGATAAAACCTTCACTGTAAATAAACGACTACACACAGCTTAATAAATTACACATTACTGAATTCTGTGTTTTAAACCGTGCATCATGCTGTCGTCGAATTGCATGGTAAAATCCTGCTGACAGATTCCCTTTAAAGGGTACCTACCAACTCTCCTGTTAGGCTTGTTTTAGTAAATGCTTGAGTTTTCTATTCTCCAATTCTGGAACATATTTTTCTATGATTTTTATATTGTGCCATTCCTTTTCATCTTTTTTTCGGTAAATGAATGAATAAATTGACAATTGATTGTTACCTTCCTCTTGTCAAACAATGTTCATGTTGTACACAGTCCTTCAGTACTGACTGGACTGTGTCAAAGTTTGTATAGTCTTGCCCTATTGACTAGAACTCCAAAGCTTTGGTGTTTTGGATCCATGTTTACGAAGACTTTGCTCTGGTGTTTTGCATTAGTACCTAAAGCTAAATATGACATTTGTGTTATGTGTGCTTTTAGCCAACTAAAAGCGTTGTCTCAACATTGCATTTCAGGAAGGCTCTACTCCCCAAGGCAAACACTTGAGTTCTTGATGCTAAACTCTACCCTGCTTTCTCTGTATGTACATACAGTCAGGGCCAGAAATATTTGGACAGTGACACAATTTTCGCGAGTTGGGCTCTGCATGCCACCACATTGGATTTGAAATGAAACCTCTACAACAGAATTCAAGTGCAGATTGTAACGTTTAATTTGAAGGGTTGAACAAAAATATGTGTTAGAAAATGTAGGAATTGTACACATTTCTTTACGAACACTCCACATTTTAGGAGGTCAAAAGTAATTGGACAAATAAACATAACCCAAACAAAATATTTTTATTTTCAAAATTTTGTGGCGAATCCTTTGGAGGCAATCACTGCCTTAAGTCTGGAACCCATGGACATCACCAAACGCTGGGTTTCCTCCTTCTTAATGCTTTGCCAGGCCTTTACAGCCGCAGCCTTCAGGTCTTGCTTGTTTGTGGGTCTTTCCCTCTTAAGTCTGGATTTGAGAAAGTGAAATGCATGCTCAATTGGGTTAAGATCTGGTGATTGACTTGGCCATTGAAGAATGTTCCACTTTTTTGCACTCATGAACTCCTGTGTAGCTTTGGCTGTATGCTTGGGGTCATTATCCATCTGTACTATGAAGCGCCGTCCAATCAAGTTTGCAGCATTTGGCTGAATCTGGGCTGAAAGTATATCCCGGTACACTTCAGAATTCATCCGGCTACTCTTGTCTGCTGTTATGCCATCAATAAACACAAGTGACCCAGTGCCATTGAAAGCCATGCATGGCCATGCCATCACGTTGCCTCCACCATGTTTTACAGAGGATGTGGTGTGCCTTGGATCATGTGCCGTTCCCTTTCTTCTCCAAACTTTTGGCTTCCCATCATTCTGGTACAGGTTGATCTTTGTCTCATCTGTCCATAGAATACTTTTCCAGAACTGAGCTGGCTTCTGGAGGTGTTTTTCAGCAAATTTAACTCTGGCCTGTCTATTTTTGGAATTGATGAATGGTTTGCATCTAGATGTGAACCCTTTGTATTTACTTTCATGGAGTATTCTCTTTACTGTTGACTTAGAGACAGATACACCTACTTCACTGAGAGTGTTCTGGACTTCAGTTGATGTTGTGAACGGGTTCTTCTTCACCAAAGAAAGTATGCGGCGATCATCCACCACTGTTGTCTTCCGTGGGCTCCCAGGTCTTTTTGGATTGATGAGTTCACCAGTGCTTTCTTTCTTTCTCAGGATGTACCAAATTGTAGATTTTGCCACTTCTAATGTTGTAGCAATTTCTTGGATGGGTTTTTTTCTGTTCTTGCAGCTTAAGGATGGCTTGTTTCACCTGCATGGAGAGCTCCTGTGACCACGTTTCCTTCACAGCAAAACCTTCCAAATGCAAACACCACACCTCAAATCAACTCCGGCCCTTTCATCTGCTTAATTGAGAATGACATAACAAAGGGATTGCCCACACCTGTCCATGAAATAGCCTTGGAGTCATTTGTCCAATTACTTTTGGTCCCTTTAAAAACAGGGTGGCACATGTTAAGGAGCTGAAACTCCTAAACCCTTCATCCAATTTTAATGTGGATACCCTCAAATGAAAGCTGAAAGTCTGAACTTCAACTGCATCTGATTTGTTTTGTTTCAAATTCATTGTGGTAATGTCTAGAACCAAAATTAGATAAATGTTGTCTCTGTCCAAATATTTATGGACCTAACTGTATAAAGATACAGGTGCCTCCAAGCAACTGCAATGAAAAAGACATGATAATGGCTTACCGGCCTTAGACAAACTAGTGGAGAGGCAGGAGGGGGCAGCTTTGGATCTGAGATAAGGGTAGGTGAGCAGAGGTGAAGAGGAATACTGCTTACCTACCAGTGCATCCAACTGGGAGCAGGGAGGTTACCAACTAGGTATTGAGGTGTCGGAGCTGCTTTTCCTCTGCAACTGACAGGAAGGGGGGACAACATCTAGTCTAGCTAGTGCTGAGAGGTGAGCATAATTATGGAACTGCTTCTGGTCAGTTTAGAATGCCCAAGGGCCATTCTATCGTAATGAATAGTGTCGGAGAGGGGTGGCCAGGATCAGGAACAGAATATGGGTTCCTGAGATTCCAGTGAGCCTCAGTGATTAAACTAAATGTTGTTACTGCTCATTGCCTAGGTGACTGGCCACTGCTGCTGGCCTCCTAGGCAACGAATAGTAAACAATAATGTTTGATAACTCAAATATTAGGAGAATGGAGCAACATAGAAACAGGAAGTTAATTGCAAAACTTGCTCAGTCTTGTAATATTCACTTGCAATTTAAGGTGCCAATTTAAGATAATGAGAATAACTGTTTGAATATCACTTGTCTAAAGTCGCTCCTCATTCTTTTTCATACTGTTTTATTAAAACACAGAACTAGGGCTAATGCAGACGTCCGTGAATCTCGGTCTGATCACAGACCTCAATATGCTGACTGGCTGCGGTTCTCCTGAACGGAGCATGACTAATATATTTCTATGAGGCTGTTATGCTCGTGATTGGAGACCCGCAGCTAGTCAGTGTATTGTGGTCCATGATCTGACCGAGGATCAGCGGCGTTTGCTTGAGACTTATACTGCAGTGCCTTCTCCTTCTCCTCCCTTCCTGTAAATTGTTTAGATATTTTTGAGGGGCTACTTGACATTTCTGAACATTTTCATTTTATAGGAAACTACAAACTGCTATAAAGTGAAGAAAATGCCATTTTCCCAAGTAAAATACATTAAAAGTTCTAAGAATTCACATATACTGCTAATCTATGAAAAAATGTCTGGTGTACTTTGAAGAAGAAAGACATAATATCTCAACAGCTTTCACATTTCAGAACTTAGTGGCATCCTACATACTGACATGTACTGAACAGTAACCGAATGTAATTGTACTTTAATGAAAGACAGCGATGAATTATGAGACCAGGCAACCGTAAAATATACCAGCATAGAAATCATTTGTTCCTTTATTGGGCTTCGTTCCTAATGACTTTTCTAATCCGTGCTCAAACACCAAAAACTTAAGAACCTCCTATTAAGAAACTCTTAAGGGATTTGAAATGAAAAACTCTATTGCTGGTAGGCTTGTCCTTCCAAATTCCTACAAATAGGCCATCCCTAATGTAAAATCAACAGTTGTAATTCCTGCGCTTGGATATTTAATAAATCCCATTATACTTTGTTTGATTTGCGCTTCTTGGTTGCATTGCGATAAAGGATCTTCACGGTCTGTTTAGAGCTAAGATTACAGTATAAGTTAATTTACCTTGCAGCTTGAAATTGAATTTTAATTTTCATCTGCACTAAGACGAGACACTTAATGGTTTACATTAATTAATTAATGTCAGTGGTTTCACTATCCCTGTCATCAGACAGGGAACAGTGGAGATAATTTGTTACATGCCAAAGGCTACCTTTTCAGCAGGCTATCAGCAAATTTACAGCTTAATTTAGATTATCAGGCTTTGGCTGTTGTGCAGTAAATTGTTGGACAATTAGTGCTTCTGACCTGTGATCTGATAGAATTATGTATTTGGGATGCGAAGTCTGACATTTTCTTGCTGATGTGTACATTGTAACTTGTTATGGCGCCCTTAGAAATAAATCTAGAAATTATGGATAAGATTGAACGGTAGATTATATTGCCCACACTGCTGGATATTTTGCATGTACCTAGAGCGAACAGTTGAAACACATGGGATTCCTCCTCAACTATTCTATTTTTGGCTTGTAAACGACTGCATTATAAATCCTGCTCCAACTACTGTGCCACATTTATACCATGTTATCATTGTTATGCAGATTAAACAGATACCAAAAGAGCTTGAAAAAAATAAAAGTTATTGGCGACACAATATTTTAAACCATTTTTAAAAAGCCAAAGTTGTGATTCTTAAAAAAAATATTTTCGGCATTGCCATAATCATAACAATCTGCATAACAATAAAACCGAAAACAATTCCACATGGCCAAGTGGAAAACACCTCTAGGCCAGTAGTCTAAACCGATACCAAAAGAGCTTGAATAGGGATTTAGGAAGTCTGATAAGAGATAATTGACCATACTAATGTATGAGCATAATAATATACTTCTCAAGTGTCAATTTGCAACATATCATCATACAGTGCAAAATAAATAAGAAAAATCCCAAGTAAAGCAATAGGGGATAAGAAAATATCACAAATTATTGCAAAGTTTATTAATCAAGAAAAAAATATCAGTGACAGAACATACATGGGTATGCAAATACATGGAGATGAAAAAATAAAGGAGAGAATAATAATATATAAAGTGATTAATCATGCACGAGGATAAAGAATAGGTGTCTCTACAGTTGTAGATAAATCGCAAAAAGAGTGAGAATGAATCTTAATAAATATCAATTCTATGAGATCTAAAATTGATGAAACCACAGGGAAGTGGTTAAACGATCGTCGAGGCTTAGCGTGTCCCACGTGTCTCCTGCATTTGGTTTTTACTGCACCATGTCTGAAGCTATTTAACTTCATTCCCTTATACCAATGATCAACTTCTATCAATTTGATGGATACATGCCCTCATCCTACTATATGATTTTCCTATTTATATCAGTAAAGATTTATTGAGATGCATGTTTCTTTGCTCTGTTGAGCATATAGGACTTGTTTTCTCTGGCTTATTAGTACAGGAATTGTTCTAACTTTTTCTACACACATTGCGGTTTACATTTGCAGGTTTCTATGTGGGACATCCGTTCTACTGTTCTGTTGTGCTAGATATCTTTCATTGAATTTCTGCACGTTTGTGTCTCATATACAATTTAATATAATCGGATCCTTTAGCGTCATTTCGCTGATCCAATTTTAGATCTCATAGAATTGATATTTATTAAGATTAATTCTCACTCTTTTTGCAATTTATCTACAACTGTAGAGACACCTACTCTTTATCCTCGTGCATGATTATTCACTGTATGTAATTATTATTCTCCTTTATTTTTTCATCTCCATGTATTTGCATACCCATGTGTTGTGAATACCTTGGAGGCGACTTCTGAGCTGGGGTTCCCTCCGGTGGTTGCTGAGGGTAATGAACTAATTACTGAATGGCCTTCAGCTGGCTCTGAATGGTATGATATAAGTGACCTGAGTTTCCAGCAGCCTTGCCGGTAATCAATTGTTCCTCCTGCTCTTGCTTGGAGCACATCTTGCTTTCCTGCTCTCATTCAGATAAGTGGTTTGCTTTTTTTTCCTCTGTTGGATTTTCACTGCTGGTTTGCTGCTTGCATTGGACTAAAGCCTGGTCCCCTTTTGGGGTCTTGCGCTGCAATTGTGCTCATTGTGTGTTTGCATTTTTTTGATTTGTTCCTTTGTCACTTTTTATTTGCTGTGTGTTACACCAGAGATCTGATTTAGGTGGTAGAGATCGTGTGATCTCAGGTTTTTTGTTACTCAGAAGTGTTGGTATTTTTGTCAGGGTTTTTTTTGGATGCAGTCAGGATTCTTTCCTATACTTTTCTATCTAGACAGATTGGGCCCCAGCATTTGCTCATTCTATTTTCTGTCTGGGTCCGTGTTTTCTTCTTGTCTAACTGCCATTACATGTTCGGGAGCTTCCTATTTCTTTGGGGATTCTGCTCCGGGGCAGATAGCATTCATCTTTATGCCTTTAGGTGTAGCTATCTCTCCGGCTGTGATGAGGCGTCTAGGATCACCATAGGTACGCTCCACGGCTACTTCTAGTGTGGCGGTTAGTTTAGGTTACTGCAATCCAATAGTTTCCAGCCTCTCTGGTGTATTGCTACTTTGGCTATTTTTTGCAGTTTCTGCTCAGCTACCGAAACATAACAGTATTACCGGCCCGACTGAAAATTATATGGTACTCACAGAAGGGAAAAATAGTAAAGAGGAAAAAGTTTGTTACATTTTTTTCCCTCTATTTCTCTGGGTGCTGAGGAGGATTTTTTTTTCTCTCAATGTAGTTTGCACAGTTGTCTGGCCGTGTGGATCAGCTTGCCACTGAGGTTTGGAGTATTGCTACCTATCTTGCTAGGTTGCCAGTTGTGGAACCTAGGATCCCCATGCCAGATTTATTTTTGGGGGATCGGTCTAAATTTCTGAATTTCAAAAATAACTATAAGTTGTTTTTTGCCTTGAAGCCTAAGTCCTCAGGGAACGCAGCACAGCAGGTTCAAATTGATATCTCTCTGCTGCGCGGCGACCCTCAAGATTGGGCTTTTTCCCTGACACCTGGGGATCCTGTTTTGAATGATGTTGATGTATTTTTTCAGGCTCTGGGGTTATTGTACAATGAACCTAATGTCACTGATCAAGCTGAAAAGACCTTGTTGGCATTAGATCAGGATCGTGAAGACGCTGAGCTGTACTGTCAGAAATTTCGAAAATGGGCAGTCCTGACCAAATGGAATGATGATGCTTTGGCAGCCCTTTTTCGGAAGGGTCTGTCAGAAAATATAAAGGACGTTATGGTGGGATTCCCTGTTCCCTCTGGTCTCAATGATTCTATGTCTTTGGCTATTCAAATTGACAGACGTTTGTGGGAGCGCAGAGGTATGCGTGAGATAGTGTTGCCTTGTGAGCCAGCTCCTGAGCCCATGCAGTGTGATGGAGTGACTTTTGGGGCTCAGCGTCATGAGTTTTATAAGCGCAATGGGTTATGTTTGTCTGTGGTGACGCTTCCCATGCTATTTCCGTCTGCCCTAAGCGGGGAAGACGTTTGCGCGCTCAGTTGTCTTGGGTAGTGTTCAGACTAAATTTCTGTTGACTGTTACCCTGATTTGCTCCCTGTCCACATTTTCGGCTCAGGCTTTTGTTGATTCAGGAGCAGCTATTAACCTGATGATTTTGACTTTGCCAAACATTGTGGGTTTCCCATGATACCCCTGCGGAAGTCTATTCCTTTACTGGGCATTGATTCTACCCCTTTGGCAGAGAATAAACCCCAGTTTTCTACTCAGGTGATAATGAGATCATTCAGATCATCAGGAGAGTTGCAAATTTCTGGTGTTGCAAAATCTGCATGACATAATTGTACTGGGTTTCCCTTGGTTACAGACTCATAATCCTGTTTTGGATTGGAAATCTGTGTCTGTGACCAGTTGGGGTTGCCAATGTGCTAATACTGACACTCCTGTTTTTTATGCCTCTCCCCAGTCTCAGGATGTCCCTGACTTTTTGACTGATTTTTCTGATGTGTTTAGTGAAAGTAAATCTGCATCCTTACCTCCTCACAGGAGCTATGATTGCGTTATTGAGTTAGTTGTTGTGAATGTGTTAGAAATGAATTCTGAGCGGAAGCTCCCTCTGGTGGTTACAAACAGTACTGAACCATTCAATGAGGATTGGCAATCAGGAGTTACAGACTGGTCTTGTATAAGGGAGGTTCCCTCCCATCATGGTTGCCGGTGATCAATTGTTCTTGCCTCAACTGTGGTTCCTGGTTCACTTGGAAGCTTGCTGAGTCTTGCCTCTTCTCCTGCTCTCAGATAAGATATTTTCTGTTTTTGTTTTTGTGCTTACCATTTGCATATTTCTCTGCATTTCTGTGAGGTTAGCCAGGTCTCCCCCCCCCCCCCGGGGGGCTTGGGCTCCTCTCAGTTCTTCTGGAGCCACTGTTATTTGTTCATTTGCCTTTTCCAGTTTTTTCAGTGGCTGCGACTTAGTTTTGTTACACCAGAGAACTAATTTAGGTGGTAGAGGTCGTGTGATCTCAGGTGTTTTTGCAATTAGTAGAGTTGGTATTTTTTAGGGCTTTTTGGATTGCAGTAAGTGTCCTTCCTATCCTTTTCTGTCTAGGAAGGTTGGGCCCCAACGTTTGCTCATTCTATTTTCTGTCTGTGTCTGTGTTTCCTCTTGTCTAACCGCCATTACATGTTTGGGGCTTCCTATGTTCTTTGGGAATCTGCTCCGGGGCAGATAGCTTTCCTCTTTCTATCTTTAGGTGTAGTTAACCTCTCAGGCTGTGACGAGGCGTCTAGGACCACGTAGGAACGCTCCACGGCTGTCTTTAGTTGTGGTGGTTAGTCAGGGTACTGCAATCCAGTAGATTCCAACCTCTCTGGTGTATTGCCGTTTTTGCCTGCTCTCCTCAGCTACCAAATCATAACAGCATCACCGGCCAAACTGAAAATTATATGGTACTCAACAGAAGGGAAAAATAGTAAAAGGAAAAAGAAAAGAGAAAGTTGTCAGAATTTTTTTTTTCTCTGTTTGTTGCATTTTTTCCCTCTTTTTCTCTGGGTGCTGAGGAGGATTTTTTTTTTCTCTCAATGGAGTTTGCACAGTTGTCTGGCCGTGTGGATCAGCTTGCCACTGAAGTTCGGAGTATTGGTACCTATCTTGCAGGGTTGCCGGTTGTGGAACCTAGGATCCCCATGCCAGATTTATTTTTGGGGGATCGAGCTAAATTTCTGAATTTCAAAAATAACTGTAAGTTGTTTTTTGCCTTAAAACCTAAGTCCTCAGGGAACGCAGCACAGCAGGTTCAAATTGTCATCTCTCTACTGCGCGGCGATCCTCAGGATTGGGCTTTTTCCCTGACACCTGGGGACCCTGTTTTGAGTAATGTTGATGCATTTTTTCTGGCTCTGGGGTTATTGTACGATGAACCTAATGTCACTGATCAAGCTGAAAAAACCTTATTGGCATTAAATCAGGGGCTTGAGGACGCTGAGTTGTACTGTCAGAAATTTCGTAAGTGGGCAGTCCTGACCAAATGGAATGATGATGCTTTGGCAGCACTTTTTCGGAAGGGTCTGTCAGAGAAAGTAAAAGATGTTATGGTGGGTTTCCCTGCTCCCTCTGGTCTCAATGATTCTATGTCATTAGCGATTCAAATTGACAGACGTTTGCGTGAGCGTAGAGCTATGCGTGGAATAGTGTTGCCTTGTGAACCAGCTTCCGAACCCATGCAGTGTGACAGAGTGGCTTCTGGGGCACAGCGTCATGAGTTTCGAAAACGCAATGGGTTATGTTTCTACTGTGGTGACGCCTCTCATGCTATTTCAGTCTGCCCTAAGCGGGGAAGAAATTTTGCACGCTCAGTTGTCTTGGGTAGTGTTCAGACTAAATTTCTGTTGACTGTTACCCTGATTTGCTCCCTGTCCACATTTTCTGCTCAGGCTTTTGTTGATTCGGGAGCAGCTATTAACCTGATGGATTTTGATTTTGCTAAACGTTGTGGGTTTCCCTTCATACCCCCACGGAAGTATATTCCCCTACTGGGGATTGATTCTACCCCTTTGGCTGAGAATAAACCCCAGTTCTCTACTCAGGTGATAATGAGGGTTGAACCTGATCATCAGGAGAGTTGCAAATTTTTGGTGCTGTATAATCTGCATGACATTATTGTAATAGGTTTCCCTTGGTTACAGTCTCATAATCCTGGTTTGGATTGGAAATCTGTGTCTGTAACTAGTTGGGGCTGCCAATGTGTTAATGCCAACACTCCTGTTTTTTCTGCCTCTCCCCAGGCTCAGGATGTTCCTGACTTTTTGACTGATTTTTCTGATGTATTTAGCGAAAGTAAATCTGCATCCTTGCCCCCCCATAGGAGCTATGACTGCGCTATTGAATTAGTGCCTGGTAGTAAATTCTCTAAAGGTCGCCTTTTTAACTTGTCTGTACCTGAACATGACGCTATGCGGTCTTATATCAAGGAGTCATTGGAGAAGGGTCATATCAGACCATCCTCTTCACCCTTGGGTGCCGGTTTTTTCTTTGTGGCCAAAAAGGATGGTTCATTAAGGCCGTGTATTGATTATCGCCTCTTGAACAATATCACTGTGAAATATGAATATCCGTTACCCTTGATTTCTGACCTGTTTTCCAGGGTGAAAAGTGCTACTTGGTTTACCAAGCTTGACCTCAGGGGGGCGTATAACCTTATTCGCATTAAGCATGGGGATGAATGGAAGACGGCGTTTAATACCCCAGAGGGGCATTTTGAGTACCTAGTGATGCCTTTTGGGCATACTAATGCCCCTTCCGTCTTCCAATCCTTCATGAATGATATTTTCAGGGATTTTGTGGATAAATTTCTGATTGTTTATTTGGATGACATCTTGATTTTTTCCAACGACTGGGACTCTCATGTGAAACATGTTCGGACTGTGTTCCAGATTTTGAGAGAGAATGCACTGTATATGAAGGGATCAAAGTGTCTTTTTGGCGTACAGAAGGTCTCATTTCTGGGATTCATTTTGTCTCCGTCTGTTATTGAAAAGGACCCGGTCAAGGTTCAGGCCAACTGTGATTGGGTTCAACTTACTTCATTAAAGGCTCTTCAGAGATTTTTGGGTTTTGCCAATTTTTATCGCAAATTTATTGGTAATTCCTCCGGTATTGTTAAACCATTGACTGATTTGACCAAAAAGGGTTCCGATGTGGTGAATTGGCCTCCTGAGGCAGTTTCTGCGTTTCGGGAACTTAAGCAGAGATTCACTTCTGCTCCTGTTCTACGGCAGCCTGATGTTTCTCTGCCGTTTCAGGTGGAGGTTGATGCCTCTGAGATTGGGGCAGGTGCCGTTTTGTCCCAAAGGGATCCAGAGACCTCTAAAAGTAACCCTTGTGCCTTTTTCTCTCGAAAATTTTCTCCAACTGAACGTAATTATGATGTGGGTAATTGGGAGTTATTGGCCATGAAGTGGGCCTTGAAGAGTAGAGACATTGGCTGGAAGGAGCCAAACATCAGGTGGTGGTCCTCACGGACCATAAGAACCTGGTTTATCTCGAGTCAGCCAAGTGACTTATTCCTAGACAGGCCAGGTGGGCCTTGTTTTTCACACGTTTTAATTTTGTGGTTTCTTTTCTTCCGGGCACTAAGAATGTTAAGGCGGATGCCCTCTCGAGGAGTTTCTTTGCGGATTCTCCTGAGTTATCTGATCCTGCTGTTATTTTGAAAGAGGGTGTAGTTCTTTCCGCCATCTCGCCCAATTTGAGACTGGCTCTGGAGGGGTGTCCGGAGGATAAACCTGAGTGCTGCCCTGTTGGGAAATTGTTTGTCCCAGACCTGTGGAAAAAGAGTGTGATGTCTGAGATTCATTGTTCCGCGTTGGCTGGTCATCCCAGGATTTTTGGTACCAGAGACTTGGTGAGTCGGTCCTTGTGGCCAAAAAGGATGGTTCATTGAGGCCGTGTATTGATTATCGCCTCCTGAATAAGATCACTGTTAAATATCAATATCCGTTACCTTTGATTTCTGACCTATTTTCCAGAGTGAAAAGTGGTAGTTGGTTTACCAAGCTTGACCTCAGGGGGGCGTATAACCTTATTCGCATTAAACACGAGGATGAATGGAAGACGGCGTTTAATACCCCAGAGGGGCATTTTGAGTACCTAGTGATGCCCTTTGGGCTCACTAATGCTCCTTCTGTCTTCCAGTCCTTCATGAATGACATTTTCAGGGATTTTGTGGATAAATTTCTGATTGTTTATTTGGATGATATCTTGATTTTTTCCAATGACTGGGACTCTCATGTGAAACATGTTCGGACTGTGTTCCAGATTTTGAGAGAGAATGCTCTGTATGTGAAGGGATCAAAGTGTCTTTTTGGCGTACAGAGGATCTCATTTCTGGGATTCATTTTGTCCCCATCTGTTATTGAAATGGACCCGGTCTAGGTTCAGGCAATCTGTGATTGGGTCCAACCTACTTCATTAAAGGCTCTTCAGAGATTCTTGGGTTTTGCCAATTTTTATCGTAAATTTATTGGTAATTTCTCTGTTATTGTTAAACCATTGACTGATTTGACCAAAAAGGGTTCTGATGTGGTGAATTGGCCTCCTGAGGCAGTCTCTGCGTTTCAGGAACTTAAGCAGAGATTCACTTCTGCTCCTGTTCTACGGCAGCTTGATGTTTCTCTGCCATTTCAGGTGGAGGTTGATGCCTCTGAAATTGGGGCAGGTGCCGTTTTGTCCCAAAGAGATCCAGAGACCTCTAAAAGTAACCCTTGTGCCTTTTTCTCTCGAAAATTTTCTCCAACTGAACATAATTATGACGTGGGTAATCGGGAGTTATTGGCCATGAAGTGGGCTTTTGAAGAGTGGAGACATTGGCTGGAGGGAGCCAAACATCAGGTGGTGGTCCTCACGGACCATAAGAATCTGGTTTATCTGGAATCAGCCAAGCGACTTAGTCCTAGACAGGCCAGGTGGGCCTTGCTTTTCACACTTTTTAATTTTGTGGTTTCCTTTCTTCCTGGCACTAAGAATGTTAAGGCGGATGCCCTCTCGAGGAGTTTCCTTGCGGACTCTCCTGAGTTATCTGATCCTGCTGTTATTTTGAAAGAGGGTATATTTCTTTCCGCCATCTCGCCCAATTTGAGACTGGCTCTGGAAGGGTGTCAGGAGGATAAACCCGAGCGCTGCCCTATTGGGAAATTGTTTGTCCCAGACCGGTGGAAAAAGAGTGTGATGTCTGAGATTCATTGTTCCGCGTTGGCCGGTCATCCCGGAATTTTTGGTACCAGAGACTTGGTTAGTCAGTCCTTTTGGTGGCCTACTTTGTCTCGTGACGTCAGGGAATTTGTGCAGTCCTGCGGGACTTGCTCTCGCTCCAAGCCTTGCTCTCGCTCTAGTGGTTTGTTGATGCCATTGCCTGTGCCCAAGAGACCATGGACCCATATCTCTATGGATTTCATTTCCGACCTCCCTGTTTCTCAGAGAATGACCGTTATCTGGGTGATTTGTGATAGGTTTTCCAAAATGATACATCTTGTGCCATTACCTAAGTTGCCTTCCTCCTCCGAATTGGTGCCTTTGTTCCTTCAGCACGTGGTTCGGTTACACGGCATTCCTGAGAACATTGTGTCTGACAGAGGAGTCCAGTTTGTTTCCAGATTTTGGAGGACTTTTTGTTCTAAACTTGGTGTTCAATTGTCTTTCTCCTCGGCTTTTCATTCTCAGACCAATGGACAAACTGAGAGAACAAACCAGACATTGGAGACTTATCTGAGATGCTTTGTGTCTGCTGATCAAGATGACTGGGTCTCTTTTTTGCCTTTGGCTGAGTTTGCTCTTAATAATAGGGCTAGCTCTGCCACTTTGATGTCTCCATTTTTCTGCAATTTTGGGTTTCACCCTCGATTTTCTTGCATGACCAACAGTCTTTGTGTGCGGTGAATCTTACCCTACTTATGTCCAGGTGTTGACTCTGTTGTGGAGCGTATGCAGCAGATTTGGGACCCGGTAGTGGAGAGGTTGTCCCTCTCTCAGGAGAGGACCCAGCGGTTTGCCAACCGGCATAGGACTGATGGTCCTCGGTTTGAAGTGGGGGACTTGGTCTGGTTGTCCTCAAGAAATATCCCTATGAGAGTTGCATCTCCTAAGTTTAAGCCTAGGTTCATTGGACCTTATAAGATCATGGAGATTCTTAATCCTGTTTCCTTTCGTTTACTTCTTCCAGGGACATTTAAGATCCATAACGTATTCCACAAGTCCTTATTGAAGAGGTTTGTCGAGCCAGTGGTTCCTATGGCTGCGCCTCCTGACCCTGTTTTTGTTGAGGGCAATCTGGAGTATGTGGTTGAGAAAATATTGGATTCTCGTTTTTCTAGACGGAAACTCCAGTATTTGGTTAAGTGGAGAGGTTATGGTCAGGAGGACAATTCTTGGGTGTTTGCTTCGGACATCCATGCTGGGAGACTGATCCGTGCGTATCACAGAGCTCATCCTGACCGACCTGGTTGCCCAAATGAGGGTTCGGTGACCCCTCCTCAAGGGGGGGTACTGTTGTGAATGTGTTAGAAATGAATTCTGAGCGGAAGCTCCCTCTGGTGGTTACAAACAGTACTGAACCATTCAATGAGGATTGGCAATCAGGAGTTACAGAGTGGTCTTGTATAAGGGAGGTTCCCTCCCATCATGGTTGCCGGTGATCAATTGTTCTTGTCTCAACTGTGGTTCCTGGTTCACTTGGAAGCTTGCTGAGTCTTGCCTCTTCTCCTGCTCTCAGATAAGATATTTTCTGTTTTTTGTTTTTGTGCTTACCATTTGCATATTTCTCTGCATTTCTGTGAGGTTAGCCAGGTCTCCCACCCCACCCCCCGGGGGACTTGGGCTCCTCTCAGTTCTTCTGGAGCCACTGTTATTTGTTCATTTGCCTTTTCCAGTTTTTTCAGTGGCTGCGGCTTAGTTTTGTTACACCAGAGAACTAATTTAGGTGGTAGAGGTCGTGTGATCTCAGGTGTTTTTGCAATTAGTAGAGTTGGTATTTTTTAGGGCTTTTTGGATTGCAGTAAGTGTCCTTCCTATCCTTTTCTGTCTAGGAAGATTGGGCCCCAACGTTTGCTCATTCTATTTTCTGTCTGTGTCTGTGTTTCCTCTTGTCTAACCGCCATTACATGTTTGGGGGATTCCTATGTTCTTTGGGGATCTGCTCCGGGGCAGATAGCTTTCCTCTTTCTATCTTTAGGTGTAGTTAACCTCTCAGGTTGTGACGAGGCGTCTAGGACCACGTAGGAATGCTCCACGGCTGCCTTTAGTTGTGGTGGTTAGTCAGGGTACTGCAATCCAGTAGATTCCAACCTCTCTGGTGTATTGCCATTTTTGCCTGCTCTCCTCAGCTACCAAATCATAACAGTTAGTGGCTTGTGGTAAATTTCCTAAAGGTCGCCTTTTTAATTTATCTGTACCTGAACATGATGCTATGTGATCTTATATCAAGGAGTCATTGGAGAAGGGTCATATCACACCATCCTCCTCACCCTTGGGCACCGTTTTTTTCTTTGTGGCAAAAAAGGATGGTTCATTGAGGCCGTGTATTGATTATCGCCTCCTAAATAAGATCACTGTTAAATATCAATATCCGTTACCTTTGATTTCTGACCTATTTTCCAGAGTGAAAAGTGCTAGTTGGTTTACCAAGCTTGACCTCAGGGGGGCGTATAACCTTATTCGCATTAAACACGGGGATGAATGGAAGACGGCGTTTAATACCCCAGAGGGGCATTTTGAGTACCTAGTGATGCCTTTTGGGCTTACTAATGCCCCTTCCGTCTTCCAGTCCTTCATGAATGATATTTTCAGGGATTTTGTGGATAAATTTCTGATTGTTTATTTGGATGACATCTTGATTTTTTCCAACGACTGGGACTCTGATGTGAAACATGTTCGGACTGTGTTCCAGATTTTGAGAGAGAATGCACTGTATATGAAGGGATCAAAGTGTCTTTTTGGCGTACAGAAGGTCTCATTTCTGGGATTCATTTTGTCTCCGTCTGTTATTGAAAAGGACCCGGTCAAGGTTCAGGCCATCTGTGATTGGGTTCAACTTACTTCATTAAAGGCTCTTCAGAGATTTTTGGGTTTTGCCAATTTTTATCGCAAATTTATTGGTAATTCCTCCGGTATTGTTAAACCATTGACTGATTTGACCAAAAAGGGTTCCGATGTGGTGAATTGACCTCCTGAGGCAGTTTCTGCATTTCGGGAACTTAAGCAGAGATTCACTTCTGCTCCTGTTCTACGGCAGCCTGATGTTTCTCTGCCGTTTCAGGTGGAGGTTGATGCCTCTGAGATTGGGGCAGGTGCCGTTTTGTCCCAAAGGGATCCAGAGACCTCTAAAAGTAACCCTTGTGCCTTTTTCTCTCGAAAATTTTCTCCAACTGAACGTAATTATGACGTGGGTAATTGGGAGTTATTGGCCATGAAGTGGGCCTTTGAAGAGTGGAGACATTGGCTGGAAGGAGCCAAACATCAGGTGGTGGTCCTCACGGACCATAAGAATCTGGTTTATCTGGAATCAGCCAAGCGACTTAATCCTAGACAGGCCAGGTGGGCCTTGCTTTTCACACGTTTTAATTTTGTGGTTTCCTTTCTTCCTGGCACTAAGAATGTTAAGGCGGATGCCCTCTCGAGGAGTTTCCTTGCGGACTCTCCTGAGTTCTCTGATCCTGCTGTTATTTTGAAAGAGGGTATATTTCTTTCTGCCATCTCGCCCAA
Organism: Oophaga sylvatica; assembly: GCA_033576555.1. Taxonomy (NCBI): domain Eukaryota; kingdom Metazoa; phylum Chordata; class Amphibia; order Anura; family Dendrobatidae; genus Oophaga; species Oophaga sylvatica. The sequence continues at coordinate 252,523,596 of JARQOD010000006.1, forward strand.
TTTGAGACTGGCTCTGGAAGGGTGTCAGGAGGATAAACCCGAGCGCTGCCCTATTGGGAAATTGTTTGTCCCAGACCGGTGGAAAAAGAGTGTGATGTCTGAGATTCATTGTTCCGCGTTGGCCGGTCATCCCGGAATTTTTGGTACCAGAGACTTGGTTAGTCAGTCCTTTTGGTGGCCTACTTTGTCTCGTGACGTCAGGGAATTTGTGCAGTTCTGCGGGACTTGCTCTCGCTCCAAGCCTTGCTCTCGCTCTAGTGGTTTGTTGATGCCATTGCCTGTGCCCAAGAGAGCATGGACCCATATCTCTATGGATTTCATTTCCGACCTCCCTGTTTCTCAGAGAATGACCGTTATCTGGGTGATTTGTGATAGGTTTTCCAAAATGATACATCTTGTGCCATTACCTAAGTTGCCTTCCTCCTCCGAATTGGTGCCTTTGTTCCTTCAGCACGTGGTTCGGTTACACGGCATTCCTGAGAACATTGTGTCTGACAGAGGAGTCCAGTTTGTTTCCAGATTTTGGAGGACTTTTTGGTTCTAAACTTGGTGTTCAATTGTCTTTCTCCTCGGCTTTTCATTCTCAGACCAATGGACAAACTGAGAGAACAAACCAGACATTGGAGACTTATCTGAGATGCTTTGTGTCTGCTGATCAAGATGACTGGGTCTCTTTTTTGCCTTTGGCTGAGTTTGCTCTTAATAATAGGGCTAGCTCTGCCACTTTGATGTCTCCATTTTTCTGCAATTTTGGGTTTCACCCTCGATTTTCTTCGGAACAGACAGAGGCTTCTGTCTGTCCAGGTGTTGACTCTGTTGTGGAGCGTATGCAGCAGATTTGGGACCAGGTAGTGGAGAGGTTGTCCCTCTCTCAGGAGAGGGCCCAGCGGTTTGCCAACCGGCATAGGACTGATGGTCCTCGGTTTGAAGTGGGGGACTTGGTCTGGTTGTCCTCAAGAAATATCCCTATGAGAGTTGCATCTCCTAAGTTTAAGCCTAGGTTCATTGGACCTTATAAGATCATGGAGATTCTTAATCCTGTTTCCTTTCGTTTACTTCTTCCAGGGACATTTAAGATCCATAACGTATTCCACAAGTCCTTATTGAAGAGGTTTGTCGAGCCAGTGGTTCCTATGGCTGCGCCTCCTGACCCTGTTTTTGTTGAGGGCAATCTGGAGTATGTGGTTGAGAAAATATTGGATTCTCGTTTTTCTAGACGGAAACTCCAGTATTTGGTTAAGTGGAGAGGTTATGGTCAGGAGGACAATTCTTGGGTGTTTGCTTCGGACATCCATGCTGGGAGACTGATCCGTGCGTATCACAGAGCTCATCCTGACCGACCTGGTTGCCCAAATGAGGGTTCGGTGACCCCTCCTCAAGGGGGGGTACTGTTGTGAATGTGTTAGAAATGAATTCTGAGCGGAAGCTCCCTCTGGTGGTTACAAACAGTACTGAACCATTCAATGAGGATTGGCAATCAGGAGTTACAGACTGGTCTTGTATAAGGGAGGTTCCCTCCCATCATGGTTGCCGGTGATCAATTGTTCTTGTCTCAACTGTGGTTCCTGGTTCACTTGGAAGCTTGCTGAGTCTTGCCTCTTCTCCTGCTCTCAGATAAGATATTTTCTGTTTTTTTTTTGTGCTTACCATTTGCATATTTCTCTGCATTTCTGTGAGGTTAGCCAGGTCTCTCCCCCACCCCCCCGGGGGACTTGGGCTCCTCTCAGTTCTTCTGGAGCCACTGTTATTTGTTCATTTGCCTTTTCCAGTTTTTTCAGTGGCTGCGGCTTAGTTTTGTTACACCAGAGAACTAATTTAGGTGGTAGAGGTCGTGTGATCTCAGGTGTTTTTGCAATTAGTAGAGTTGGTATTTTTTAGGGCTTTTTGGATTGCAGTAAGTTTCCTTCCTATCCTTTTCTGTCTAGGAAGATTGGGCCCCAACGTTTGCTCATTCTATTTTCTGTCTGTGTCTGTGTTTCCTCTTGTCTAACCGCCATTACATGTTTGGGGGATTCCTATGTTCTTTGGGGATCTGCTCCGGGGCAGATAGCTTTCCTCTTTCTATCTTTAGGTGTAGTTAACCTCTCAGGTTGTGACGAGGCGTCTAGGACCACGTAGGAATGCTCCACGGCTGCCTTTAGTTGTGGTGGTTAGTCAGGGTACTGCAATCCAGTAGATTCCAACCTCTCTGGTGTATTGCCATTTTTGCCTGCTCTCCTCAGCTACCAAATCATAACAGTTAGTGGCTTGTGGTAAATTTCCTAAAGGTCGCCTTTTTAATTTATCTGTACCTGAACATGATGCTATGTGATCTTATATCAAGGAGTCATTGGAGAAGGGTCATATCACACCATCCTCCTCACCCTTGGGCGCCGGTTTTTTCTTTGTGGCCAAAAAGGATGGTTCATTGAGGCCGTGTATTGATTATCGCCTCCTGAATAAGATCACTGTTAAATATCAATATCCGTTACCTTTGATTTCTGACCTATTTTCCAGAGTGAAAAGTGCTAGTTGGTTTACCAAGCTTGACCTCAGGGGGGCGTATAACCTTATTCGCATTAAACACGGGGATGAATGGAAGACGGCGTTTAATACCCCAGAGGGGCATTTTGAGTACCTAGTGATGCCTTTTGGGCTTACTAATGCCCCTTCCGTCTTCCAGTCCTTCATGAATGATATTTTCAGGGATTTTGTGGATAAATTTCTGATTGTTTATTTGGATGACATCTTGATTTTTCCAACGACTGGGACTCTCATGTGAAACATGTTCGGACTGTGTTCCAGATTTTGAGAGAGAATGCACTGTATATGAAGGGATCAAAGTGTCTTTTTGGCGTACAGAAGGTCTCATTTCTGGGATTCATTTTGTCTCCATCTGTTATTGAAAAGGACCCGGTCAAGGTTCAGGCCATCTGTGATTGGGTTCAACTTACTTCATTAAAGGCTCTTCAGAGATTTTTGGGTTTTGCCAATTTTTATCGCAAATTTATTGGTAATTCCTCCGGTATTGTTAAACCATTGACTGATTTGACCAAAAAGGGTTCCGATGTGGTGAATTGGCCTCCTAAAGCAGTTTCTGCATTTCGGGAACTTAAGCAGAGATTCACTTCTGCTCCTGTTCTACGGCAGCCTGATGTTTCTCTGCCGTTTCAGGTGGAGGTTGATGCCTCTGAGATTGGGGCAGGTGCCGTTTTGTCCCAAAGGGATCCAGAGACCTCTAAAAGTAACCCTTGTGCCTTTTTCTCTCGAAAATTTTCTCCAACTGAACGTAATTATGACGTGGGTAATTGGGAGTTATTGGCCATGAAGTGGGCCTTTGAAGAGTGGAGACATTGGCTGGAAGGAGCCAAACATCAGGTGGTGGTCCTCACGGACCATAAGAATCTGGTTTATCTGGAATCAGCCAAGCGACTTAATCCTAGACAGGCCAGGTGGGCCTTGCTTTTCACACGTTTTAATTTTGTGGTTTCCTTTCTTCCTGGCACTAAGAATGTTAAGGCGGATGCCCTCTCGAGGAGTTTCCTTGCGGACTCTCCTGAGTTACCTGATCCTGCTGTTATTTTGAAAGAGGGTATATTTCTTTCCGCCATCTCGCCCAATTTGAGACTGGCTCTGGAAGGGTGTCAGGAGGATAAACCCGAGCGCTGCCCTATTGGGAAATTGTTTGTCCCAGACCGGTGGAAAAAGAGTGTGATGTCTGAGATTCATTGTTCCGCGTTGGCTGGTCATCCCAGGATTTTTGGTACCAGAGACTTGGTGAGTCTGTCCTTTTGGTGGCCTACTTTGTCTCGTGACGTCAGGGACTTTGTGCAGTCCTGTGGGACTTGCTCTCGTTCCAAGCCTTGCTCTCGTTCTAGTGGTTTGTTAATGCCATTACCTGTACCCAAGAGGCCATGGACCCATATTTCTATGGATTTTATTTCCAACCTTCCTGTCTCTCAGAGAATGACCGTTATCTGGGTAATCTGTGATAGGTTTTCCATGATGATACATCTTGTGGAAATCTGCTCTCAACCACCAAGTGCTGTGACTCCCATCCCACCCTGTATTTCCCCTGGCTCACTTTCCACATTTGATCCCATCACAGAAGAAGAAGTCTCCAGACTCCTCTCTTCCTCTCGTCCGACTACATGCACTACCGACCCCATTCCCTCACATCTCCTCCAGTCTCTCTCTCCAGTTGTCACAACTCACTAACTACAATCTTTAATCTCTCACTCTCCTCTGGCATTGTCCCATCTTCCTTCAAACACTCCATCATTTCTCCACTACTAAAAAAACCCACTCTCAACCCTTCCTGCACAAACAACTGCAGACCGGTCTCCAATCTCCCCTTCATCTCTAAACTTTTGGAGCGCCTACTCTACTCCCGCCTCACCCGTTACCTCTCCACTTACTCCCATCTAGACCCTTCACAGTCCGGCTTTCGCCCCCTACATTTGACTGAAACTGCACTCATCAAAGTGACCAATGACCTTCTGACAGCAAAACGTAACGGCGACCACTCTCTGCTCATTCTTCTCAACCTTTCTGCAGCTTTCGACAGTTGACCACTGTCTCCTACTGTCTAGGCTCTAGTCACTAGGTATTAAGGACACTGTTCTCTCCTGGTTCTCCTCCTATCTTTCTGACTGCTCCTTCAGTGTTTCGTTCTCTGGCTCCACGTCATCTCCTCTTCCTCTCACTGTCGGTGTACCCCAGGGCTCAGTCCTTAGCCCCCTTCTCTTCTCTCTCTACACGGCCCCAATTAGACAGACCATCAGCAGATTTGGCTTTCAGTACCATCTTTATGCTGATTACACACAACTATACACGTCCTCCCCCGACCTTACCCCCGCTGTTCTACAGAATGCCACCGACTGTCTCCGCAGTCTCCAACATCATGTCCGCTCTCTATCTGAAACTTAACCTCTCCAAAACTGAACTCCTTCTGCTCCCGCCGTCTACTAACCTCCCTAAATCTGACATTTCCCTCTCCGTGGGCGGCACCATAATAACACCCCGGTAGCAGGCTTGCTGTCTGGGTGTTATGTTTGACACCAATCTCTCCTTCACCTCCCACATACAATCTCTTTCCCGCTCTTGCCGCCTACACCTAAAGAATTTCTCTAGAATCCACTCTTTTCTCACCATGGAGACAACAAAACCCTCACTGTAGCATTGATCCACTCCCGCCTGGACTTCTGCAACGCTCTATTACTTGGCCTCCCCATTACTCGACTATCCCCTCTCCAGTCCATCCTTAATGCAGCAGCCAGGGTCATCCATGTGGCTAATCGGTACTCGGACGCATCCGCTCTTTGCCAGTCCTTACACTGGCTGCCCATTTATTATAGGATCCAATTCAAAGAACTGGTTCTCACCCACAAAGCTCTCCACAGTGCAGCACCCCCTACATCTCCTCCCTCATTTCTATCTATCGGCCTAACCGACTGCTACGGATTAGTGCAGAGGTTAGTCGAAAGTAGTTTGCAGGACTTTCGACTAACCTCTGCACTAATCCGTACCTCCCACTCCCGACTCCAAGACTTCTCCCGCGCTGCGCTAATGGAATGCTCTACCCCAAGAAATTAGGACTATCCACAATTTGCATGGTTTCAGGCACTCCCTCAAAACACATTTGTTCAGAGCGGCCTATCACATTCACTAATCAAAGTCATTCTATGTGTAAGTGTGTATGTGTAGCCCATTCACTAACTCCATCCATCCCTCGCTCCCTCAAGATGGCTGGACCATCATTGTAAATGCACCATTGTGTACACACCTGTACTTTGTATCTCCCCCACCTCACTGTAGATTGTAAGCTCTCACGAGCAGGGGCAGCTTATTTTTGCTTTAATTATTGTATTGTTAACGTTGTTACTTATGACTTGTGTTTTGAAACTGTTAAACTGTAAAGCGCTGTGGAATATGTTGGCGCTATATAAAGATTATTATTTTTATTATTATTATTATTGTGCCATTACCTAAGTTGCCTTCCTCCTCCGAATTGGTGCTTTTGTTCTTTCAGCACGTGGTACTGTTACATGGCATTCCAGAGAATATTGTGTCTGACAGAGGAGTCCAGTTTGTTTCCAGATTTTTGAGGACATTTTGTTGTAAACTTGGTGTTCAGTTATCTTTCTCCTCTGCATTTCACCCTCAGACCAATGGACAAACCGAGAGAACAAATCAGACCTTGGAGACTTATTTGAGATGTTTTGTGTCTGCTGATCAAGATGACTGGGTCTCTTTTTTGCCTTTGGCGGAGTTTGCTCTTAATAATAGGGCTAGCTCTGCCACTTTGATGTCTCCATTTTTCTACAATTCTGGGTTTCACCCTCGATTTTCTTCAGGACAGGCGGAGGCTTCTGTCTGTCCTGGGGTTGACTCTGTTGTGCAGCGTATGCAGCAGATTTGGGACCAGGTAGTGGAGAGGTTGTCTCTCTCTCAAGAGAAGGCCCAGCGGTTTGCCAACCGGCATAGGACTGATGGTCCTCGTTTTAAAGTGGGGGACTTGGTTTTGTTGTCCTCAAGAAATATCCCTATGAAGGCTGCATCTCCAAAATTTAGGCCAAGGTTCATTGGACCTTATAAGATCATGGAAATTATTAATCCTGTTTCCTTCCGTTTGCTTCTTCCAGGGATATTTAAGATCCATAACGTGTTCCACAAGTCCTTATTGAAGAGGTTTGTCGTGCCAGTGGTTCCTATGGCTGCGCCTCTTGATCCTGTTTTGGTTGAGGGCAATTTGGAGTATGTGGTTGAGAAAATGTTGGATTCTCGTTTTTCTAGACGGAAACTCCAGTATTTGGTTAAGTGGAGAGGTTATGGTCAGGAGGACAATTCTTGGGTGTTTGCTTCGGACATCCATGCTGGGAGACTTATCCGTGCCTATCATCGAGCTCATCCTGATCGGCCTGGTTGCGCAGGTGGGGGTTCGGTGACCCCTCCTCTGGGGGGGGGGTACTGTTGTGAATACCTTGGAAGCGACTTCTGAGCTGGGGCTCCCTCCGGTGGTTGCTGAGGGTAATAAACTAATTACTGAATGGCCTTCAGCTGTCTCTGAGTGGTATGATATAAGTGACCTGAGTTCCCAGCAGCCTTGCCTGTAATCAATTGTTCCTCCTGCTCTTGCTTGGAGCACATCTTGCTTTCCTGCTCTCATTCAGATAAGTGTTTTGCTTTTTTTTTCCTCTGTTGGATTTTCACTGCTGGTTTGCTGCTTGCAGTGTACTGCAGCCTGGTCCCCTTTTGGGGTTTTGCGCTGCAATTGTGCTCATTCTGTGTTTGCATTTTTTGCTTTGTTCCTTTGTCACTTTTTTTTTGCTGTGTTGCTGTGTGTTACACCAGATATCTGATTTAGGTGGTAGAGATTGTGTGATCTCGGGTTTTTTGTTAATCAGAAGTGTTGGTCTTTTTGTCAGGGTTTTTTTGGGTTGCAGTCAGAATTCTTTCCTATACTTTTCTATCTAGACAGATTGGGCCCCAGCGTTTGCTCATTCTATTTTCTGTCTGTGTCCGTGTTTTCTTCTTGTCTAACCGCCATTACATGTTCGGGGGCTTCCTATTTCTTTGGGGATTCTGCTCCGGGGCTGATAGCATTCGTCTTCTGCCTTTAGGTGTAGCTATCTCTCCGGCTGTGACGAGGTGTCTGGGATCACCGTAGGTACGCTCCATGGCTGCTTCTAGTGTGGCGGTTAGTTTAGGTTACTGCAATCCAATAGTTTCCAGCCTCTCTGATGTATTGCTACTTTGGCTAATTTTTGCAGTTTCTCCTCAGCTACCAAAACATAACACTCATGTATGTTCTGTCACTGATATTTTTTTCTTGAATAATAAACTTTGCAATAATTTGTGATATTTTCTTATCCTCTATTGGTTTACTTGGGATTTTTCTTTTTTATTTTACACTGTATGATGATATTTTGCAAATTGACGCTTGAGAAGTATATTATTATGCTCATACATTAGTATGGTCAATTATCTCTTATGAGACTTCCTAAATCCCTATTCAAGCTCTTTTGGTATCGGTTTAGACTACTGGCCTAGAGGTGTTTTCCACTTGGCCATGTGGAATTGTTTTCGGTTTAATTGTTATGCAGATTGTTATGATTATGGCAATGCTGAAAATATTTTTTTAAGTATCACAACTTTGGCTTTTTAAAAATGGTTTAAAATATTGTGTCGCCAATAACTTTTATTTTTTTCTGTTGACAGAGCTGAGAAAGCGCTTGTTTTTTTTTGCAAAACTAACCTAATTGTAGTTTTTATTAATGCTTTTTTAAGGTATATATTTTTCTTTTCTCAAATTTTTTTTCGTAGGCTAGTAAACCTAAACAGCATTGTTTAACATTTTATTATATTTTTCTGTTTTTTGCTCACTGTGTAGGTTTAACCTAATGATAATTTAAAAGAAATCTTGTAGGTGAATTTTGATGCCCAAACCATGGGCAGCATGAATCATGGACATACTTACTAACTGCAGATATTCATATTTCACTATCACACTCGGACTGGGACTGACCCACAGGAGATCCTCTACCTGAGCAGTACTGTACTTGGCATAATATTCTTGGATCACTATGTACAGACAAAGGCGGAATCTTAAACATTTAACAATCTGCACTGTTAATTGTTATATAAATTTGTGATTGAGGATAATGTCACATTTGCATGTAGCTGAAAAGTGGGGCCCTGTAGTTGGTTACTGGTGGCTCTTGACACCTCAGTCCGACACATCACCTATTTTTTTATCATGGTAGTCACCCTATTCTTGTCTTTTCTGCATAGCATTGATGACATGGCTCATGCAGTCATTTTCTTCATACACTTCCCATTAAATAATTTTCCACATAGCATAGTACTAATGACATTGCTCATGATAATTTTTTTGGGGTGGACTTTTGGTGGCTTTATTTCTTAAGAAGAATTTATTGGGAATGCAATTATTTAACAAGATCACTTTAACCCCTTAACGACCAGGGATATTTCAGTTTTTCAACTTCTGTTTTTCGCTCCCCTTGTTCCCAGAGCCATAACTTTTTTATTTTTCTGTCATTATGGCCATGTGAGGGCTTGTTTTTTTTGGGACAAGTTGTACCGTTGAAAGCATCGTTGGTTTTTGCTATGGATCTGCAACTCAGGACTAGAGCAGAAGGGGGGGAAGCTGACCCTGTACTAGGACTAGGCTGAAGCCCTACAATGGAGCGGGCGACCTATTCCTTGTGAACAGACCCACCGACGCTTCGTAGGCTAAACTCAAATGAAGACCTAAAGGTAGGGAGAAGGGTATCCCTGAATGATCTAGGGACTGGGAACAAAAACAGGTAACCTCCTAGTAGGAAAATAGAGGAAGCTGCAGTAACGAAAGGAAAACCAAAAACAAAGCAGGCAGAACTAGAGATCCCAGAACTGCACAATATCAAACACATAAAGCTATCAAAGCACCTAGCCAGAACTCTAGCGGATTAACACTGTTGTCCACCCAAAGGACTGGGAGGCAGGTGCTGAGTAATAGAGGGTGATACAATCACCTGACCTTAGACAAACCCAGCACCAGGGGAAAAAGACCAGCAACCCGAAAACCACAACCAGATGGCGGATGATCAAAACGAAATAGATTCTAACATTTTTAACATATCATGTACTGGAAAATGGGAAAAAAAATCCAAGTGTGGTGAAATTGCAAAAAAAGTGCAATTCCACAGTTGTTTTTTATTACCATGTTCACTAAATGCTAAAATGGACCTTCCATTATGATTCTCCAGGTCGTTTCAAGTTCACAGACACCAAACATGTCTAGGTTTTTTTTTATTTAAGTGGTGAAAAAAACTCCAAAATTTGTAAAAAAAAATCTTGTGCCATTTTTCGAGACCCATTGTATCTCTTTTTTTCGTGATCTGGGGCTTCTTTTTTGCACATTGATCTGACATTTTTATTGATACCATTTTGGTTTAGATGCAATATTTTGATCACCTGTTATTGCATTTTATTGCAATGTAGTGGTGACCAAAAGTCTTGAATTTTTTTCTCGTTATGCTGTTTAGTGATCGGGTTAATTCTTTTTTTAGATTGATAGATTTGGCGATTCCGAATGCGGCGATACCAAATATGTGTATATTTGATTTTTTTTTATTGTTTTATTTTAAATGGGGCGAAAAAGGAGTGATTTGAACTTTTATATATTTTATATTTTTATAAACTTTTTTTTACTTTTTGCATGCTTCTATAGTTTCCATGGGAGACTAGAAACTGCACTACTTTGATCGCCTCTGCTACACACAGGCGATGATCAGATCCCCTGTGTGTAGCAATAATGCTCACTTGCTATGAGCTCTCTCACTTCTATCTTGAGGTAATTAATAAAGATGCTCCTGGCTGTCCTGACTGCTTCTATGTTTGTAGCAATCACTTCCCAGGAAGAACAGGTCTATACAGCTTGTCTGATTTCAGTCTGACAGGAAACTCTCTAGCACACACCTTACTCTTGGATGTCCAGAACACAATAATAGCTTTCCCAGTATCCCCTGGGGCTGAGCTAACCACTCTCTGTCTGCTATAACCATTATAACCCTTAAAGTTGCTGGATTGTTCTAAATCAACAGTGCAGTTTCTATCTGTCACATAACCTCTAAGAATAGTGAACATAGATTCATATTTACTAATCTGATTCTATAACTGGGCTACAAGTGTGGGGCTCCTAAGACAGCATTTCTCTGAATGTCTGTATTGAACTAGTACTCACACCTTGAACTTTCTCAGACAGTGTCAGCTCAGCTACAGAGGCATGTACAAAGATTCCAGGAGAGATTTATTCTTTATTCTTGTATTATGTGCAACAAAACAGAGCAGGTGAAAAGATGATTCTTAACCAGAAATGCACAGATGATGAACGTGAGACAATGATGGCTTAGTCAATACTAAGTAAATACAAGAAGAAGGAAGGGGTTACCTGCATCAGAGATAGATTATGTAAGCAGGTTGCGAGATGCAGTGACTGACAGGAGGCAGAGCAAGAGTTAATCAATTTTACTAAACAGTGGGATACTCCACGCAGGGAGGAAAAGGTTCAAACATTGAATAAACAGTTCAGATGTAAATAATATAAGAGATAATGGATAAGGTAACGTGTTGTGAATGGGTTTGAGATGAGTTCTGAGCAGAGGCTCCCTCTGGTGGTTACAAGCGGTACTAGTGAGGATTGTGAGGACTGGGAATCAGGTGTTACTGATTGGTCTTATTTAAGGGAATCATTTTCCCATCAGGGTTGCCGGTGATCAATTGTTCTGGTCTGAATCCTTCTTTCCAGTTTCCCTTGTAGCCTGCTGTGTCGTGTCTGCATCTCCTGCTATCAGATAAGACAATTTCTTATTTTGTGTTTTTGCTATATTTTTGCATTTGGTCCTGCACTCCTCAGCTACCGTAACATAACAGTAACGGCTGTTCGGTTGTACATTTACTGTGTCACTGGCAGAGTCAGGATGCAAGTATATGTCCCGTTCCCAGTCACCCTTATGTGGCACGTGTGCTGTACTCACAGACATGGACCGTATGGCGCCTTGCTCTCTGTAGTCACAGTGCCCACACTTCACGTCTCTCCCTCTTTGGTCCCCACTGTTGGCGGCAAGAGAACAACGGATGCTGGCCTGCGTGCTGCTGGTCCTCCCTGGATGGAGCACTTCTCTCTCTAACCTGCTGCTAAGCACACCTGGCCCTTCTCTCTGCTGTGGCATGGCCGGCCCCTCTCTGCAGCCGACGGGGCTGCCGCAGCGCCAGTACTCGGTCGCACGCCGCTCACCTCCTAGCGCGCTGCCCCAGGTTCGCGCCAAACTTCTGTGCTGTGCTCACTTTCTCTTTTTATCTCTCCCCGCCCCCCTCAGACAGGATGAAAGTCCCACTTCTTATGGCTTCCCCTACGGCAACAGGGGATGCAGCCTTAACAGTTCTGGTCCTGGCATGCAGGTGTCCGCGGTGTGTTCATTCCCCTTACACTCCCCTTCTCCTTTAGCTCACCATTCCACGGGCGAGAACTCTTTGTGTTCCTGTATGTCCTCCGGAGGTGGGACAGATGCCCACAGTTTTCACATCCATGTCTGCCTGTCTTGCACCACATTCTGCCAAAGGGAATTGTTCTGTGCATACCGCAGGGGTGTATCCCCAGCATTGTCACACTGAGTATTTTGAGGCTCTTCTTGGATTTGCTCGTTAGGAGTACTCAGAACTTCAGGTTGAGTGGTGGAGTGAGGTTGGGTCATAGAGGACGGGGAAGCTCCCAAATTTGATGGAGCAGTCATTTCAGGAGCCTGTTCCTCATCTGGGTCAACATGTGGCGGGTCGAGAAATTCTTCCTCTTCATAATCAACAGCTGCAGAGGAGATATCTCAGGTACACTTTGCATCTCTTCTATTCGGTCAGGATCCCTTGGGCTGGCGGGCAGTAAACTATTATCTTCAGGGAATGAAGCAAGTGGTTCTCCCTCCTCACAATCTGGAACCGTGGGAGTGGACGTTTCAGGAACATTTGATACTTTCTCCCCTCTGGGTTGATCCTCCCAGATGGGACCATTGGGCCCAATTTGGCATTCCACCCGTTTCATTTCCACGCTGCTGAGCAGCGCAGACATCTCACCGTAGACAGTCAACGTCTTCTTCCTCACTTCTCGGCATCCGATATCGTGGCACTGTCTTGCTCTGGGTGATGTTTCCCTCTTCTCACTGTACCATTCCTTCCAGGTGCGACGTTCTCTCAGTGAACAGTACCTTCGGAGGGGTGAGTGAATCTTCGCTGTCGGCAACTTCTTGACAGGTGTCCCATTCTTCCACACGTCCAACACTCTCTTTTACGCCTGTCTGGTGGGCGCTTTGGTCTGTATCGCCGTCTTCCCTGAGAGGCATTCCCCTCTGTGGTTGCACTTCACCCCAGGATCTGTAAGTAAGTTTTGTGGCTGCTGCTGGAGTTTTCCACATCTCTCCACTAAGTTACCCCGGGGTATGGGAATGGACTCCAAGGTGACAGCAAGGACTTCCTTCAGACTCTCGATTTTGGCCCACATCTTCCACATTCCCCGCCGTAATTCACGGAACCACTTCGGTTCTTCCTCGTTCGGGGCAGGTACATCGCGACTCTGGACCATCCCTGCCAAGGCTGCGGTCCCCTGATCCTGCTCCCTTTTGCGCGTTTCCACTCACACTTCTGAAATAGTCATGCGGGGGTTAGCTCGCAAACGCTCACGCAAGGCTTGCATAAGCAGCGCATCTCTAAAGCCTGCCACTAACTGATCTTGCAGCACTATGTCAGAGGGTTCTACGCCTATGCCATCTCGCTTAGCAGTCGCAGCGTGGATCTCACTTTGCATCTCTTCTATTTGGTGAGGACAGACAGGACAAATTTCAAAAAGCAAAGCATGATTGCTTAGAAGTATAACAGCAGTAATACAATCATAATACAATTCTATATTATTCCCAAGTTGTGGGACATGACAGATACATTATCGGATCAATATTTTTATCAAGCATTCATAGCGCTGTTGCGACAAGAAGCTAGATTTCTAACGGAACCAATAGCTTAGCTACCAGGAGCCAGAGGATATGCCCTTCACTCCAGGCTCTTCACTCAGAGGGGTCCACCAGGAGTGACCACCACCCTTAACTGTATTGGCGTGTTGTTCATACAAAGATACAGTTAATCTCTTTGTTAAAGCAAGAAGACATGGTATTTCTGCACTACTCTCCGTTCTGTAGGCTGCAGGTCACTTTAAGTCTGCGGCCTTCAGAACAGCAAGATAAGGCACTGAATGAGTCTTGGAACTCTGAGGTCCTGTGCACGTCTTGATGCAATGACATTACCATCTTGGGCCGCCCAAGCCTTGCCGCTGTCTGCCAGTGGACTTGCCAAGACCCAAAGTTAGGTGAGTATATGTTTTTGGTTTTTTAATAGTATTTCTAGAGGAATCATGCAGTGTGGGGACATTTGTGGGTACCATTATACAATGTGGGGATTACTGTAGGGTTATTATACAGTGTGTGGGACATTATACTGTGCATAGGGAGCTGGGGAAACATTTTTGTGTATAGAGGACCTGTGGACCCATCATACTGTGTATAGGGGAACTCTGTGGGATTTATACTGTATATAGGAAGCTGTAGGGACATCATATAATGCATATGGAAGCTGTGGGTACATATTACTTTGCATAGGGATCTCTGAGCATATCATATTGTGCATAGAAGAGTTGTGAGGGCATCACACTGCATTGGGAAGCTGAGGGGGTATCACAATGTGCATATGTGAACTATAGAGGAATCACACTTTTTATAGGGGAGCTGTGTGGGTTTCATACTATGTTTATGGAAGCTGCACTTTGGGGGACTTAGGATTAATGATGGGTGGACCTGTAGAAGGTTGGGTCCGGCAGGTCCTGCTGGACTTTAAAAAAAAAAAGTTTGGTTCGGGATCTGGACCTGACCCAAACTTGACCACAGACCTAAGCCCCATATAATTTTATGGAGACCCGAACTTCAGGCTGTAGAATGGCTGTAAAGTACCACTAGGGAGCAGCAAAAAGAAGCAAAATGTGTGTAAAAGCAGGACAACTCGCCTGCAAACAAATGTGAATTGTGGGAAAAAAAGTGGAAGAGCAAAAAAAAATGGATAAGGGGAAAAAAAAATTACTTGGGGTCCCCATGTGGTATGTCAATAGTAGAATATTGTGTGGATCTGATTATAAAGAGATATATGCATTTATATAATCTCTAAGCCATGATATAACCTCTACGAGATTGAATATCTGTGTGTATATTAAGTATATCTCTCAAATTATTTTGCCTCGATATAGGGGGCTCCCTGTTCTGATATAGTGCATGTACCATATAAAATATCAGAAATAGGATACTACGTTGACCTGATTATAAAACATATGGTACCTTACTGTTGATTCCTTTGCACCCTATATTTGCATCTTTCAGGGTTTGCTTAGGGAAAAGGAGGGAATAGCCACCGACAAGCAAGGGCGCCACTGCTCAGGTCTAGGGTGCTAACCTCCGCAGGTAGGTAGGGAGAAAGCAGATATTAGGGTGATTTTTTTTCTCCCCCTCCTTTCTAATTTTATTTGCAGACAAAGTATCCTCTTATGTATCCTTGTGAGTCATTATTGGTTTTTATCTATATGTTGATAAACTTATCTTTCTAAATATTATTAATTAAAGTTATGTTTTATATAATTCATTGAAAAATTGGGTATGCAATTCATTGATTTGGTCTAATATTGTTTGGTACCTTCTATTCCATATATGGTGATTTTTTTATATATTTACATACTTAGACTCATTTTGTATTATTCTTTTTGTCGAAATCATTCAGCGTTCCAAATATGCAATTATATGAGATATCTGCCAAAGATTTTTTCAAGATATTCTAATGGTATTCTCAATTCTCTCAACTGCACAATTATCAACAGGCATTTACTTTGTATTTTTATTTTTTGGCAGGTTACTTGCATGCTTATTGGTGAGTTAACGAATATAAATGGAGGCCAACAGCTATCTTATCTGCAACAACATCTCAGCGAGTCATCAGTAATTTTATCTGCTCATAACGACAGTGTAATATAAATTTGAAAGAATTGCAATAAACTGTTATGCTTGTAGAGAAAGCATGTAACAATTTAATTGCTAAAAGAATGCAAGTTTAACCTTATTAGATTTATCAAGTATATTCATAAAAATAATTGAACTCAAACAGCATTGGGCTTCTAACAGATGAACTAGGGGACTTGACTAAAAGAGATAAAAAGAAAGCCAATTTATTAAATATGTTATTTTCATCTGTGTTTACAAAAGGCAGAAACAATGCCAGGAAACATGCTGTGTTGTAATAACCCACGCTTAACAGTAGATATTATTGGTCTTAATCAGCAGGAAATATATTTAAGATTAAACAGGTTCAGATTGATAAAGCATCTAGTCCAGATGGCATCCACCCACATATACTCAGAGAGTTACATGCTTACAAATTCACAGGTACTCATATTTCAGGAGAACCCTATAGTTTAATCAGGGTTAAAAAATGTCAGATATTTTATCAAGAATTATCAGAAAGTATAGTTAAGAAAGCTCACATTATAAGTTAGTAAAATTATGATAAGAAAAATATATTTTATAAAAGAAGTTACTCTTTGAAGGAGATCTTATCCCATGCTATGCCTTATATCAGGACATCATATGTAGAGACTAATTTGCTGGACTATTAGTCCAAAGACTATAACAAATATGACCATCCAAAAAAAGTGGTCTTGATTATGACACAATTATATTCTCATAACAAATGCTCTATTTAACAAAAATTGTAAAACATTAAAAAACCTGCATACACATGACATTAGTGTAAATTTACAGACCCATAGAATAATGGTTTTCCCTCTAAAAATTTTAAAAAAAGTTTAAAGGGATTGTACACAAAATTTTGTCAAAAAAAATATAAAAAAAAAGTTAGAGATTTAGCTTCTTCACTTGGGTTTTTCCCTTTTCTTTTTATATACACTTTTGGCAAAAAAAAAGGACCACTGGGACAGTTTTAAAAATCACTTCCTACTTCGACAGCCTTTCCATTTCCCGTGTCAGTATAATTTCAAACAGAGTTTCACCCCTTTCTACTTAAAGTCAAATGAATTTTGGGATACCTGAACCAAATCTTTTTTTAATTAAAAGGAAAAGGTTAAAAAAAAACACTGCGGTGGGGTTCCCAAACCTCTTTCCCCAAAAAGGGCAAGCTGTGGCAAAAAAAAATGCTAAAAATATCCCAAAAGTAATAGGGAAAAAAAAAAAAAACTTTTAAAACCCTTGGGCCCAAAGGGGGTTTAAAAGGGAAAAATCTTGAGGAGGAAAAATGGCCAATTCTACTTTCCTAGCAAGGGAAACAGTTAGGGCATGTTGCCTTTCCCCCTTTAAAAAAATTTTTTAAAACACATCCCCCCACAAAAAAGGGCAAGCAGCAAATTGGGGCAACAAGCTA
>JARQOD010000006.1:252540684-252674500 GCA_033576555.1 Oophaga sylvatica
ACTTTTCTTCCTGGTTCCTCCGCTGCTCTAAACACTTGCCGAGAAGTGACGTCATCGTGACCCCCTGTCAGTGTCTGCCATGGTGACGTCAGACGTTGAGAGGGGGATGATGGGAGAGGGAGCGTAGCACTTCCTTTCTCGTTAATGCAGTCAGCTGTATCGGCATCTAGCTGATACAGTTGAACTTGCGATGATGGGGGGCCCACTGCTGGCATCTCCCCCCTGCCTGCTCGAAGGCCCCATAGATCGATTCTCCTTGCTCTGCTGCAGAATGTAACTGTATCAGCGTAGCTCCGGGTGGGCCTCGGGGAGACCGCACCCTCTGCCTCCCCGGTAGCCACGCTACTGAGTCTCATGTATTAGATTAATGGTGCCACTGCTATCATGTGCTGGCCATGCCAAGGGTCAGGACATGTGGTTGTCAGCTGCCCCCAGACTGCTGAATCCATGGACAGCAGGGTTTACTTGCTGGTTGTCGATGTATGCTCAGACCATCTAAACCGTGGACACCATCAGACCAGCTGGTGAACCACATCTGTGCCAGATATGCATCAATGGACACCGGGCAGAGGCTGTCTTGGACTCAGGGAGCCTAGGTACACTCATCCATGGGTCACTGATCTCTGGGTTAGAGCCCACTGGGGGAAAAGTCGGGGTCGTTTGTATACATGGCGAACTTCGGGAGTGCCCGTCCATGGAGCTTACCTTTTCCACTCTGTGTGAGGAGGTTAAACATTTGGTGGGAGTAGTAAAGACTCTTCCTTACGGGTCTGTGTTGGAAAGAGACTTGCCCCTGTCCTGGTCCTTGAAGGAGAGTTAAATTAACCCTCCCAGATAAAGGTCTGTCAGGGTGTAGAACTTGAAGATCCTTAGTAAGAGATATCTTTAGTAGGGGTCACCCTCATAAGGAAACAGTGTAAACCCAATAGGTTTCCAATAGAGGTGTTGGCAGGAGAGGTTGAGGAGACCCCATCAATCCCAGAGCTGGAAGTATCCTGGGGAACATTTCGGACAGCTCAGCTCAAAGATCCCACACTGACCCAGGCAAGGGAAAGGGTGATAGAGATAAATGGTGTGGCTCAGCGATCTGCAGCAGAGGCGGTTTTACCATGAATAGCGGTCAACCAAGAGTTGTTATATTGGGTTGACAAAATCCAGGGCGAAGTAGTGGAACAGCTGGTAGTACCAGTTGTATCATCGGGCAATGCCCGAGATTGCTCACAAACACTTCCTGGATGGTGACCTAGGGGTTAAAAAGATGCAAGAGCGGATTCTGCAGCAGTTCTTTTGGCTCGAGATTTATATCGAGGTGCAGAGGTTTTGTGAGTCTTGCCCAGAGTGTCAGCTGACCACACTCACTGCAAGTTTCCGCGTTCTTGGCACCTCTTCCTATTGGAGCCGGACAAGGGGCTGAGTAAGAGCTGGTGACAGGAAGGAACAGGAGGGAAACTGGGATTGCCGGGTAAGAGAAGCTACTGGTAAAAGAACACATGGTCTGTCCGAATGACAGAGAAAGTGCAGAATGTAAAACTCTGTGTGAAAAGTGGTGCCTACGAGTTGAAAATACTGTTGCCCAGTAAAGTTGTGTTGTTTGAGAAGACTTGTGACTCTGAGATATTTTATTCAGCTGGAGTGACGGGAATTGAGAAGAATCTGGCAGTGACCGTAATTGTTTTGTCACACACACCACAGAGAGGCCTTGTTATTTTATCTGTGAGGTGTCAGGGTGTGGGAATCGTAATGCCAAAGCTTTGAAAAATAAACTGTTATAAGATCGAAACACATCGCTTGTACCACTGTATGCACACTGTCTGTTCAGTTTTTTAACGCACTGAAATAATTTTTGGAAAGCACCAATAAAATTTCAAGATTTTTTAAGGAGCTGGAACATTTACCTTTCTTACTATTGGAAACATGACATCTTGTCAAGATGGAGTTCTGGAGTTCTGTGCACCTGCGGGTTGAGTTGGTGAGCTGGCTAAGGTCTAGTACGTCTTTCTTTTCTTTTATGCCTTACAACATACTTACTAGTATGAGTTCCATATTTTTGAGCTGTGTCCCTCCACCTCTCATTATTTTAATTGTCCTGTTTTTCTATCTGTTTCTGGCTTTAAATTGTTTTGCCCTAGCTTCTTCTTATTGTTAATAAATGTATATTTTGATTACATGGTGAAATTTCTTTCTTTCTGGATTTGTATAGGTATATATAGTAGTATCCAGTACATTTGATATGTTGGAGCCATAAACGACAGTAACAAACTTACATGTCCATTCTCCCATGCCGGCTGCTTTTGATGTTGATTGTTGCTTCTTCAAATCAATAGTCAATGCTGATTCCAGTGGAGTTGGTGATGATGTCTCAGCCGGGTGTTAAGATCATCACCCAGGATGTACTATTGTGAACTCCTCAGGGTTCAAATCTCTAAACAAAGATCAAAGGTGAATATGGGAGAACCTTTGTCCAAAAGTAATGGTGTGAAATCTTCTGTTAATGCGATGGCCATTGATAATCATGCTGTAAAAAATGGTTGGTCTCATGCAAATGGTAAAGATGTTTTCAATGATCTTAGGTAGGGGCATATAGAGTCCTCATGGCTCACATGGCACTTCCAGACAGCATTCTATTCTCTATAACATTTCACATGCTCCACTGTACGAAGATAGAAGCCTATGGAGGCGCAGTAGGAGCCTATAGGGTTTTAGTACAGCACAAATCCATACTAGACTTGTGTGACTTCGAGCTTTAAACATATCTTCCTTGTTTGAAGGGGCAGTAAAGTATTTTTAAGCAGAAATCTTTTATATTGAGTCTTCTCATTGTATTTGTAAGAAAATGCTGATGGAATATTAAATTTACTGTGGCTTTATATACAATATGAGTGGTATTAATAAAATCAGTACTTGCCTGTCATAATGCCATGCCATTAGGGAAATGGATGATAAATGAATGGAGATATGAACGTATGGTGATATGGGCCAAAATTAGATTATCTTTTATTGCTTGAAGCTGGCACTAGCTAGTACAGAGGAAGCATTTTTCAACTTAAAGATGTAAACCATGAGCTAGCTCAGACATTAATCAAAGAACCTTGGAGGTGGCTGAGAGAAAACAATTAGAAGTGAAAGCTACATTCAACTTTGAACTGCAGCCAATTAGTATCCAACCTTGAGTTCTAAATTGCATTTGAATTGGATCAATAAATTGCACATAAACATCACATATTTAGCTTTACTGTGCGTATTTACCAGCAGGACTCTCACTGTAATCTTCTAAGAACAAACAGCTAATATTGTAATACAATATAGAAAATGGAGAGAAATATTTGTTTAAAAGGAAATAAATTCTACTCTTAACAGTCTTATTTCCCCCTGGTTCGACAAGTATTGTTCATTTTTCTAAGGCCAGTTTCACATGTCTGACATTCACATTCAGAATACCAACCATTATGTTTGTATCAGCCACGGGTCTCCTGACCTGAACTCAACAACTCATAGGCATGTATAAGGCTGTGGCGTTTGGGTCAGGAGACCTGCAGCTGGTCCAGTCATCGCGGACCACACCAGGACATGAATATTGGATGTGTGAAACCAGTTAAGGCTAGTTCACGCATTTGTATTTTGTGGTCCATACAGACTTGCTGCAGATCTCCTAACCTTAAATTGACAGCCTATGCATATATGAGTCTGTCAAGGAGACAGACGACTAATTCAAGCATCGTGATCCATACTTGGATGTGTAAAACATGCCTAAAGGGAAAACAGTAAAAATAGAAATCTACATATTCTGCCCCTTGCAGTCATGGCCAAAAGTTTTGAGAATGACACAAATATTAATTTTTACAAAGTCTACTGCTTCACTTTTTCTAATGGCAATTTGCATATACTCCAGAATGTTATAAAGAGTGATCAGCTTAACAGCAATTACTTGCAAAGTCAATATTTGGCTAGAAAATGAACTTTATCCCCCAAAACACATTTCAACATCATTGCAGCCCTGCCTTAAAAGGACCAGCTAACCTCTTTTCAGTGATTGCTCCATTAACACAGGTGTGGGTGTTGATGAGGACATGGCTGGAGATCAATCTGTCATGATTAAGTAGGAATGACACCACTGGACACTTTAAAAGGAGGCTGGTGCTTGGCATCATTGTTTCTCTTCTGTTAACCATGGTTATCTCTAAAGAAACACGTGCAGTCATCATTGCAATGCCAAAAAATGGCCTAACAGGGAAGAGTATCGCAGCTAGAAAGATTGCACCTCAGTCAACAATCTATCGCATCATCAAGAACTTCAAGGAGAGAGGTTCCATTGTTGCCAAAAAGGCTCCAGGGCGCCCAAGAAAGACCAGCAAGCACCAGGACCGTCTCTTAAAAGTGTTTCAGCTGCGGGATCGGGCTACCAGCAGTGCAGAGCTTGCCCAGGAATGGCAGCAGGCAGGTGTGAATGCATCAGCACGCACTGTGAGGCGGAGACTCTTGGAGCAAGGCCTGGTCTCAAGGAGGGCAGCAAAGAAGCCACTTCTCTCCAGAAAAAAACATCATGGACAGACTGATATTCTGCAAAAGGTACAGGCAGTGGACTGCTGAGGACTGGGGTAAAGTTATTTTCTCTGATGAATCCCCTTATCGATTGTTTGGGACATCAGGAAAACGCCTCATTCGGAGAAGACAAGGTGAGCGCTACCACCAGTCTTGTCTCATGCCAACTCTTAAGCATCCTGAAACCATTCATGTGTGGGGTTGCTTCTCAGCCAAGGGAATAGGCTCTCTCACAGTCTTGCCTAAAAACACAGCCATGAATAAAGAATGGTACGAGAATGTCCTCCAAGAGCAACTTCTCCCAACCCTCCAAGAGCAGTTTGCCGATCAACAATGCCTTTTCCAGCATGATGGAGCACCTTGCCATAAAGCAAAGGTGATAACTAAATGGCTCAGGGAACAAAACATAGAGATTTTGGGTCCATGGCCTGGAAACTCCCCAGATCTTAATCCCATTGAGAACTTGTGGTCAATCATCAAGAGACGGGTGGACAAACAAAAACCTAAAAATTCTGACAAAATGAAAGCATTGATTGTGCAAGAATGGACTGCTATCAGTCAGGATTTGGTCCAGAAGTTGATTGAGAGCATGCCAGGGAGAATTGCAGAGGTCCTGAAGAAGAAGGGTCAATACTGCAAATATTGACTTGCTGCATTAACTCATTCTAACTGTCAATATAAGCTTTTGTTACTCATATGTTTGCAATTATATTTCTGTCTGTGATAAAAAACATCTGTCAAACACACACATAAAAACCAGAGGGCAGCAGATCATGTGAAAATATAATATTTGTGTCATTCTCAAAACTTTTGGCCATGACTGTACATTAGTTGAAATGCAAAGTAAAGAAAGAATTTATATATATTATTTTTTTGCTTTCCTCCTAATTAACAGGAAATAAAAAATATTGACCTTTTTAGCCTAAGGTGAGAAAACTTATTTTGGTGATGTGGTAGAACCATTGAGGGCCGGTGTGTTAAATCTGATATCCAGAACGGCCTGAATGAAACATTACTATGTTCTTACTGGATATACTCTGTTCACACTGTCTTCATGGCCTCCAATTGTTGCATCCATGATGACTATGATCAAATATGATCAAATAGATCATCATGAATCCTGACATATAACATAGAGTAAAGGCCTACATACACATTACATGAAAGTCTGCTGGACCGGTCCGACTCTTCTCTGACAGTTGATATTAGTGGGGGGAGAAAGATTAGACAGTTTGAATTTCTATGCTCCATACTTTTTTTCTCTTCTCTCCTGATTGAAAACACATAGATCCTCATCAGAGCTGAGCATTCCTGTGTATGGAATTGTCAGACATTCAACTGACAGCTTTTTCATGTATATAGCCAGCTTTACTCATACACAAGGGTGATATGAAATGTTTTCAAGGGCCCCTCCAACCATCCATTTATTTACAGATTTCTTCTCTTATATGGTAACGGGATTTTTGGCCTTCTCTACTGCATAAGGGCCCCAGTGTAATCAGTGTATCAAAACTCCGTACATCTTATATACCCATCTGGTCATCAAGTCACTGTTTATGGGCAATTATGCCAACTGAATGACTAAATACTGTATAAGTTATTCAGCCATTATTTACTATATTCAGACAAATCTGTATGGGGAAGAATGATCAGTTCATATCAAGAAAAGGTTCTCTAAACGACCTATTACCCTAATCTTCTGAATCAACTAATTAACTCTAAACACATGCAAAAGATTCCTGAGGCTTTTAAAAACTCCCTGCCTGGTTCATTACTCAAAACCCCCATCATGGGTAAGACTAGCGACCTGACTGATGTCAAGAAGGCCATCATTGACACCCTCAAGCAAGAGGGTAAGACCCAGAAAGAAATTTCTCAACAAATAGGCTGTTCCCAGAGTGCTGTATCAAGGCACCTCAATGGGAAGTCTGTTGGAAGGAAACAATGTGGCAGAAAACGCTGCACAACGAGAAGAGGTGACCGGACCCTGAGGAAGATTGTGGAGAAGGACCGATTCCAGACCTTGGGGGACCTGAGGAAGCAGTGGACTGAGTCTGATGTAGAAACATCCAGAGCCACCGTGCACAGGCGTGTGCAGGAAATGGGCTACAGGTGCCGCATTCCCCAGGTAAAGCCACTTTTGAACCATAAACAGTGGCAGAAGCGCCTGACCTGGGCTACAGAGAAGCAGCACTGGACTGTTGCTAAGTGGTCCCAAGTACTTTTTTCTGATGAAAGCAAATTTTGCATGTCATTCGGAAATCAAGGTGCCAGAGTCTGGAGGAAGACTGGGGAGAAGGAAATGCCAAAATGCCTGAAGTCCAGTGTCAAGTACCCACAGTCAGTGATGGTGTGGGGTGCCATGTCAGCTGCTGGTGTTGGTCCACTGTGTTTCATCAAGGGCAGGGTCAATGCAGCTAGCTATCAGGAGATTTTGGCGCACTTCATGCTTCCATCGGCTGAAATGCTTTATGGAGATGAAGATTTCATTTTTCAGCACGACCTGGCACCTGCTCACAGTCCAAAACCACTGGTAAATGGTTTACTGACCATGGTATTACTGTGCTCAATTGGCCTGCCAACTCTCCTGACCTGAACCCCATAGAGAATCTGTGGGATATTGTGAAGAGAAAGTTGAGAGACGCAAGACCCAACACTCTGGATGAGCTTAAGGCCGCTATCGAAGCATCCTGGGCCTCCATAACACCTCAGCAGTGTCACAGGCTGATTGCCTCCATGCCACGCCGCATTGAAGCAGTCATTTCTGCAAAAGGATTCCCGACCAAGTATTGAGTGCATAACTGAACTTTATTATTTGATGGTTTTTTTGTTTGTTTTTAAAAAACACTTTTATTTTATTGGACGGTTGAAATATGTTAATTTTTTGAGACAGGTTTTTTGGGTTATCAGGAGTTGTATGCCAAAATCATCAGTATTAAAACAATAAAAAACCTGACAAATTTCAGTTGGTGTGTAATGAATCTAAAATATATGAAAGTTTAATTGTAATCATTACATTATGGAAAATAATGAAATTTAGCACTATATGCTAATTTTTTGAGAAGGACCTGTATGTCCTGCACAGATTAACCTGCTAAAATAACTAGGGATTTTTAACCCCTTCACCCCCCTTCAATTTTCCATTTTTTGTTTTTTTCCTTCCCTTCTCCAAGAACCATAACTTTTTATTTTCTGTCAATATAGCCATATGAAGGCTTGTTTTTTTCCGCGACGAGTTGTACTTGAATGAAACAATTGATTTTGCCATATAGTGTACTAGAAAATGGAAAAAAAAATTCAAGTGTGGTGAAATTGCAAAAAAAACTGCAATTCCACAATTATTTTATGTTTTTTTTTATTTACCATGTTCACTATATGGTAAAACTGACTTGGTGATATGATTCCTCAGGTCAGTATGAGTATGTAGATACCAAACATGTATGGTTTATTATTTATTTAAAGAGTGAAAAAAAATTTAGAAATTTGCATGAAAAAAAGTTTTTACGTATGTCGTCATTTTCCGAGACCCATGAAGTTCTCAGTTTTCATTATCTGGGGCTGAATGATGGCTTATTTTTTTGCGCCCTGAGCTGACGTTTTTATTGATACCATTTTGGGTTAGATACAATGTTTTGATCGCCTTTTATTGCATTTTATTGCAATGTTGCGGTGACCCAAAAAACGTAATTCATTCATTTTTTTCTCGTTACACCATTTAATGATTGTGAGGAACTAAGCCGACCGCCACACGGTAGCCCGGGTATCACAGCTTCTGATCCCACCGCTGCCACCAATTGTGAGGGACGACCCCTTTCCTCCCACGTCACCAATGGGACGTAACTCCACAGGTACAGCTCTCCGGCGCCCCCTTTGTCTCTCAGGTCAGTAAGGGAACTGCACCTAGAGCAAATGGCCGCTGGGGAGGGTGTCATGTTACCCACTGGGTATTCTAAGATTCGTAATCAGAGTAAAAGCATCAGCCCAAGATTAATTTTATGGTTTAATCGCCTTAAGGGCGCACTAGATAATTACAGAAATATACAGTAAAGCTATACAACGTAATTACAATGGACTTGCAGTCAGAGAAAAAATACAATGATAATGTACAAGGCTTAAAGGTATAAGCTATAGATCAATATTACCGGGTTGTATGGTCATGGGGAGGCAGGGAGCTCTGTGATCCCCAGGTAACAGTCTTCAGTTGCTGGACAGTCCCCAAAGCATGTGCGGCTGCTCCCTTGGCAAGACAAATCCGTTTTCTTTTGGCCCTTCCTAGACCATCTTCTTGGCTTCTGTGTGTAAAATGGATGAGACCAGCTTGTTCATGGCTACAGTTCTTAAACCTGCTAGGCCCTTCCCCTTTGCTTTGAAGCACGCATATTAACTGGCCTGCAATTCATATGGAGCAGGAAGCACTGGCCTGAGTCCGAGCCATTCAACATACCAATGACCATCCCATTCAGACACTGGCCTAAACCAATTAGCATGTTAAAGCCCTATTGATTCATAGTGGACATCAAAACTGGTCGTACTGAATATGCTAATAGGCCCTGTGTAGTTAGAAGTTTGTGGCTCTGTGAACTGACAAAATGGAGGCTGGTATAGGCCCTATACAAAATGGCGGCATCCCTTTCCTTACAATGATCATATTAATTTATTTTATATTTTGATATATCAGACATTTCTGAACACAGCAATACCAAATATGTGTATTTTTAAATTGTGTTATTGTTTACAGTGTAAAAGAGGGTGTTTTTTTATTCTTTTTAAAACTTTTTTCTTACTTTTTTAATTTATTTAATAGTCCCCTTAGGAGACTTTAAGTAACAATTGTCCGATCGTCTGTGCTATACATAGCAGGGCTCCAGCCCTCCAATATATAGCACAAATCACGATCTCCTATGTGTGATGGCCAAGGGACGACGTTTACAGGCGTATGGTGATGAAAGGCACATGGGGACTCATGCAGACCCCCGGCTGTCATGACAACCCATTGATGCTTCGCGATCTTGTGACAGGGACGCCGATCAGCTAACAAAATCAGCTATTGAAAACCAATTCTAAACTGTATTTCGCAATGGAAGATCAATCACCCGCAAAGCAGCTATCATACATGACCTAATCAAATCCCATGGTTTAACTTTTACAAGTGATATGTGGCTTGATGGAAATATTGGCCCCACACTACAAACTGCAATACCAATGGACTACTTAGTACTACAGCAGGAGAGACAGAGATTAAAAATAAATATAATAAAATGTAGCTATCTGTTTTTTGAGTCCATCTTAAAGATAAAAATGCTACCTATTCATGTAATCAACTCTTTTGAATGTATTTGTGTCAAAATTTCAGCTCCCAAAGCATTAAAATTTGTATCAAAACACAGGTGATGGATAAACATTTCTCAAAAAATTCACAGAACTGTTGTCCATTTTAACACTTAAACATCAAAAGTGGATCATACTTGGAGACTTTCATTCTTGGATAGATGACTACCTCTCATGGGTTGGGAAAATGCTGTTTACTTCCACGGATGAACTAGGCTTCTGTCAGCGAATCCACTCGCATAAAGGGTCACACTCTCAATTTAATATTCTACATAGGGCTGGAGATCTCAAATGTAGCAGTAAACCCAGTTATATGGTCTGACCATCACACTATTGATTTCTCATTCAACTCTCCAGCTGTCAAGTACTATAACAAAGAACACATAAAACACAGGGTTCATGAAGGATTATCTTCCAAGTGATTCTCACTAAATTAGAATATCATCAAAAAGTTAATTTATTTTAGTTCTTCAATACAAAAAATGAAACTCATATTATATAGTCATTACAAACAGAGTGATCTATTTCAAGTGTTTATTTCTGTTTATGTTAATGATTATGGCTTACAGCCAAGGAAAACCCAAAAGTCATTATCTCAGTAAATTAGAATAGTTAACAGAAAACACCTGCAATGGCTTCCTAAGCATTTAAAAAGGTCCCTTAGTCTGTTTCAGTAGGCTCCACAATCATGGGGAAGACTGCTGACTTGACACACTTCACAAGGAGTGCAAGCCACAAAAGGTCAAGAGCCACCACACATAGACGTATCCAGGACATGGGTTACAAGTGTTGCATTCCTTGTGTAAATCCACTCCGATTTGATTTACATGCGGGGACACTGGACATTACGCCAGAGGATGTGCAAGACGAACATGCCACTGACCCATCAGCCGTTAAACTAGTGGGCTCCGTGGCTGGGGGACGCCGCCCGGAGCCAGAGCTGCCAAGAAGGAGAGAAGGAAGTCCTGCAAGTTTAGTTTCCCTGTGCCACCTTGTATGGGCTGAGATGGATGGCCGTGCTGTTCATTATCTAGTTGATACCTGCTCCCAAGTGACTACCATGTCAGAAACTTATTTCAGATGCCATTTTTCTGGGGCGATGAGATCTGAATGGGGCCCAGTGATCAAGTTGACAGCAGCTAACCAAGTACCCATCCAAGTCGCAGGAGTGGTCTGGATGCAGATTACCATCTGTGGCAAAGATGTGGGCCAAAAAGGAGTAGTGTTGGTCGCCGTAGACCCTGGCAGTGGCCTTATAGTAATGTTAGGGATGAATGTGCTGAAGGAACTCAGGAAGCAACAGAGAATATCCTCATAAAGCAAATAGATGAAGCAGCAACTCAAGGAGAAGTCATTATTATGGGGGACTTCAAATACCCTGAAATACATTGGGGAACAGAAACCTGTAGTTCCAGCAAAGGTAATAGGTTTCTGACAACTATGAGAGACAATTACCTTTCACAACTAGTTCAGGATCCAACAAGAGGGGGGGCACTGCTAGACCTAATATTAACCAACAGGCCAGACAGCATATCAAATATAAGGGTTGGGGTCACTTGGGTAATAGTGATCACAAAATAATAAGCTTTCATGTATCCTTTAATAAGATGTGTAGTCGAGGGGTTACAAGGACACTAAACTTCAGGAAGGCAAATTTCCAACGGATGAGAGATGATCTTAGTGCAATAAACTGGGACGATATCCTGAGACATAAAAATACACAAAGAAAATGGGAGACGTTTATTAGCATCCTGAATAGGACCTGTGCACAGTATATACCCTATGGGAATAAACATGCTAGAATTAGGAGGAAACCACTATGGCTAAATAGAGCTGTAAGGGGCGCAATAAGGGACAAAAAGAAAGCATTTAGGGAATTAAAGCAAGTAGGTAGTGATGAGGCATTAAATAAATACAGAAGACTGAATAAATTCTGTAAAAAGCAAAACAAGACAGCAAAGATTGAGGCAGAGAGACTCATTGCCAGAAAAAGTAAAAAATAATCCCAAAATATTCTTTAACTACATAAATAGCAAGAAACTAAAAAATGATAGTGTTGGTCCCCTTAAAAATAGTCTGGGTGAAATGGTGGATGAGGAAAAAGCCAATATGCTAAATGACTTTTTTTCAACTGTATTTACACAAGAAAATCTCATGACAGATAACATGTTCAGATGAAAAAAAAAATCTCCATTAAATGTCACCTGCTTAACCCAGCAGGAAGTACGGCGGCGTCTAAAAATCACTAAAGTTGACAAATCCCCGAGCCTGGATGGGATACACCCCCGAGTACTGCAGGAATTAAGTACAGTCATAGATAGACCATTATTTTTAATCTTTAAAGATTCCATAATAACGGGGTCTGTACCACAGGACTGGCGTATAGCAAATGTGGTGCCAATATTCAAAAAGGGGGCAAAAACTGGAAATTATAGGCCAGTAAGCTTAACATCTACTGTGGGTGAAATCCTGGAGGGTTTTTTAAGGGATACTATATTGGAGTATCTGAGGCTGAATAACCTCATGACACAGTATCAGCATGGGTTTACGAGGGACCGTTCTTGTCAGACTAATCTGATAAGCTTTTATGAAGGGGTAAGTTCAGGACTGGACCAAGGGAATGCAGTGGACGTGGTGTTCATGGACTTCTCAAAAGCTTTTGATACAGTGCCACACAAAAGGTTGATACATAAAATGAGAACAATGGGGATAGGGGAAAATATGTGTAAGTGGGTTAAGAACTGGCTCATGGATAGAAAACAAAGGGTGATTATTAATGGAGCACACTCGGACTGGGTCACGGTTAGCAGTGGGGTACCACAGGGGTCAGTATTGGGGCCGCTTCTCTTTAACATATTTATTAATGACCTTGTAGGGGGCATACAGAGTAGTATTTCAATATTTGCAGATGACACTAAACTCTGAAGGGTAATAAATACAGAGGAGGACAATTTTATATTACAGGAGGATTTATTTAAACTAGAAGCTTGGGCTGATAAATGGAAAATGAGCTTTAATGGGGATAAATGTAAGGTCATGCACTTGGGTAGAACAAACAAGATGTATAATTATGTGCTTAATTGTAAAACACTGGGCAAAACTGTCACTGAAAAAGACCTGGGTGTATGGGTGGACGACAAACTCACATTTAGTGGCCAATGTCAGGCAGCTGCTGCCAAGGCAGATAAAATAATGGGATGCATTAAAAGAGGCATAGATGCTCATGAGGAGAACATAATTTTACCTCTATACAAGTCACTGGTGCGACTACACTTAGAATACGGTGTGCAGTTCTGGTCTCCGGTGTATAAGAAAGACATAGCTGAACTGGAGCCGGTGCAGAGAAGAGTAACCAAGGTTATTAGAGAACTGGGGGGTCTGCAATACCAAGACAGGTTATTACACTTGGGGTTATTTAGTTTGGAAAAACGAAGGCTTAGGGGTGATCTTATTACAATGTATAAATATATGAGGGGACAGTACAAAGACCTTTTTAATGATCTTTTTACTCTTAGACCTGTGACGGGGACAAGGGGGCATCCTCTACGTCTGGAGGAAAGAAGGTTTAGCCATAATCACAGACGCAGATTCTTTACTGTAAGAGCAGTGAGACTATGGAACTCTCTGCCGTCTAATGTTGTAATGAGTGATTCCTTACTAAAATTTAAGAAGGCACTGGATGCCTTTCTTGAAAAGTATAATATTACAGGCTATATTCACTAGCTTCCTAGATACTGCGTTGATCCAGGGAGCTAGTCTGATTGCCGTATGTGGAGTCGGGAAGGAATTTTTTTCCCCAATGTGAAGCTTACTGTTTGCCACTTGGGTTTTTTTTTGCCTTCCTCTGGATCAACATGTTAGGGCAGGTTAGGATAGGATATGGGTTAAACTAGATGGACTTAAAGTCTTCCTTCAACCTTAATAACTATGTAACTATGTAACTATGGTCAGTGAGCCACTGGATGCTTTTCTCAATCGATGGAGCCTCACACCCCCCAAAGGAAGGTGTTCCAGTAACTAATACATGTAGCTCAGGCTCAAGAAACGTCGAGAGAAGGAAAAGTCCTGGGGAAGATGATCGTTCCAGCCGCTGTCAAACTCATTTTGCCGCCTGGCCAGACTGTGCTCATGCTGCCCATGCGAGCCTGTACACCGCTCGACGTAGTGGAAGTTCAGATAGAGCCAACCCTAATGGATCAATTGCCTTCAGGGGTCTTCCTTGCTCGGACATTAACCACCGTCCACGATGGCCACGTATTGGTGCAGTGTGTCAACCTAGGGGAGGACGATCTGACGCTTATGCCCAGGAGCGAAGTAGAGCAAGTACTGGGTATGCCAGAAGAACTGATGCAACCAGAGGCCATTCAGTTAGCGGTGAAACATGGAGACCCCTGGACTGTAGCTATTAATGTGCCCTTGGAACCTTCGCCCAGCACCATCAAAGGGCACCGGATTCTGGAGCAGATGTGGGCTGAACTGACAGTACTCTCATCACAACAGGTGCCACAAATAGAAGCTATGCTGGGGCGTTACAAGGATGTCTTTGCCCACCATGACAATGATTTTGGGTGCAGCACAGCCATAACTCACAAGATTCCCACAGGAAATGCCGCACCGATTTGAGAGCGCTATCGACAGTTTCCACCACAAATATACCAGGAAGTAAAAGAGATGTTGGCACACATGCTGCAGAGTGGGGTCATATGGGAGAGCCAGAGCCCGTGTGCCGGCCCTTTTATTCTAGTTCGGAAAAAGGATGGAACCCTGCGTTTTTGTATCGACAACCGGCGACTACATGCCTGCACAGTCCGAGACTCTTAACCTCTACCGAGAATTGAGGAGTTGCTGTCTGCCCTGGGAAAACCGGTCTGGGTTCACAACTACCGAGTGCACAGTACAACTGGATACACGCCATACACCCTGCTGTTTGGCCAAAAAGGGTGAGAGATTACCGAGCTGGAGTTGGACCCAGAAAGTGACTACCCACACACGGGTGTGTCCACGTGGGTTCGTGAACATTTCCTGCAGACTTTACACCGTTTCGGGAACTTGATCACCATGAGATGACGCTTCGGCAAGGGACAGCTCTCAACGTGAGAGACCGAGTATTGGTCTGAGACAAGCGACCTCAAGGTAAGTTAGAGAATCGATGAGAAAAAACTCCATATCGGGTGAAATATCGAATTGGATCTAATGGTCCCATCTATGAACTTCAGCCTGAAGTGATCAGTGTCTGATGGACAACAGGTTGCATGGATGCATCATGCATCATGCATCTATGCAGCCTGCCATCTAGATGTAGCAGAGCTAGATCCATCATGGGACAAATGGATTAAAAACATCTCTGTGGAAAGGTGAGGAATTTTGTTTTTTTTACATCTTTTGCAGATGGCGACGGCATCAAGGGAATAGGTGAGATCGTAAGTATGGTTTAATTAAGATCATTAACCCCTTCATGACCCAGCCTATTTTGTCCTTACTGACCTGCCAATTTTTTGCAATTCTGACCAGTGTCCCTATATGAGGTAATAACTCAGGAACGCTTCAATGGATCTTAGGGATTCTGAGATTGTTTTTCGTGACATATTGGGCTTCATGTTAGTGGTAAATCTAGGTCAATAATTTTTGCGTTTATTTGTGAAAAAATTGGAAATTTGGAGAAAATTTTGCAATTTTCAAATTTTGAATTTTTATTCTGTTAAACCAGAGAGTTATGTGACGCAAAATAGTTAATAACTAACATTTCCCACATGTCTACTTTACATCAGTACAATTTTGGAAACAAATTTTTTTTAGGAAGTTATAAGGGTTAAAAGTTGACCATCGATTTCTCAGTTTTACAAAATTTATAAAGCCATTTTTTTAGGGACCACCTTACATTTGAAGTCACTTTGAGAGGTCTATATGGCAGAAAACACTCAAAAGTATCACAATTCTAAAAACTGCACCCCTCAAGCTACTCAAAACTACATTCAAGAAGATTATTAACCCTTCAGGTGCTTCACAGGAACTAAAGCAACGTGGAAGGAAAACATGGACATTTTAATTTTTCCAACAAAAATGTTCTTTTAGCATCAATTTTTTCATTTTCACATGGGCAACAAGATAAAATGGATCCTAAAATTTGTTTGGGCAATTTCTCCTGAGTACACAGATTCTTCACATGTGGTCATAAACCACTGTTTGTGTGCACGGCAGGGCTCGTAAGGGAAGGAGCGCCATTTGACTTTTTCAATGGAAAATTAGCTAACTTAACTAACCCTAATTCCAATTCTAACCCCAACACACCCCTAACCCTAATCCTAACCCTAATCCCAACCCTAACTCTAATTCCAACCCTATACCTAATTCCAACCCTAATTCCAACGCTAACCCTAATTCCTACCCTAACCCTTATGCCAACTCTAACCCTAACCCTAATTTCAACCCTAACCCTTATTCTGACCCTAACCCTAATGGAAAAATGAAAATAAATACTTTTTTTATTTTATTATTTTTCCCTATCTAAGGGGGTGGTAAAGGGGGGGTTTATTTACTATTTTTTTTATTTTGATCACTGTGATAGGTTCTATTACAGTGACCAAAATGAACCAAAAGGAAAATCTTCCTATTGTTGCCGGGTGCCGGAAGAAGATGGCGGCCCCCATGGGGGAAGGCCTGGAGACAGAGGGACACTGGGAGGTACCGGGGGGAGGGGGTGAAATCGGATGGCGGGGGAGCAAAGGGCAGAAGAGGGGATGCGGAGGACAGGACGGAGGGGAGGAAATACTGACTGTGGCGGCAGATCGCAGCTGTCAGTCGATGGCGAAGATCGCGGTCTCCAGCCATGGCCGATGATATTGCAGCATCGGCCATGGCTGGATTGTAATATTTCACCAAGTTTCATTGTTGAAATATTACAATTGCTTTGATTGGCTGTTTCACTTTCAACAGCCATTCAGAGCAATCGTAGCCACAGGGGGCAAAGCCACCCCCCTGGGGTCAAGTACAGATCCTCCTGTATCTGCAGGTTGGGTGACATTTCAGTGACCCCGGTCACCCGACCCGCAGGAATGCAATCTCGCCATGACGCCACATATGCGTCACAGGTCGGATTGGCACCCACTTTCATGACGCCTATATGGCGTCACAGGTCCTGAAGGGGTTAAGAGTCTGTCTTTTTTTTAAATTAAAGGACTTTTTCTGGATGTCTATGTTTTTCTACAATGTGACTATGAGGTTAGTAATGGGGATGTCTTATTGACGCCTCTCCATTACTAACCTCGGGGCTTGATGTCACCTGACAATACAACGGTGACATCAACCCCCCCAACTATCACCCCATTTGCAACCACTACAGGGCAAGTGGGAAGAGTGAGGCTAAGTGCCAGAATTGGCGCATCTTATCGATGCACCTTTTCTGGGGCAGCTGAGAGCTGATATTTTTAGCTTGGGGCTAGGTTATTAACGTCAGCCCGCAGCTGTCTGCATAGCCTTTGTTGGTAATTATAGGGGACTCCACTTCATTTTTTGGGGGGTCCCCCATTTTAATAGCCAGTAAAGCCTAAGTATACAGTTGTGAGCTGATATTAATAGCCTGGGAAGCTCCATGGCTATTTCCCCATTCCTAGGCTATAAACATCTGCCCCATCTGTCAGCTTTCCCTCTGCTGGTTACGAAAATTGCGCGGGAGCCCACACCATATTTATATCCAAAAAACAATCTTTTATTAATTAAATACATGTACAGTAAGCTGCACACACACTGCACTAATTGTATTTGTCACAGACATCTATATCTACCTATTCTATTTGTATTTACTGTATGTTATCCATCTCTTCCATTCTGTCAGCTCCTGCAGTAATTTTACAGTACACACGGCAGATGAATTGCTGGCTCTTCTTCTATCTATGTATATATACATATATATGTCACTGACATCTATATATCTATTTATTCTACAGGGTGGGCCATTTATATGGATACACCTAAATAAAATGGGAATGGTTGGTGATATCAACTTCCTGTTTGTGGCACATTAGTATATGGGAGGGGGGAAACTTTTCAAGATGGG
The DNA here is from genome assembly GCA_033576555.1 of Oophaga sylvatica. Classification (NCBI taxonomy): domain Eukaryota; kingdom Metazoa; phylum Chordata; class Amphibia; order Anura; family Dendrobatidae; genus Oophaga; species Oophaga sylvatica. The sequence goes on from JARQOD010000006.1 coordinate 252,558,605, forward strand.
TGGTGACCATGGTGGCCATTTTGAAGTCAGCCATTTTGGAACCAATTTTATTTTTTCCAATGGGAAGAGGGTCATGTGACACATCAAACTTATTGAGAATTTCACAATTAAAACAATGATGTGCTTGGTTTTAACGTAACTTTAATCTTTCATTAGTTATTTACAAGTTTATGACCACTTATAAAATGTGTTCAAAGTGCAGCCCACTGCATTGGATTGTCAATGCAACCCTCTTCACCCACTCTTGACACACTGATAGCAACACCGCAGAAGAAATGCTAGCACAGGCTTCCAGCATCCATTGTTTCAGATGCTGCACATCTCGTATCTACACAGTATAGACAATTGCCTTCAGATGACCCCAAAAATAAAATTCTAAGGGGGTCAGATCAGGAGACCTTGGTGGCCATTCAACTGGCAAATGACGACCAATCCACTTTCCACGAAACTGTTCATGTAGGAATGCTCAAACCTGACACTCATAATTGATGGTATGGTGTGGTATATGGGGTACAAAGATAGTGGGGCCGTTTTTCATCAATGGAAACCTCAGTGCCACTGGATATCTGAAATTGCTACATGATGAAGTGTTGCCCTCTTTATGCACTGAAGATGGCACGTTCCCTGAGGTTTTCCAGCAAGATGGTGCACCATCACATTATGGGTGTCAGGTCCGAGCATTCCTACAAGGAATCTGACCGCTTTAGACTAGCATTTCTTCTGCGGTGTTGCTATGAGTATGTCATGAGTGGGAGAAGGGGGTTGCATTGACAATCCAGCACAATGGGCAGCACTTTGAACACATTTTATAAGTGTTCATAAACTTGTAAATAACTCATGAAAGAATAAAGTTACATTAAAACCAAGCACACCATTGTTTTTCTTGTGAAATTCTCAATAAGTTTGATGTGTCACATGTCCCTCTTCCCATTGGAAAAAATAAAGTTGGATCCAAAATGGCCGACTTCAAAATGGCCACCATGGTCACCACCCATCTTGAAAAGTTTCCCCCCCTCCCATATACTAATGTGCCACAAACAGGAAGTTGATATCACCAACCATTCCCATTTTATTTAGGTGTATCCATATAAATGGCCCACCTTGTATCTGTATATATCTATTCTATCTATTCTATTCTAACCTGTCACTCTGTGATTTAACTGTATACAGCACATGAATTGCCAGCTTTTATTCTATCTATTATATTTATGTTTTGAAGAATATTTCCTTTGAAAACGTTGTGTAAAATACTTAGAGAATTTCTCTATGTAAATGCTCTTGTTAAAATCGCATTGTAGTCGGATAGCAATCACACTGCATTCGGATGTAAATCGGATGCTAGGTGTGAAAAATTGGATTGTACTCACATAAAAACACATGACACTCGCATGACACTTGCATTACACTCGTCCCACTCTCCTGCATCAAAATTGGACTGATTTTAAAATCGCTAGTCTGACTCCAGCCTAACGGGTGATAGGGACTATACCGTTCTCAAACAAATGAGGTCACCCAATAGAGAAAAGTGCCTGGATTTGAAGTATAACCAGAGACAAGGAGTAACTTAAGGTAAAACAATGATTATCTACTTATCAGTACAAATAGATAAAAGTGCCTGGTGCTTAACAAATTTGAATGTCCTGAATCAATGTATTCCTACCATACTCTTTAGGTTTCCCCTTGAACAGGAGGGTATAAGTACCTAGTGAATCTGAAACTCACAATGCATATCAAAGGATAATGATGGCAGGTCAAAACTTATAACCCTATAGAGTGTAAGGTAATACCTACTAGTGAGGAGGGAAACAAGAGGCCATAGACCATGGAAAATACAATGCCCGCAAAGTAAAGGAGGCAGATTCACCTTGGAGAGTCTAGAGTAGCGTCTTCTCACTCTACGCTACTCCAGACTCTCCAAGGTGAATCTGTCTCCTTCAAAATATGTATATTTCAAATCCAGGCACTTTTCTCTATTGGGTGATTTTATTTGTTTGAGAACGGTATAGTCCCTATCACTGTTACATATATTTTCATAATAATAGATTGTCATCTATTGGAAGTCTGGTCTGTCTCCTAGGTAAGGCACTCTGCTTTTTTAATATTGTTCATGTATTTAGTTTTTATTCATTAACAAAAGTTAATTTTTATTCTAATGGATCTCTTCATTCCCCTTGTTTATTTAAACTGGGGTTCGTTGATTAGATATTGATGCAAAATGCCATTGTCTGATAGTATTTGGACACCTTTTTGATAAATTGATCTATGATTAAGAGTCAGCTAGACTCGAAACGCATCAGATATATATTTTATGCCCATGCTACTATTTTAATGAAGAAGTCACAATAAAGTATTTTGTTTTTTAATTCGCTTTGCTGAATTGAAAAACTTCTTTTGACAACTTTGAATAGTAATTGAAACTGGATATCCTTTTTAACTCACTTTATTGGAGTATCAGCATTTTTTTATTTTAACTACAAAATATATAATTATTTCTTGATCTCTTTGGTTTTATAACTTTTTTTGTTCTAAAAATATATAAGAAAGTATTATAAGTATACAATATTAGATAAAAGGCTAATTCTTTCTATCTCTAATCAACACTAATAGATACATTTTGACTTATGGCTGTAGATCGAATTCTCCAGGACTCACATAGAATTCTGCAGTTTCTTTTGATATGTGTGGTGACATGCTGTTTAAAGGTCATACCTTGAAAGTTAAACTCGTACCATTGTGCAGTACTAAACTTTTCCTTGTTTGGGAGATTATATTGTACAGAAGTTAACATTAAAGCATGCTAGGTCAGTATAGGCTTCTGAGAAGTACAGTTCAGAACACGATTCCCCTCTATTCTTAGAATCTGTTATTTTTTTTGTCTCTTACATACTATATCACGATTCACAATTCTTTTTTATTTAACTAGAAAAGTTCTTTGCCTTAGGTAACAGAATAACTAAGGCCTCTTTCACACATCCGTTTTGCGCCTAGCGGCGCCCCCGGTATTTTGCCGCAGCGCCGCATCACAAAACCGGATGCGCCGCATGCGTTTTTTTTTCCCATTGACTTTCATTTGCGCCGATGGTGCCGCATGTCTCTGCGGCGCGTCCGGTTGGTGCCGGATGCGGTGTCTGGTCACCGTCCGGTGTCTGGAAAAAACGTTGCATGTAACGTTTTTTGTCTGCGGCGAAAAAGCCGCACGCGCCGCATGCGGCGCATCCGGCTTTTTTTTACAATGAAAGCCTATGGACGCCGCAATGCGCCGCATCCGGCTTGAGCCGCATCCGGTAGCCGCATCCAGTTTTTTAATTGATATACCAGCCCACAGCAAACAGATACCAGACAGATACCACCCCTCAGCAAACATATAAAAAAAAAAAGTTGTGGGACATCAGACACATCCAACCCCAGAAGCCACAGAAAGCCACAGAAAGCCACAGACGCAGCCACGCCAGCCACCGACGCAGCCACCGACGCAGCCACCGGAGACTCGCAGCCAGGATCGCACCATGGAGCGCCAGGAAAACAGACGGTAAATATTGCCCCCCCCCAATCCAAAATTTACAATACATATGTCACCAATGCTGTGTGAGCTGATGTTTATTTTTGGCACCCTGGTACATTTTAATTTAATGTGTTTTATGTGATGGAGATTGGTTCCCCTGGTACTGTATGAAATTAAATTGCCGATGATGGGGTGGGTCCCCGAGTTTAAAATACATATGTTTTGGAACTTTATTGTGTATTCCCTGCTACTGTTGTGAATGTTGATAATGTAGATCTACTGGTACTGTTTTTTTGCAGTGATGTGCTTGGTCTCCCTGCGACAATATGAAATGTGGATGTATTTGTGTATCATAATGTTGATTTTTTAAAAATTTTTTTTTTTTGGGCCTGTGATGTGGTTGCTTGTCCTGCTACTATCTGAAATGTGCATGTGTTTACTATCCTAATGTTGATGTTGTGTATTTTTTTTTTTTTATGGCCTGTGACGGTTTATTATGTACTACTGCTATGTGAAATGTGCATTTTTTTTTTTTGCCTGTGACTGTTTATTATGTACTACTGCTTGTGAAATGTGCATTTTTTTTTTGTTAGCTGAATCTTTTTTTTTTTAAATTTTTTAAACATTTTCTTGGCCCGGTGATGCTTTTGCTAGTCATCATGCTATGTGAAATGTGCATGTGTTTACTATGGTAATGTTTATCTCCATTGTAATTGCCAATGTTTATTTTTTGTGGCCTGTGATGGTTTTTCTACTCATGCTCTCTTGCATTTGTTTACTATGCTAATGTTTTTTTTTTTCCAATCTTTTTTCTTTGTGGCCTGTCACGGTTATCTACTCATGCTGCTATTACATTTGCATGTGTTTAGTATCCTAATGTTGATCTACTTTTCTTTTTGTTTCAATGTTTTTTTTTTGGGTGCCTCTGACCTTAAGCTACTCATGCTCCTATCTGAAATGTCCATGTTTTTATTATAATGTTTGTAATGTTTTTTTTTTTTGTATTGGGGATCGGGTGGTTCCCACTGTTTTTTTATTTTTGTATTCCATTTTTTTTTTTTCCAGGGATACGGTTTACCCCTGGTACTGTTGATGGCTACAAATAATGATTGCATGTGGTGTTCGGAAAACATAAAGCGGAATAATGTCCTTGTTTGAATGTTATATTTTAAAACAGGGACAATCAATACATATAAACACAATTCCTTTTTGTCTGTTAATTCCACAGCAGAATAATTGATGCTGGCGATGCAAGGCCGCAGGAGATCCTGGATGCAAGGAGGCAAGCCAGTAGAAAGTAAATGACATCCCCCATGTCCCTAAAAATTAAATGTTTGTTTTTCTCTTTCAGCCAGGGACAAGGAATCCACATATATTCACTGTCCCTTTTTGTGTATTCAACAGCAGAAGAATTCAACGAGCGGCGGCGGCGGCGGCTGAAGCACAAGTCGAGCAGAGGGGAGGAGAGGACCTCCAAGCTAGGAGGATAGCAAGCAGAAAGTAACTATTACAGCACCCATTTTGCTATAAATTACATGTTTGTTTTTCTCTTTCAGCCAGGGCAAAGGAATACACATATATTCACTGTCCCTTTTTGTGTCCTTATTCAACAGCCGAAGACTTCCCCGAGCGGCGGCAGCAGCGGCGGCGGCGGCTGAAGCACAAGTTGAGCAGAGGGGAGGAGAGGACCTCCAAGCTAGGAGGATAGCAAGCAGAAAGTAACTATTACAGCACCCATTTTGCTCTAAATTACATGTTTGTTTTTCTTTCAGCCATGGACAAGGAATATAAAATTTACAGTCCCTTTTTACTTAACAGCAGAAGACGTCAACAAGAGGGGGAGGCGGCGGATGGAGATAGACGAGAGGAGGAGAGGCGGGCAAGGAGGGAAGCCAGAAGAAAGTAAAGATTACATCCCCCGTTTCAATAAAAATAAATGTTTGGTTTTCTCTTTCAGCCAGGGCCAAGGAATATAGAAATATATTGACTGTCCCTTTTTGTTTCTTCCACAGCAGAGAACGTCAAACAGCTGCTGCAGCTGCCGCAATGGCGGTGTTGGCGGAGGAGGCAGCGTCTGAAGCGGTGGCGGCAGCACCACCGGCATCGCCATCTCCTCCCTCACAGCCAGAGCCAGAGCCGCCACAGCAGGACACATCTTCTTCTGGGAGCCCTCCTAGCCATCGTCAGGAATTGGCGGTAAAAATATCTATTTTTTATTTTTCTATCCACAATCCATCTGTGGGCTATATGTCTTGATTGGGTTTTTTTAATAACAGGAATCTGAAGATGACGAGGAGCTCCCAGAGGAAGAAGGACGGGGTGGAGAGATACCCGGAGTGGGCTCACAATTCGTAAGTATCCTGCATCAATTGCAGAAACACACCATCACAGTACACACAACACATAGAAAAACATTTAGTACATACTTCACACAGCTGCCAACACCTGCCAATATCCTAATTTTTCTTTTCATTTTTAGTCTCTCGGATCTGGGAGCCAGAGGGTTTCTCCCAGCGCCTCCCAGAGTCGTCGTGAGACTGTCGGCGGTTCTCAACGTGTAAGTTTTTTTTTTTGTAGCATTTTCTATAATGTTTCCTTTTTACAAAACGTGTTATCTACAAATGTTTTGTGCATTAATTTTCCCATTTTAACATGTATATTTTTGAAAATTTCAAACAATGTGTCTGATCATTTTCTTTTTTTTCTTTGTTAATTTCACAGGCTTCACAGCGTGCTCCCGACTCGGACACGGAGGAGGGATTGGACGTGGAGTTGATGATCGACCTGGTCCGAGAAAGGGAGCCGCTGTGGAACATGGGGGACCGCCGGCATTCGGATCAAATTGTGACACGACGGCTCTGGACGGAAGTGGCAGCAGCAATGGTGCAACGCTGGAGGACCTCAATCCTAGGTCCCAGACTAAATTACGTAAGTATAGTTCATGTTGCTGACTGTAATAAAGGTGTGTTTACAAAACTTCTGTCCTCGTGTAACCAACGCTTCATGTTTTCATGATTTCCTTTTGTGAAACACTATGGAAACAATGAAAACATGAACTCTGGGGGACACGAGGACTAAAGTGTGGTTGTTGTATAGTAACCAATGTGTGCTTTCTCGTTTCAGGGGAGAGAATTATGAAGCGGTGGCGGTCTGTGAGGGATCGCTTTAAGAAGGAATTTAACAAAGAGATGCGGGCCCCGAGTGGATCTTCAGGACGCCAGAGCAAGTACAAATATGCACGAGCTCTGGCGTTCCTGCGTGAAACCATGGTCACCAGAAGGTAAATATTACCATAAAATGTTAACCTTTTTTTTTTTGCAGCCAGGGCCATTCCACATCTGTATATTAATTTTATGTTTTTGTTTCTTCCACAGCACGGTGACCAGCACTCGGGCGCCCGCAGAGTTGGAGCCTTCTAGAGCGATCCCTCAGGAGACCGACACCGAGGGACACTTCGACCAACCCTCCACATCTGCCCCTTCCCAGACTTCACACACACTTGATCCCGCTGTCCCCTCCACCAGTGCTGGAGCATCGTGGCCGGCTGCATTACATGAATCTGCTGGTCAGGATATAGCCTTCCCTTTACCCCACCCTTCTGACCCTGCCACCTCTAGTACAGCTGCGGGTACTGGGCGGCAGCGTCAGAAGGGTCAGGAAAAGAACTATGCGCCCGAGTTCTTACACATGAACGCATCTTTCCAGAACTGCCTTAAGTTGCTATCTGAACAAGTTTCCGCAGGCATTAATCAGATAACCTCACTAGTTGGTGAGGTGAAGACACTTCTGGAAACTGTGCGTTCAGAGTTAAGAGCACCCCCGAACTACAGCTTTTTTAGGTCGGTTGCGGAGCGCATAGATCCGCTATCTTATGACCAGCAGATGTATGTGATGCACACGTGCCACGCTGCTCTAGCGCATGTTGTCTCCCATCCTCAATCCACCCCAGTCATTCCACCACCTCCCCCCCTACAGCTGCCGTCCATTTTCCCCCCCTCCACCTGCCATACCTCCTCCCCCTCCTATTCAATACCAACCACCTCCCCAGGTCCATCAACCTCCCCAATACCAACCACCTCCCCAGGTCCATCAACCTCCCCAATACCAACCACCTCCCCAGGTCCATCAACCTCCACAATATCAACCACCTCCCCAGGTACAACCACCTCCCCAATTCCAACCACCTCCCCAGTACCAACCACCTCCCCAACTGCAGTCACCTCCCCAGTACCAACAACCTACCCACTACCAGCCACCTACCCCCTACCAGACTTCTACCTCTTACCAATCTCCTTCCCCCTTCCAATTGCCTACTATGTCACCTGCTCCTCATGCCCAACCCTCCACTCCACCACCACCCACCTGTTCTGCCTTGTCTTCCCATTCTTTCAGTCTTTCCACCCCTTCACCTCTTCCTGTTCCTTCCCCACCACCATCCCGTTCGTCCCTCCACACTCCCATGGTCGAAGTGCCCCGCAGCCCCTCCAGCAGTATTTCCACCCCACACTATACAGACCTGTAATAAATTTGTAAATATTTTTTTTTTAAGTAAATAAAAAAAAAAAGGAAAAAAAAATAAAGTGGACTATAAAAAATAAAGTTTCATACAATAAACAATTTTTTCTATTTCAAACATTTGGCCAAAAGGCATAATTTTACAAAAGTTATATTAAAAATAATTTTTTGAAAATAAATTGTAAATTGGTTGAACATTGTTGTCTGTCTTTAATTTCTAGGATGTTAAGTTTAAAAATTTGTTATACAGGTACACCTAACTTTGGCTAAAAGGTTCATAAATGCAACCTTTTTGCCAAATTTATGTCCCGGGTTGTGTAGTCAGCAAAGTATATTCTATTTTTACTAAAATTGTGCCCTTTTAGATTATCCCCTACCCCAGGTTTACCCTACTCCAGTCCTCAAGGCCCAACAAAAAAATATCATTTTTTAAAATTTTCATTTGTATTGCACAGGTGAGGCAATTATCACCTGAGCAATACAAAGGAAAGACTGAAAACTTGACATGTTGGTGGGCCTTGAGGACTGCAGTTGGGGAAACATGGCCCACAATGTACGCTTTTTTGGACAAAAGGTGAAATACTTTTGTTAAAACAATTTCACCTTTTGTCCAAAAAAGTGTACATTGTAGGCCATGGTTACCCAAATCCAGTCATCAAGGCCCACCAACAGGTATTGTTTTCAGGATTTCCTTTGTATTGCACAGGTGAGGCAATTATCACCTGAGCAATACAAAGGAAATCCTGAACACAATACCTGTTGGTGGGCCTTGATGACTGGATTTGGGGAACCATGGCCTACAATGTACGCTTTTTTGGACAAAAGGTGAAATACTTTTGTTAAACAGCCATGGACACAACAATGGCAAAAAGGTTACAGTAGAAAACACACAAGAAGGTAGACAAGTAAACTATTAAAGGTTTATTGTGGGTAAAGAAAATTATTAAAAGAAACAATACATTTATCACACTCTGTCATCCTGCCAGTCAACACTACCTTCCGGTGACACAAAGTATTGAGCAAACTGGTCCCTCATTCTTGAAACCGCGACTGTACTGCGAGTGGTAATGTTGCTGTAGTCGTGCAAAGTTGTTTCTTGATTGTGGTCCTCCAGAGAAATTGGTTCCTTGGTTAGGACAAAATTATGGAGGACCACGCACGCTTTCACTACATCATCAACAGTCTCGGTCTTCAAGTTAATTGCAGTCAAAAGGACACGCCATTTTGCTGTCATAATGCCAAAGGCACACTCCACCATCCGTCTGGCTCTTGTGAGGCGGTAGTTAAATATCCGCTTTCTATGTGTCAATTCTCTGCTGGCATACGGCTTCAATAGGTGTTGGGACAGCTGGAATGCCTCATCACCTACAGACACGAATGGCATCGGTGGGCCTGAGGTTTGAGGCAGTGGCCTAGGGGGGGAAACTGAAAACTGTTTCCATACAATTTACGTCCCATAGCAGATAGTTTAAAGACTTGGGAGTCATTAGACCGTCCATAAGACCCAATGTCCACCGCGATAAACTTGTAGTGCGCATCTGAAATAGCCATCAGGACGATAGAGAAATATTTTTTATAGTTAAAGAATTCTGATCCTGTTCCTTTAGGCTTTTGAATGCGGATGTGCTTTCCATCAACGGCGCCCAGGCAATTGGGGAACTGGCAGATGCATAAAAACTGGTCCGCTATTTCAAGCCACCGCTTGTCACGACGTATAACAGATATATTCTATGATAGTAACATATATCTAATGAGACAACATTCTATATTTCATATTATAGAAAATATCAACATGTATACGTAGAATCTGCCAGCAATGTCTTACCTGACATAATATCCAATGTATTGTGGGTCTATACTGTGCACGTGAAACGCTGTCTCAGGATAGAGGTGGACCGGGTCTATGCTGACCCTGAACTGGGGTCCTGACTAGTCCCTCTACCTGGAGGTACTGTTAATGGTACAGAGGTCCAGGCCGCCAGCGTAACCCTGTCTCCTGTAGATCCCTGACCACTGTAATCTAGTCCTGAGAAGGACCCTGATTACCACCACAGGGAATGGGCAGGTAACAGCTTACACACAGTCAAATACAAACGAGACAGACAGGAGGTAAAGAAAACACTGCCCTGCATACAAAACTTCCACTACAGAGGAACACAAAAGGTTAAGAAGATAAACAATAAGCGAGGAGAGGAAAAACCACAACAGGCACTCTCAGCTTAAGTCTTCTCAGAAATGATCCGCTCTGCTGGTCTGAATGAATGCTTTCACCGGCAACTTCCCCAGCAGACCAGTGGGTATAAGAAGGAAGCTAATTAACAAAACATCAATCGCAGCAGTGCGAGGCTGGTCTGTCCAGCATCGAGAGAGAAAGAATTAACTCCCTCAGTGCTGAAAAACACCCAGCACCAGAAACTCAGCTGTGCGAAGTCAAGGTGTGCAATCGCGACGATCTCCGCCGCGACACACCCGTGACAGTACCCCCCCTTCTACGAGGGGCCTCTGGACCCTCAGGGCCTGGTCTATCTGGGTGAGTAGTGTGGAAGGCCGAACCAATCGGTCTGCGTTAATATCCGATGCAGAAACCCACATCCTCTCCTCAGGACCATACCCCCTCCAATGAACAAGGTACTGAAGGGACCGGCGATTAAGACGTGAATCAATGATCTTCGATACCTGAAACTCCAAATTACCATTGACCACCACTGGAGGAGGAGGTAGAGGTGACGGTATAACTGGTGCCACGTACCTCTTAAGCAACGATTTGTGGAACACATTGTGGATTTTAAATGTAGGAGGGAGGTCAAGACGGAAAGCCACCGGATTAACTATTGAACTGATCCTGTATGGCCCGATGAACCTGGGACCCAGTTTCCAGGAGGGAACCTTAAGTTTTATATTCTTGGTAGACAACCATACCAGATCGTTCACACTTAGGTCCGGACCAGACACTCTCCTCCTATCAGCCATACGTTTGTATCGGTTCCCCATAGTGCTCAGATTATTAAGCACTCCTCTCCACACTGAAGCAAGTGACGACGAAAATCGTTCCTCCTCAGGAACCCCAGAATAGCCCCCCCCATTGAAAGTACAAAACTGGGGGTGAAACCATATGCCCCAAAAAACGGGGACTTACCAGTGGACTCGCTCCGCCTATTGTTAAGAGCGAACTCTGCCAGAGGCAAGAAAGAAGACCAGTCCTCTTGGTTCTCTGAGACAAAACACCGGAGATATGTCTCTAAGCTCTGATTCAGACGCTCTGTCTGACCATTGGTCTGCGGATGAAAAGCCGAAGAAAATGACAACTGCATCCCCCGACGAGAACAAAATGCCTTCCAGAATTTGGACACAAACTGAGACCCCTGATCTGACACCACATCGGAAGGCAACCCGTGAAGTCTCACAATCTCCCCAATGAACACCTGCGCCAGAGTTTTAGCATTAGGAAGAGCAGGAAGAGCAATAAAATGTGCCATTTTGCTGAACCTGTCAACTACAACTAGTATGACAGTTTTACCTGAAGACGGAGGGAGGTCCGTAATGAAGTCCATAGACAGATGGGTCCATGGACGCTCCGAGATTTTCAACGGTAAAAGGGCCCCAGACGGACGGGTATGTGGGGTCTTAGAGCGCGCACATACCCCACAGGACGCGACAAAAGTTACCACTTCTTTATTTAAGTTAGGCCACCAAAACCGGCGAGAAACGAGATCCACAGTTGCTTTACTCCCTGGGTGTCCTGCCAAAGCAGAATTATGATGTGCCTCGATAACCTTTTGTCTTAACTGATCTGGAACAAACAGTCTCCCTGGAGGTCCTACAGGGGCGTCACCCTGAGCCTCCAATATCTCCTCCTCAAGCTCAGAGCATACAGCCGACACCACAACTCCCTCCTGAAGAATAGGAACCGGGTCATCCGTCTTCCCGGCCCCCGGGAAACTACGAGACAAGGCATCAGCCTTTACATTTTTTGACCCAGGACGATATGTGACGACAAAATTAAACCTGGTAAAAAACAACGACCATCTAGCTTGTCTGGAATTCAGACGTTTTGCAGACTCTAAATACAGCAGGTTCTTGTGATCAGTAATGACGGTGACCGGGTGGACTGCCCCCTCCAAAAAGTGACGCCACTCTTCAAAAGCCAACTTAATGGCCAAGAGTTCCCTATTGCCGACATCATAATTCCTCTCGGCGGACGACAATTTTTTAGAGAAGAAAGCGCACGGATGCCATTTACCAGGGGACGGACCTTGAGATAATACCGCACCCACTCCTACGTCAGATGCGTCTACCTCCACAATGAACGGTTGTGATGCATCAGGTTGGATGAGTATGGGTGCTGAAGCAAAACATTTTTTCAAGGAGGAAAATGCTTGACAAGCTTTGTCAGACCACCTAGAAAAATCCGTCCCTTTTTTTGTCATGTCAGTGAGAGGTTTGACAACGGATGAGAAATTACGAATAAATTTCCGGTAGTAGTTAGCAAACCCCAGAAAACGCTGCAGTGCCTTAAGATCCTCTGGCCGATCCCATTCAAGCACTGCCTTCACTTTCCCAGGGTCCATACGGAAACCAGAAGCTGACACCAGGAATCCTAAAAACTGAAGTTCCTGTACGGCGAATACACACTTCTCCCATTTGGCGTACAGTTTATTGTCTCGAAGATCTGCAACACCTGTCTCACATGCTCCTGATGAGACACAAGATCTGGCGAGTAAATTAAGATGTCATCTAGATAAATGACAACAAACTGTCCCACTAGGTGGTGAAAGATGTCATTAACAAAATGTTGAAACACCGCCGGGCAGTAGTCAGACCGAAAGGCATGACAAGGTTCTCATAATGTCCCTCCGGAGTGTTAAACGCCGTCTTCCACTCATCCCCCTCCTTTATCCTAATCAGATTATACGCCCCCCTGAGATCCAACTTAGAGAACCATTTGGCGCCCACAATCTGATTGAAGAGATCAGGAATAAGTGGGAGCGGATACGGATCTCGGACCGTAATCCGATTAAGCTCACAGAAATCCAAGCAAGGGCGTAGGCCTCCATCTTTTTTCTTCACAAAGAAGAACCCCGCGGCCACTGGGGAAGATGAAGGTCTAATATGCCCCTTGGCTAGACTTTCCGAAATATAATCCTTCATAGCTTGCCTCTCAGGACCAGAAAGGTTATATAACCTAGATTTAGGTAACTTAGCATCAGGAAGCAATTTTATAGCACAGTCATACGTGCGATGAGGAGGTAATTCTTGACACCCCTCTTCAGAAAACACATCCTCAAAGTCCTTCAGAAAAGGAGGTAAGGTTCTAGGCACGACCGCACCGATGACCGTGTTCATGCAGTTACTATGGCAAAATTCACCCCCTCTGGCTTATCTCTCTGGATTGCCAATTAATAACTGGGTTATGTTTAGTTAACCAAGGAAGTCCCAACACAATAGGAGTGGGAAGGCCTTCCAACACATAACAAGACAATAGTTCTTTATGTATTGCCCCCACTCGAAGGTCTATGTTATGCACGGCTTGCACAAAGCTACCTTGACCGAGAGGCCTGGCGTCAATAGAGAATATAGGGATAGGTTTGGCCAATACACTCAGTTGCATACCTTGCACCTGGGCAAACCGAGCGTCCACCAGATTAGCCGTGGCCCCACTATCCAGAAGAACAGAAATCCTCTCAGTTCTTGTACCTACCACCACCTCCGCTGGTACGAGAAACTGAGATGGACTTGGGGACGAAATACATACTCCCAGATTGTCGTCCACCACACAACCTGGGATCAACAGTTTTCCGGCGACTCCTTGCTCAGCAAAGTACGGGATGGACACCCCCCAACAAAATGTCCCTTTCTCCCGCAGAAGTAACACTTTCCTGTCTTGCGGCGCGCCGCCGATCCCCTCCCTCGAAACGATGTCCCTCCTAACTGCATAGGCTCCTCAGAACAAACCAGGGAACCTCAATATAAGGGACTATAGTAGAAGGTGGAGTCATCACAGGGGGCGGAGTTACCTCGCACCTCTCTCGAAGCCGTCTATCAATGCGAATCGCAAGGGCCATAGCGGCCTCCAGTGACGGGGAGAATCATACTGAGCCAACACATCCTTTAATTTGTCAGATAATCCTTGACAAAACTGGCTCCTAAGAGCTGGGTCATTCCACTGAGTATCTGTGGCCCATCTACGGAACTCAGAAGAAAATTCCTCCGCCGGACGATCTCCCTGCTGTATCTTACGTAACTTCATTTCAGCAAGGGAGACCCGATCCGGGTCATCATATACCAGACCCAGGGCTGTAAAAAATCGATCTACTGACTGGAGAGCCGGGGAGTCTGGAGGAAGAGAGAACGCCCAGGATTGAGGGTCCCCTTGTAAGAGCGAGATGACAATTCCCACCCTCTGGTCTTCACTCCCCGAAGACCGAGGCCGTAGCCGAAAATATAATTTACATGCCTCCCGGAAGGTAAAAAATTTGTCCCGCCCACCAGTGAACCTGTCCGGGAGAGCCACTTTAGGTTCAGATCTGGTTTGCTCCCGGGGTACAAAACCTTGGACTTAATGTCCGTCAGCTCCATGGACAAACTCTGCAACTGCTGAGCTAACTGGGCTACTGGATCCATGGTAGCTGGGGAGAATCTTTTAGATGGGCCGGTGAAAATGTCACGACGTATAACAGATATATTCTATGATAGTAACATATATCTAATGAGACAACATTCTATATTTCATATTATAGAAAATATCAACATGTATATGTAGAATCTGCCAGCAATGTCTTACCTGACATAATATCCAATGTATTGTGGGTCTATGCTGTGCACGTGAAACGCTGTCTCAGGATAGAGGTGGACCGGGGTCTATGCTGACCCTGAACTGGGGTCCTGACTAGTCCCTCTACCTGGAGGTACTGTTAATGGTACAGAGGTCCAGGCCGCCAGCGTAACCCTGTCTCCTGTAGATCCCTGACCACTGTAATCTAGTCCTGAGAAGGACCCTGATTACCACCACAGGCAATGGGCAGGTAACAGCTTACACACAGTCAAATACAAACGAGACAGACAGGGGGTAAAGAAAACACTGCCTTGCATACAAAACTTCCACTACAGAGGAACACAAAAGGTTAAGAAGATAAACAATAAGCGAGGAGAGGAAAAACCACAACAGGCACTCTTAGCTTAAGTCTTCTCAGAAACGATCCGCTCTGCTGGTCTGAATGAATGCTTTCACCGGCAACTTCCCCAGCAGACCAGCAGGTATAAGAAGGAAGCTAATTAACAAAACATCAATCGCAGCTGGGCGAGGCTGGTCTGTCCAGCATCGAGAGAGAAAGAATTAACTCCCTCAGTGCTGAAAAACACCCAGCACCAGAAACTCAGCTGTGCGAAGTCAAGGTGTGCAATCGCGACGATCTCCGCCGCGACACACCCGTGACACCGCTCTGTTGTTGGCTCTGGAATAAATTCTCCAACCAAACTATCCCACAGAGCACGACAAGTGTACTTTATTATCCCGGATATTGTGGAGATTCCCAGGCGGTATTGAAAATGTAGCGATGATAGAGTTTCGCCAGTTGCCAGAAATCTGAAAACAAATTAGAAAATACAAATTATTTCAGAAACGCAGCATTACATACCAGAACTCAGCTACAACTATTGGAGATACCAAAAATAATCACATCTATGAGAAACACTGTTTTATAACTCAATTTGGGCCTACTGATATGGTTTCCTAGTTGGCCTGTGATGTTAAATTAATGATAAAATTACAAGTGGGCTCAAGCAAACAGATACAATACATATAGCTTACCTTATAGTCACCATGAGACGCTCCGCCGGAGATATCGAGAACCGACAGTAGGTGTCCGATTTTTAATTTGGTCTCCAACACGCTCCAGCAAATCATCAAAGTTTTCTTTGTTCATCCGCAGATAGGCAAAAAACTTATCTGGATTTTGTCGCAGCTCCATGTTCAGTGTGGAATAGACACCACGAGTTAATCTCTGTGCCGTGATGGGTGGATCCACATACGGCGTCGTCTTCGCTGACGCCTAATGCGCTGCTCCTCAAACTTTCGCTCCTTCTCCAGAACGATAAACCTCAATCGATTCATCTCCGCAGTAAAATCAACAAGATTCCTGAAGATATTGCCGATAATGACATCCATGTTCACCAATCACTTGCTACTTGCTCTTCTCTCCAACCTGCACTTGCTCCTCTACAACCTGTCAAAGATGGGCTGTAGGAGCAGTGTATATATAGGATTACAGTAGCCAATCATGTTTGGAACCCCAAAAAGGGCGTTCTTAAAAACCGGATCCGGCGCATTACGGTGTTAGAGTTAATTCAGCATTTCTTCTCAAGGCCTTGGGAAGCTGAGGCATAGCAGAAGGGAAGATAAGAAAAGAATGTTCCTTCTTTGATAATACTCCCCCTGAGCTAAAGAGATACTCTGTGCTAGGAGCCAAAATCAGGGGCTAAAGGCAAAGATGGAAAGTTTGGTTAAAAAAACAGTATGTTACGTGCTTTAATGATAAGTTGTATTAACTGCCATATATGGTAATTCCGCTTCCTGCTTCAGGGGTGTATATAAGCCCCTTTGTTAGCAATAAATACAGAGTCTATTGACGCACACTTTGGTCTGTGTCTTATTCTCTCTGGTACCACATTCCGAGGAGGAAAGGGTTAACAAGATTACAGAGACGACAACTGGTGCCCGACCAGGGGACTGAGTTATTCTATTCTGAGGAAGCCCGACCGGTCCGGAGACGTGGGATGTGCGAAGCCTTCTGTTGGTGATATACACAGCGCTGGGGTAAGAATACTTATTATATTCTACCTAAAATCTATATCACTGTATAGTGGTCTCCCTCTTCCCCGAGCGGTCGGCTTTCCAGGTAAATCACAGGTATTCTTGGCTCAGGTCCCTTTGAACCAGTAGACCTTCAGATTAATTGTCAGTCCTGCCTTTCCTTCTTTGAATAATGACAGTATGGATCCAATGATTGTGTTGTGGTTTTGTCTTGGTGTCTGTGTGATTGGATTGTTTATTTGGTTGGCGTACAAATATTGGAGAGCGAGCAGTGAAATGGTTCAGAAACCTTTGTGGCACATTGTCTTGGTGACAGAGTCTTGGTGACGCAATTGTCTTGGTGACAAACTTGTCTTGGTGACAAGAGAATCTCTTCTAGGTGAGGAGATACAAAAATGGGGAACCAAAAAAAAAAAATGCCAAGGAAGGCATTTCTGCTAAAGATTTAGTTGTGCGCAGAGATTATGTAAAGCAGGCATGAATGAAAACGGAGAATTGAACAGTGATAAATGGAAAAAGGTTCTTTAACTCACATCATGGATGGTTGAGAGACAAAGGACTGTTGAAAACAGTGAACCTGTGGATGAGTGCGTGTGATTACTTAGAAGAAAAGACTGAAGAATTAGGAGACGGACGTTACAGACTGACAAAAACAGGGATGACTGATTTACCCTCCTGTCTGCCTCCCCCCCGGACAGCAGAAATGTACAGACCATGGAGCCCTACAGAGCAGTTGGCTCTAATAAAGCAACTAGACAGGATTTGCAAGCACTTAGAAGAAGGGAAATTGGCAGATGAAGCTAGATACGATAGACTGACAGATGAGACATACAAGTGTTATGTTGGTAGGAAATGACACAGAAGCAGGGGTTCTGTTTACAGAAGTGTTGAAAAAAAGCATGTAAAGATAGACAGGCAGAGAAAGGAAGTTACACTAGAGGACAGAGTTCAGGGAAAGAGCCAAAAGATTATTTCTGGGCTCTAAGAAAAACTTGGGTGGAAATGGATTTTGTCCCAGAAAACAAGACTAGTGAGAGAGTTTTAGCAAGTGCTTATATGAATGGGTTAAAAAAGGAAGTGACAGAAAGCTGAAAGTAAGTAGACCGGATTGGAGATCAGTAAAAGCAGAGGATCTAGCCAGAAAAGCACAGGGGGCACAACATGATTTAGCGCAGGCAAAAAGAGGTAGCTTGCACATGAACCCCCTTGTCTCCTTACCCCCCACTCCTAATTGCACAGTGCAGGTGAACACCAGGGGGACATGAGGTTGAGTTCCAAGTGGACACGGGGGCAGACAATTCAGTAATTACAGAAGAGGACTGGCCATTTGGGAAAAGTGATTTCTCCCACCATGTTATAGCGACTCCTTATAACTCTCCATCTATCCTGCTCCCCGTCACTAAAAAGATTCCCCTGCAAATTCAAGGAACCACTGTACACACACAGTTAATGGTATCACCACGGGGTCAATGTAATTTTTTAGGAAGTGATGTGTTGTCACAATTGCAAGTATATATTGAGTATTATCCTGATGGAACTGTCACTATGACACCAGGACTGAAGCCGAGCACTCTTTGTAAAATCATGTCGCTAGACGTTGCTAGTATAGAGGACACAAATGAATTTCCTTCAATGTTAGAATGTGTGATACCGCATGATTTCTGGGCTTCAGATAAAACAGATGTGGGCAGATTAAGGGTGCAGCCAGTCATGGTCAAATTAAAGCCAGGTGCAATCCTGCCCCAACAGAGACAGTATCCTCTTAGTTCAGCTCAAGAGACGGCTATAGCTCAGCAGATTACAGAAACTGGTAGCAAGTGATGTTTTAGTTAAAACCTAGCCCCCACCTTCGGCATCTCTGCAGCTAGGTGGCCTTGACAGTAGAAACTCCAACTTCAGCTTCCCCCTTCAACTACGAGATTTAACTCTCTATGTATTGGCTATTACAATATATATATATATATATATACACTTTTGTTCCAGATATCTCAGGATGCTGCTTGGTTCACAGTTATTGATTTTGCCAATGTTATTTTTATAATATGTTGATGACTTACTGATTTGTGCCCCCTCCAGGAAACAGTGTCACAGTGCAACAATATTACTCATGTTGTTTTTGTACCAAGCTGGATGTAAAGCGTCAAAGGATAAACTGCAATTTTGTAAATCTTCAGTTATCTTTTTGGGACATTGCATTACATCGGGGGCGCGACATTTGACCAGCGCTCGCAAAGAAGCTGTACAGAATTTTCCTATTCCTGTTAATGTTGCCGCTCTTAGGACATTTCTTGGACTGGTTTCCTACTGCAGACAGTGGATACATGCTGTATCAATCCTTATGCAGCCTCTCTATGACTGTATCACCATTGTGCCTTTTAAACTAACTCCTGAAGGTACAGACTGTTTTTATTCTCTCAAAAACAGGATTGTGGCAGCTCCAGCGCTAGGAACCCCCAACTATGAACTACCATTCACCCTGTATCTCCACGAACAGCAGGGACACGCGGCAGGGGTATTGACTCAGTTACATGGTGACAATCAAAGGCCTGTAGCCTATTTCAGTGGAAGACTAGATGAAGTGGCTAGAGGTGCCCCGTCCTGTGTACGGGCAGTATATGCTGTAGGACTATTGCTCCACAAATCGTTAGACATTGTTTTTCATCATCCATTGACAGTATTTACACCTCATGATGTATATACCATACTGAACCAGGTGCAACCAGCACACCTTTCAGCTGCACGTCACCTTCGATTGCAATGTGCACTTTTAATGCCTCCAAATGGTTCTTTGCAGAGATGTACCACACTTAATCCTGCCACGTTGTTACCTCTCTCGGATCTAAAGGAGGGGTCAGGTACGGTATTGTACAAAGAAGATCCAAGAGAGGAGATTCCTCATGATTGTGTTCAGCTTATGGCACAGGAAACAGCAGGCCTACCTACAGTGTTTGAAACTGAAAGACTTAATGCTGATTTTGAATTTTTTGTAGATGGATCTCGCCACCAAGATGACTCAGGTACCTTCCACACCGGGTATGCCATCGTCTCCCTGAATGCAGTGATCAAAGCAGAACCAATGCTCCCACATCAGTCGGCCCAGGAGGCTGAACTCAAGGCTCTGACCGAGGCCTGTAAGATAGCTGAAGGTAGAATTGTTAACATCTACACAGATTCTAGATACGCATTCGGTATAGCTCATGATTTTGGTCCAATTTGGAAATCTAGAGGATTCCTGATGGCAGCAGGACATCCCATTAAAAATGCTGACGCAGTCCAGCAGTTAATTGATGCATTACAATTACCAAAAGAGGTAGATGTCATAAAAGTTAAAGCACATACCAGATGCACTGATCAGGTGAGTAAAGGAAACGCAATGGCCGATGCAGCAGCAAAAACAGCAGCCAGTAGACCACTCCAAGGGTAACGATGCACCAGGTAAGCGCTCCCAAAAATCCCTTTGTGTCGGAGGATGCCTTATCCCAGATGCAGGCCCAGGTGCGCCAGGAGGAAGTAGAAAAGTGGGAAAAAGAAGGTGCATGTCTGAATGAAGCAAATGGGGTATGGGGAAGAGGGATGCGTCGATGCCTTCCAAGGGCGTTGTACCCTGCGATCGCCCAGATGTTACATGGGCCAACCCACCAGTCCAAAACTGCTGTAATGAGCGTGATGCAGAAGCATTGGGTGGCACCAGGTTTTTCCACCTGTATAGAAGGTTTGATCCAGGGATGCATGGTATGTGCTACACATAATCAGGGAAGGGTAGTCAAGACACCACCCAAACACACCCCTCGGCCCCTCTATCCTTTCCAGAGACTGCAGATTGATTATATTCAGCTGCCAAAAATCAGGGTCATGGGAGTACGTGTTGGTGTGTTTTTGATTTATTCTCAGGTTGGCCGGAGGCTTTCCCGATTGCCAAGGCTACGGCTGCGGCAACCGCAAAGAAGCTGCTTGCGGAGGTGGTGTGCAGGTATGGAGTACCAGAGGTGATCGAAAGTGACATAGGTACACATTTCACAGGTGAAATAATGAATGAAGTCTTGACAGCTCTGGGAATTCAACAAGCTTTTCATACCCCATATCATCCACAAAGCAGTGGAAAAGTAGAAAGACTAAATGGGACATTGAAGTTAAAAATCCAAAAGGCCATGGCTGAAACAGGGAAATCTTGGCCTGAATGTTTACCATTAGCCCTATACTCAGTAAGATACACTCCAAATAGAAAAACTGGACTTTCTCCGTATGAAGTACTATTTGGCAAAGTGCCTAGCTTAGGATGTTTCTTTCCCCAAGCACTGGAGATGAGTAACCATGTATTAAGCTCATATGTAAGGGATTTGCATAAAAGACTTAAAAAAAGTACATGATAATGTCTTCAGTTCTCTTCCAGATCCGAACCAGGATCCTGGGAGTCACAGCCTGCAGCCCAGAGACTGGGTAGTCATTAAAAAACACGTGAGAAAGAGTCTGGATCCGAGATTTGATGGACCTTTTCAAGTTCTACTGACGACAAGTACCGCAGTCAAGCTACAAGGCAAGGAAACTTGGATCCACGCATCGCATTGTAAGAAGATCCTTGGAGAGCCTCCAGAAGAGGAATGATGCTACTAATGACATTTGCTTGCATCCTTGCAGTAACGGATGCTTGGAACAGACTTAGCCGTGTAAATGGTGATGATAACAGGTTCATTAGACACCACTTAGCTTTAGTGGATGGACTGAAAGAACAAAACCAAACTGTTGCAAACTGTTGGATTTGTATATTACATAAACGATCTGCAGATAATAGACCTCGCCCAAATGGGAGACCACACATAGTGGAGATGGGGATAGCAAATAAATTTTTCAGTGCATTATTCATCTACCCTATGATAACTCAGACGTGGGATAAGTTGGTAGAATCCACAGATTACCTAGATGATCAAATATGGGATATTTTAGATATCATCAATGGGTCCCTTGCAGTACAGAACCAGTTAATTATTGTTACTAACCAACATACCCTCGTGTTAGATTACCTGACTGCAGCTCAAGGAGGGATGTGCCAGATTATTGGACCTGCATGTTGCCATTATATTGATAATTCTAGTGTTTTAACCCTTAAACATAAGCTAGAGGATGTCATAAAGTTAAGGAAACTATATGATGAGGCAAATCTGAAGAATCAAGATTCATGGTGGGCAAATACTTTCTCCTTTCTTAACCCCGCAAATTGGTTCAAAGGCATGGGGGGATGGCTGACTGGGATAATACAAGCTGGCCTACAGGTTTTATTGATATGTCTTGCTATCTATTTAGTTTTTAAAATTTGTTTGATGTGTATTAGACGATGTACTAGGACAAAGAGGAGGTATGAAGATGTGTATTGATCAAATGAAGGAAAAAAAGGAGGGGATATTAGAGTTAATTCAGCATTTCTTCTCAAGGCCTTGGGAAGCTGAGGCATAGCAGAAGGGAAGATAAGAAAAGATTGTTCCTTCTTTGATAATACTCCCCCTGAGCTAAATAGATACTCTGTGCTAGGAGCCAAAATCAGGGGCTAAAGGCAAAGATGGAAAGTTTGGTTAAAAAAACAGTATGTTACGTGCTTTAATGATAAGTTGTATTAACTGCCATATATGGTAATTCCGCTTCCTGCTTCAGGGTGTATATAAGCCCCTTTGTTAGCAATAAGCTACAGAGTCTATTGACGCACACTTTGGTCTGTGTCTTATTCTCTCTGGTACCACATTCCGAGGAGGAAAGGGTTAACAAGATAACAGCGACGACAACAGCGTCAACGGATGCTAAACCGGATACACCGGATGAGACGGATGCAGTTTTTTACCGCATTCGTGAACCGGATGCGGCGAAAAACCGGATGCGGCGCATCCGTTTTTCATACAAAATACCGGATGCGGCGCTGCGGCTAAATGCCGGGGGCGCCATTTAGGCACCCGCCGGATGTGTGAAAGAGGCCTTAGAGGTGTTTCCAAAGTTGACATTATCATCTATCCACGAGACAAGTGTCCCCTGCTTCACATATCTTTATGACTACAGTAGGGAGGAATGCAGTGTCTATCAAGCATGTGTTCTGCCACTCCATTCATTGGAAAAGGGGTTGTCCAGGACTATTTTACTTTAGTCACTATGTTCCTAAAAACTAGCAGGCAGGTAGTTGTTAACACAAGCAAGTACCTGCTTGTTCTACCTGGCACCAGCTCAGAGCGGTCACTGACCACTCCTGCCAGTGATTCAGCTGCTCCATATCAACAGAGCAGCTCTTTCACTTCTGGGCTGCTTTGTTGGGGGCATGATTGTCAGCATCATGCAGATTGACAGCCGGCTCCCCGCAGTTAGGCAGCAAAGAGTCGCTGTCAATCAGCATTTCGTCATAAGTCATGCCCCATTTACAGAGCACAGCAGAAGAAAAACTACTGCTTTGTCAAAGTGATGTCAGTGGAAGCTGCAGAATTGCTGGAAAGAGTGGTCTGTGACTTCCCTGTGCCAGCAGAGAATGGCTCCAGACACAACAGGCAACTGCTGGTTAGTTCTGAAGTATGTAGTAAAAATATTAAATACTCCTGGATAACCCCTTTAATGAGAAAGCCAAACATACAGTGATCAGCTGTTTCTGTCTGTCAGCATCATGGACATGGAGTTAAATGGCAATGCATATGCTAGACCACTGCTCCACTCAGGCTGTTCTTCAGACACCGCTTACTTGCGAAGAGGAGGGCAAAAGCCACAATCACAAAACCATGTTTTTAGGATCGGAACTCCCAGTGTTCAGACATCTCTTATCTTGTGGACCAATAAATAGGGAAGCCTGACGTGTTTTAATAGCCAAATAATTAGTCAGAATTGGGAATGTATCTGTCCTTCATTATATGTTCTCAGTCTGCCCATCATTAGAAATCATAAAATCTTACTGGGATATACCAGAACTTCCTGATCAATCGTCCCATATAATAAAGGAGCTGTAGAACAGCAGCTTTGCTATTCAGGGTAAAAGCTGGTAAAACTCTAAACCTCCATCGATCATAACGTTATAGTATATATGAAGGAAGGTGGGCACCACGAGGTATATAGTATATCACACCGCTGGGTGCAACTCTGCACTAAGAGAAATATAAATGAGTGGAGAGAAAAAGAGGCACAGAAAGAGTGCACACTCACAGCGGATATCATGAATAAGGCTAGTTTCACACTTGCGTTTTTTTTGCGCTGCGTTTCGAGCGCACATGAAGCGCATTAAAAAATGGGTGCAAACGCTTGTAAACTCTGCGATATTTAGTCGCATCAGCATGCGCATTACGACAAAAAAATGCAGTGTTTGTCTGCGATTTCATGCGTTTTTGCATGAGTTTGCGTTTTTTTGGCGCATGGGTTGTCTATGTGTCACATTTCTATCATCTCTGTCTCTATCATCTATAATCTGTCTCTATCATCTTTGGCTCTATCATCTGTCTCTATCATCTCTGTCTCTATCATCTTTGGCTCTATCATCTCTGTCTCTATCATCTCTGTCTCTATCATCTGTCTCTATCATCTTTGGCTCTATCATCTTTGGCTCTATCATCTCTGTCTCTATCATCTCTGTCTTTATCATCTGTCTCTATCATCTTTGGCTCTATCATCTTTGGCTCTATCATCTGTCTCTATCATCTCTGTCTCTATCATCTTTGGCTCTATCATCTCTGTCTCTATCATCTCTGTCTCTATCATCTCTGTCTCTATCATCTGTCTCTATCATCTTTGGCTCTATCATCTTTGGCTCTATCATCTTTGGCTCTATCATCTCTGTCTCTATCATCTCTGTCTCTATCATCTCTGTCTCTATCATCTTTGGCTCTATCATCTCTGTCTCTATCATCTCTGTCTCTATCATCTTTGGCTCTATCATCTTTGGCTCTATCATCTCTGGCTCTATCATGGTTTAAACAAGTGTTCAGACATTATTTACTGAAAAATCGTGTGCGTGCAAAAGCGCTGACGAGCGCAAAGCCATGCGCACCCCCAGCGCCCCCATATACTGCAATGTTATTTTTTGCGCATAGCGCGCGCACACGTGCGCATGCGTTTTTTTAAAGCGGTTTGGCGAAAAAAAAATGCAACATGTAGCGTCTAGCGCGTATGGGCGCACACCGGGAAAATGCGCAGCGCACGACAAACGCACATGAACGCGTGCAAGCGCTAGACCCTGCGCCCGCCATGTTAAAGATAGGGGAACATTGCGCATGCGTCCGATAGCGCACGATGCGCTGTGCAAAAAAACGCAAGTGTGAAAGTAGCCTAAAAAAGGCTTTATTAAACACACAAATGCCAGATAGACCAAAGTGCAAGATAAAATACAATTAAAAACAATTGAAAAGAAATGTGGGCAAATGAATATATGGAGTTAAAAGTTGGCTACAGAAATATACAATTATATTCCATCAATTATATATATTCCAAATAACAATATACAGTATCTTCCCCAATGCACCAAGAATGATACATGGACAGTACAAATTTGTATTACCGTATTTGTGAAGATAACAAAGACTTGCAGGAGAAACAATATTTGTGAATGAGAATTTGAAAGGACCTTAACGGCCCACCTAAATACTAATTTGAGCAGGTCAGAATATATGCCCAAATAATTCACAAGGTGTTTCTCCAAGCATCTACATTTTTAGTAAGTAAATCACATGTGCCAATAATAAATATAAATGAGAAAAATGACCAAAAGGCCAAATAGATACAATCCTGTGATCACTAAAGAGAAAATATTTTTTCTCATGCAAGTCATATTAAAAAAAGATTTAAAGAAATCACATAATAATTACCATGGGAAAGTCACTCTGCCCACAATGCCCAACGTGTATTGCTGCCTGACTCCCCTGACGAAGCTGCATGGATTTTATACATCTCAGGCTGGCTTGGCTACATGGAGAAACGAGATTCTTTCTCTGGAGTGACTTGGAGGAAGGTTGTGTTGTAGTGCGTGGTTAGACCTGTGGTTGAGAGATGAGACAGTGAAGCCTGTAAGTTGCTGTGGAAAGTAGTTGCCCACTTATGGCTACATTCACAAGACGATATTTTCAGTCAGAATGCGGTCTGTGCAAAAAAAGGACAACACTGGGACAATACTATGACCAATATTATTCGGTAGGACTGTTCAGATGACCATTTTGAAAAAAAAATCTCAGTGTGCACTGGTGTTTTCTATATTTCAGATGATACTTGCCTATTTAAGAATGTGGGTGTGCAAAAAAATTGGATTACATACCGATCAACTATCTAGCATCTGATTTTTACAGATACTGTATAGGAAATATCTTTGTTATTTCAAATTTTATTGACTGTTTATTGCATAAATATATAAAAACAAGTGCCATATGAATGACAATAGAGATGAAAAATCATCCATTAGTTTTTGGATGACAATCTGTTTTTTTTTATGTGAACTTTTTGACGTGAACTAAGATAAAAAGTGAGTGGAGTTCTGAAGGAAAAACAGTGAGTCTAGAGAAGGACATGGGGCTGCTGTGCCCCATTGGATGAGGATCTGCAAGTGTTCCATATGACCTGCCACCAAACCTATGTTCAGGGGATTAATGATCGCAGTCACAGAGGGTGCAACTATGACTCGTCCCAATGAGGAAGGAGACCCGCCAATGCTCTGCCTTTGTCAGCTTAATGTGTGTCCTCGGAAGCATATTCAGTTGACATGTATTGTAATGTAGATTGCCACTGGCTCCCTGCACTGCAATAGCTATGCAAGCCACTGGCCTATCAGAGGCCGGCAGGTGATGTAGACGTTCCTGTCGCAGGCGGCGCATGAATTGAGATTTGTGAGAATTTTGTGTTCATTTTAAATGTGCAATTAAAGAGCACCGGGTTGGGCGATATTATTACAGGATAGAGGCCAGAATGGAGGACAGGACAGAATAAATTATTACAGGATGACCAAAAATGTAAAACATTATATGGCCTTGGAAAATGGCAACAGAGGTGTCATTTTTTATTTATAAATTTCAGAATTTTTTTTCATCCCTTAAATATTAAAAAAGATGTGCATGTTTGGTATTTCCGTAATCATACTGACCTGGAGAATCATATTGATGGATGGTGTTAATTGTATATGAATGCTATACATAAAATAGCCCATTATGCAACTGTGGAATTGCACTTTTTTATTAATTTTGCCACACCAGAAAATTCTTCCCTGCATTCCAGTAATCACATGGTCAAATGAATGGTGTCATTCAAAAGTACAACTTGTCCCACAAAAACAAGCCTTCATACTGTATGGCTACATCTATGGAAAAATAAAAAAGTTACGGCTCTTGTAGAGAAGGAGAGGAAAAACGTAAATGCAAAAATCGAAAATAGCTATGTCAGGAAGTAGAAATCCCATTTAACGCCTTTATTAAATGTCCTAATTTTATGTTTCCTGTTATTACTTCTACCTTCCCAATACTGGTTTAAGCAGTTCTGTTAGATTCATGCTGACCACAGCAAATACAAAAAAGTGGCATACTTCATGACATGTCAAATATATCTTTTGTAAATTAATCATGTAATATTTTTATGCATGTCTGTACTTGGACACCATAGCGATTTCTTCTTAGAGAGCCTACAGGTATTATATATATTTTAATACGATGAATTGCAGTACCTAATTTTATATTGTTGAAAAAAGCCTAAAAAACGTACGCTGCCACAATAAACAACCATATACTCTCTCATTAAACCAATCTTACTGTCCAAATAAAGTAGACCTTTACAAATGCCTCTAATAAAAGTTGCAGAAAATATGCCTACTTAAGTTAACAAAGTAGAAAAAAATTTCATTCATGTTTATTTTTTCAAAAGGGTGCTAAAGAATTACTATAATGTGTAGTTATGTTCAGAAATTCCCATTACCAATTTACCTGAAAAATGCTCTTCAAATAAAAATTGTCTATTATATTTCATTTTTCATTTGTGAGATTTGTTATTTCAACATTCAAAATTGAATAAATCTCTAGAGGCTTTTCTTCAGAATTGTTGGGCACAATAGGAGATAATGGAACAGTTTGTAATAAAGCAGTGTGATTTGTATTAGTCCCTAATAAACAGAGACCCGTATATTTGGTAGCTAAAGAGCTGTAATAGTTGTTCATCTAATTCCATAACAAAAAAAGTAGTTTTGTTAGAGGTATGTCAATGCTTTTAGTACCAATATGTTTTGTCTGCAGTACATTTGCAGTATTTTTCAGCAGAAAAGAACATTGACTAAGGACTTCTTTACTATACAAAGTACATGGTTTTTGAGTTGTTTAAGTTTATATCATATATTTATGGTCTATTCTCAGGATAGGTTATCAATACCTGATCGGTTGCGGCACCCCAGCCGATCAGCTGTACCCGGTGCCAGATGTGCTGTGTTGCAAAGCTGCATAGCACGACTCCGTCAACAGAATAGTACCCACGTATGGCCGAGTACTGCAGATCTACCCCCTATTCGAGTCAGGGCCACTATGCAGGCGAAGCAGCTGTCTGACTTCAACAATATTCTTCATCAAGACCGGCAATATTTATGCAAAAATGTTCTAATTTATAAATTACTACAGAAGAGTAAACACGGCACTCATACATGTACTTAGGCAGAGGTGCTCAAGTAGGGTGTCCAGCCCGTAATAACAATGGAGAAATAAACTTGGCATTCAACTTTAATAAAAAGAAAGGTTCCTTTTATTTTGCATCCAGTGATTATATTGCTTAGTTAAACACATTCCCCAGGCGTCGTTGCTCGCAGTACCACGCGCTGAAGCATAGTGACTTCTTCCAGCATCCAGGTTCCACTGAGATTCCTCCTGAAATATATGTGGTTTTATCCTGAAGAAGTGTGTGTACTTCGAAATGTGTAGATTAAAAAACGCATTTATTCAAATTCCTGGCTTTTGGCTCTTCAATCTAGTCATCACCAGTGCGGAATTATCCATGTCTTTCCTTCTCATATCCTCCATATTATCTCTCACCTAGAAAGGTGGATCCTTGAAGCTCATGGTCCAGATAAACAGTTGTTATACAAAATGGGCAGATGATGTAGGTGCATCAAGAAGATACAGATAACATAATGGAAGCTGAAGTAGCACTATATCAGTAACAATAGGAGCAAAAGGTAACCATGAAATACAATGAAGCTGAGTTGGGATAATAACAACAGATTTAAAGTTGTTTTAATTCACAAGTGGTCAGAGGAGACTCAGCAATGAAGATTTGGTGCAGTAGGGCTGAGTTGACTCAGCAATATAGCTAAGCTGAGTTTGTCACAAAGTCCAATGCGGAGCTAGCAGAGATAAATCAGCTATAATAGATCTGAGTTGGTACATGGTCAAAGACAGTACTGACCAGTGATGTCCTCAATAGTAACCTGGATGGCAACTACCTGAATACTATGGCAGTATCTTACTAGCCGAGTCTGCCTAAAAGGCATGGGAGCATGACCCCACATCAGCCTGCCAAATTTTAATGGTGTCCTGATGTGTATAACAACAAAGAGAACTGAATGAGAATGGGGGAAGATGGAGATGGCTTTCCCACTCAATGGCCGAGGGAACGCATATGTACTCTGGAAACATTTGGACAAAACTTTATTTATGAAGAGGGGGCAAGCTTCTATTCACAAGAATGCACAGCAATATCACCTCCTACAATCTTGCCCTCACTTGCAGCCTTCTCACAAGCTGGCTGTGAGCATGCTGTATCAGTTACTAACACTCAGGTGTCACTTGCTTTACCATCTCTTTGGTGTCAAACCACTTTACACACAGGGATCAATATACAGGCTCCCTTGGTTGTGGCACGTTCCTCTTTCCCCTTGTGGACCGCTAATTTTTGAGGTTAAAACTATCACAGACACAGACTGGGAATGGTAGTATAGTATGGCTTCAGAGGAGCAGTTGCCTGCAGAGTGGTGGGTGTTCGCCCAGAGCGAAAGGTCTCCTCTAGGAGAGAGAGACCACATTTGTGCTGCAGATACTGAGAATGAGGCGTGGTGTCCGTGAGGTACAGATAGGAAAATTCTAGATGCAAAGAAAGATGAAAGCAGTTGATTGTGGGAGGTCTATGTCATACACCCAGAAGAAGTTCTGTCAAGGTGCATCCAAGTGATGTAGTTCTGTCTTTGCTGTAGATAGAGAGCAGAGAGAAAGTCTATCGAGTCTGGAGGAATGGTTGGCTGACTGGCTTGGGTAGCATGCATGTATGATTGTGGAACCCTAAGAGTGTACGTAATTATTGCAAGTGCAAGCACGCCTGGCGTGTTTAGAAGGTTAGAGAAATTCCTTCAAACTAGAAGGTGTAAATAATAATAGGGCAAAGTTTCCAAGTAAAATTCCTCCTGTTGGAAAACTTCAAGTAAACTCATTGTTGAAC
The DNA here is from genome assembly GCA_033576555.1 of Oophaga sylvatica. Taxonomy (NCBI): domain Eukaryota; kingdom Metazoa; phylum Chordata; class Amphibia; order Anura; family Dendrobatidae; genus Oophaga; species Oophaga sylvatica. The sequence goes on from JARQOD010000006.1 coordinate 252,588,820, forward strand.
TGTTTTTCTGTCATGTGGTTTCTTGTTTGCGCTCTCTGTACAGTCTTTGGTCTTGAGTACATAGGCATTTTCAATATATGGTGGTCTTCAAACAAAGGCATGTCTTGATAACCAAGACATGTCATGATTAGAGTTGAGCGATACTTTCCGATATCCAAAAGTATCGGAATCGGAATGGTATCGCCGATACCATTAAAATATCGGCAATACCCGATACCGATACCGGAAGACCCATGTAAGTCTATGGGAACAAAATATCGCAACTAAAAAAACCTCTTTCTTTCCTTGTAAACACTAAATATACACACATAGAATACATATATATATACATGTCATTGTGACATATATATATACATATATGTATAGTTTATACACTTCTACATAGTAAAATATCCTCTGATTCAATTGCCGGGTAAAGCCGGCTTCTGTGAAAAGACAGAAGCACCCGACATGAAATGACACTTGGTGTACATAGGGTTCACCATGTCTTTTCATGTCGTTTGCTATCTGATTTGCACAAACAATTACATCAGTCTATGTGTGCAAAATTTCACACCTGTAGGGGTTAATTAAAGGTGTAAATTCGTTGTAAAAAAAACGGACTTTTTTGCTACGAATTTACACCTTTAATTAACCCCTACAGGTGTGAAATTTTGCACACATAGACTGATGTAATTGTTTGTGCAAATCAGATAGCAAACGACATGAAAAGACATGGTTAACCCTATGTACACCAAGTGTCATTTCAAATGACACTTGGTGTACATAGGGTTAACCATGTCTTTTCATGTCCTTTGCTATCTGATTTGCACAAACAATTACATCAGTCTATGTGTGCAAAATTTCACACCTGTAGGGGTTAATTAAATGTGTAAATTTGTTGTAAAAAAAACGGACTTTTTTGCTACGAATTTACACCTTTAATTAACCCCTACAGGTGTGAAATTTTGCACACTTACACTCATGTAATTGTTTGTGCAAATCAGATATCAAACTACATGAAAAGACATGGTTAACCCTATGTACACCAAGTGTCATTTCATGTCGGGTTCTGCATTTTCACAAAAGCCGGCAATTGAATTAGCGGCTATTATACTATGTAGAAGTGTATGAACTATAAATATAAATATATATATATATATGTGTCACAAATTCAATGACATGTATATATATATATGAGGTGTAAAATTGCTGACAAAAAATGCGTGGGCTCCCGCCCTATTTTCGCAACCAGACAGACAAAGCCAGTGAGTGGGGGCAGATAATAATAGCCCAGAGAGGGACCATTTTTTTTGGCCCCCCCCGGCTACTTAACATCTGCCCCCAGACACCCCAGAAAGGGCAAATCTCTAATTAGATTTGCCCTTTCTGGCACTTTGCCCGTCTATTCCCATTGCCCTGTAGCGGTGGCGAATGGGTTAATAAGGGGTTAAAATGACCTTGCAATTGAAAGGTCACTTTAAGCCAGGTTAATAATTGAGAGCTGTCAATTAGACAACTATCAATTATTAATCCTATTGTATAAAAGAAAAATCAAACACACACACTTTAATAAAAAAGAAGTTTAATGAAATAATCACACAGTTTTTGACCATATTTTATTTACCTGCTAAAACCATTTCCTGTAATAAAAATAAAATAATAAAGCAAAATTATTCTTACCAATCCGATGCACAGTCAGGTCCCACAGTGTAATCCTTCAGAAAGGGTTAATGTTTACTGCAGGGACCGCAGCTAATGCTGCAGCCTCACAGTAAACCCCCAAATGAATGAGCTCCTCTCCTGGCTGACAGGAGAGGAAGTGGAAAGCTTAATTGATTGCTTTCCACTTTCACTTCAGGTCAGCCAGGGACACCATCAGTGACGTCAGAGGGAACTGATTAACAAAAATAGGGGTTCCCTTCGAAAAAAAAATGGCGTGGGGTCCCCCTATTTTTGTTAACCAGCCAGATGAAGCAGACCGCTGAGGCCTGGATTTTCAGGCTGTTAAGGAGCCAAGATCCATGGACCTTGCCAGCCTGATAATACCAGGCCACAGCAGTCTGCATATCTTGGCTGATTAACAAAAATAGGGGATCCCCTCGAAAAAAATTGGCGTGGGGTCCCCCCTATTTTTGTTAACCAGCCAGATGAAGCAGACCGCTGAGGCCTGGTTTTTCAGGCTGGTAAGGATCCAATATCCATGGACCTTGCAAGCCTGATAATACCAGGCCACAGCAGTCTGCTTAGCTTGGCTGGTTAACAAAAATAGGGGATCCCCTCGAAAAAAAAACGGCGTAGGGGTCCCCCTATTTTTGTTAACCAGCCAAGTAAAATGCAGACTGCTGCGGCCTGGTATTAAAAGACTGTCAAGGCCCATGGATTTTGGCCCTCAACAGCCTGATAATACCAGGCTACAGCAGCCCCACATTTGGCGCATCAAAAGATGTGCCAATTGTGGCACTTTACCCGGCTCTTCCCACTGCCCTGTAGCGGTGGCAAGTGGGGTAATAAGGGGTTAATGTCACCGTTGATTGCACGGTGACAATAAGCCCGGTTAATAATGGAGAGGCGTCAATAAGACACCGATCCATTATTAATCCCAAAGTTTTTAAATGTGTAAAAAAAAGACACAGCAAGAAAAAAGTATTTTAATGAAATAAAAGAGACAACACAGTTTTCATTTTTTTTATTACTCTCTCATTCCTGCGACGCCATCGATCTCCTGTAAAAAAAAAAAAAAAAAAAAACAACAGTATACCACCTGTCCGACGCAGTCCATAACGACAGTCCCACGACGATCCAGCTCTGCTACATCGCAATGACAGGCAGAGCCTGTCATTGCAACGCAGCACAGCTGATTACCTGCTTCCCCGGCGGTGACGTCATCGGACTGACTGCTTTACGGCCGGGATTACCCAGCAGTCACTGCAGTTATCGCGAGAAACTGCATGTGACCGCCGGGGAGAAGAGGATGGCGGCCATGAAGCAGTCCAGCCCGTGACCGCCGGAGATCTTCTGCCAGGTAAGTGCCGCTGACTCCTGACAGACCCGACAGACGGACACTGACAGTGACAGTGACATCCCGATTCCGGTATCCGATATGACGAAAATATCGGTACTCGGAATCGGAATTCCGATACAGCCAATATCGGCCGATACCCGATATTTGCAGTATCGGAATGCTCAACCCAAGTCATGATTAGAGTTGTGGTTTCCACCAGCTCTAGAACGTTTTTCTGCAGTCCGTCATCTCAGCCCTGCAGGAGGCCTGGCCAGGGGCCGTGGATGTGCAGATGAGATTTCTCTCTATATACGGTTAATTAAAAGCACAAGTTTGATCTTGTTGAGATTTGCTTCATGTCATTTAAAATTTTGTCGATTGTTTCTCACTGTTTCCTTGGTAACACTGCCATGATGACCTGTAAGCTCTGCTGTGCCATAATACATACACAATCAGATGTTCTTTATTTCTTAGCCAGTTTAATTGCTATGGTTAGTAGCATGAATAACACAGTAGAAAGAATAGTATAGGAAGTGATTAAAACTCTAAATGACTTGCAGAAAAAGCTCATATTAACGCTGTACTAGTTATACCACATGAGCTCTGCAGCCAGTCAGCAGCTGCTAGTAGGCTACAGTATACTGTTTGAGGGTAGTGTGAGCACTGTAGCCCATCAAAAGCCACTGAGTAGCTTCAGTGCACACGTGGCATAACAATATCATGTAAGCGCCAACTCTCACATCGCTGGAACAGCACTGGTGCAGGCGGTATCTTTTTTTTTTTTAAATGGGGGTAAAATAGAATTTAAGTAAAAACTGAGTAAGTAGTGCACAACCTCTTTAATGTAATTAAAGTAATTTGATATTGCGTGTGGCATGCAAATGAGTGATGACATGATGACAGGGGAGATGTGCACCCGTTTCAAGAAATGCTTCAAGCAGAGGTCACTGATTAGTGGGTGAAGTGTCTGAGATAGTGGCAATAGTGTGTGATGTTTTTACACTGTGCCCTTAAATTTACGTGCAACGGGTTGAAGTTGAAAAGACTTTGACATATATCAACATACAGGTCGGAAACCAAAAACAAAAAGGCACATGAGAAGATTATGGTGGCACATCAATGCCGCTAGCTAGGATCAGTGGGGGTGAGTAAGCACTCAAATATGCTATACACCCCAGAACTTAGGGCTTCTCAGTAAGAAAGAGTTTGTCTGAGCAGTAGCATATGACATTTAACCCAAGCAGGTGGGGACCAGCCCACCACCGCAAGAGTGAACTGCCATAAGTAGAGGGAGATGATTGCTAGTGCAGAAAGGCATGTGGAGACTTATTCCCAGCATAATTTATTAAGGTGTTACACAATGTTTGTGTTTAGTGCAATTGTAGAACTAACACTTCTGTCAAGAACTAATCTCCACCGGAGTGAGTTTGTGACTTTTTTGTGTGCACTTTTTTAAAAAGTCATTAATCATAAATCTGGTTTGTTTATGGAGATAGCCCTACCCAGATTACACTCACTTGTCAAAGTAGGTAAAGTTGTATAGGAGAACACAATTCAAATTTTTAATTGCGCAAACCGGGCAACACCACCCTTAGATAAATTCCTCTAAAATACTTGCATAGTAACACAAGTTGTAGAATGATGGAATTGCTGCTGAACAAAAGTGCCATCAAACTCTTCCAGGTGTCAGTGAATTGCAACAAGTTTTAGCCAAGTGTTTTCAAGCAGTCCTTCTCAGCACTTATTCACATGTACGTCACTTGACAAATGGTAAGGTTTTAATACTTGAGATTAGGACCCTCCCGAATAGGGTCGTTTTGATGTGGTGGAATGGCTTTTACATTTATTTAATAACATTATGTTAACTAAGCACGCTATATTACTTTCATGCACTATTGCTATTTATTAATTTACACCAGGGTGTTTGCTTATTTTGTTGTTATCTTAGGTTTTGTCTGTTTAGTGGCCTGCACGCTGCATGCACACCAAATGATATTCCAGTTCATCTCTTTAGGTTTTTATTTTCAAGCAAGTTGTCTATTGGAAGACTGAGTACCAGCAAGCTCATTGCCTCCTTTGCATGCATTTGCCGAGGTCAAGAGACTACTGCATATAGGAGCGTATGAAGGCGTTTCTCGCAAACACAACATTAGCCAAATCATACTCATACAGAAAGGACTTAATATGGTGAGTGAATTAAGAAAAAGTACATTAGCTTAATATTTTCTCACAGAAGAACTAATCCATTTATACACTGGCACAATGTTAAAATTCTAATAATCATGACTCCCCTAAACTTTTTTTTGTGTGCTTAAAATATGAAAATGATTTTTTTTCTAATTTTGTAAGCCTGGCTTTTGTTATTTTACTCAAGATTACTTTTTAAAAGGTTTCCAAAGGAGCGTCAAGAACAAATCCCACTGCTACAGCTGTCTTTTACCAGACGTCCTGTTGTACAGTGTTCTCACTAAGTATACTTTTATTATTTACATGAGGTTGTTCAAAATAAAACAAGAGTAATTTATTTCTAATGACTTTGGAGCATATGGAGAATCAAACATGAAGAAGTCACGTTGAGTCATAAATAGCTGAGCTGTGGTATTTTTTTTTTGTGAAATAAAACATGACTAAGATACTGCATCCCCACACAAAAGACAAACCAGCAATTATTTCAGATGTGTTCTTTTTCCTCTGGAGAAATCTGTGAAATCCATGAATCACAGCCGGCAGCCTAACATTTTACATGGTTTTGAAATATATTAAGACTCATGTCTACATATAGGAGAAATACATGGTCTAGTAACTTCCAAACCTATGCCTTCAACTTTAAGGACAGAAGAAACCTTGCAGTTAAGGCACTGTCACACTTAGTGATCGCACTAGCGATCACGACAACGACACGGCCTGGCGAGATCGCTAGTGCGATCGCTATGTGGTCGCTAGCAGGGCCGGCTCCAGGTTCTTATGGGCCCCAGGCGAAAGAGTCTCAGTGGGCCCCCTTAACACAGACCACGATTCATGATGCACAGATACTGCAGAGAAATATGGGTATAGCACAACGCCAAACACTTCTCTTCTTCCATTACATGACCGATACCTATTGTAAATTGTACAATAGCTCAAAAACCGCCAAATCCTCACAGCGCCAGGGCCGGATTAACGTAGGGGCTGATGGAGCTGCAGCTCCAGGCCCCTTGTTAGAGATAGGCCCATCCAGGGGTGGGATTCAGCCGGTTCTCCCCGATTCGATGGAACCGGTTGTTCAAAAAGCAGCCGGTTCCCCGAACTGGGGAGAATGAGAGCGGCGATCCGGAACTATTTTAAACCTGAGAGTCGGCGGTTCCCTGTGCCGGCTGTCAAGCTGGCAGCCGGCGCAGAGAAGCTGCTGCGTGCCGGCTCCCATGGATCAATTGCACTGGCGTCTATACAGACGCCAGTACAATTGAAGCTCTGACTGCGGGTCAGAGCGACCCAGCAGCGTGATCAGGTCATGTGATCACGCTGCTGACGTCACTGGCCGGCGGCGGCAAGGTGGGGGAACGCTGGTGGTAAGTGTGCTCCAATATGGAGCTGAAGCTACCACCGAAGATGGGGGGGGCATAATGTGTGAGTATGTGTGTATGGGGGGGTGAATTTAGAGTGGGGATGGGGGTTATTTTATGTGTGGGGGATTTGGGGATGGGGGGCTATTTTATGTGTGGGGGCTGGGGATTTGGAGTGGGGATGGGGGACTATTTTATGTGTGGGGGGATTTGGAGTGGGGATGGGGGGCTATTTTATGTGTGGGGGCTGGGGATTTGGAGTGGGGATGGGGGTATTTAATATGTGTGGAGGGATTTGAGGGTACTGAAGAGTATGTATGTATGAGGAAACAGTATGGGGGATGGTTGCAGATGTATGGGTGAACGGGTGAATGTATGTGGACACAGTATGGGGAGTCGGGTATGTGTGAGCAGACAGTAAAGTGAGGGGGTAAATATATGAGGAGACAGTATGCTGAACAGGGGGGATGTGTGAGGAGGGAGGGGAATAGTGTGAGGCGACAGTATATTGCAGATATTTTTATTTAGGGGCATTATAATGACTCTTCCGTCTTTAAGGGCATCGTGCGGAGAGTTGGTGCAGAAGAGCGGAGAAGATGGAGGTCTGCAGAGACGGCTGTGGATGAGAAAACTCATCATGGGATCTTGACAAGATGAAGAAAAGAAGAACAACTCCAGAGACAGCGTCATCTATAAGGTACCTGGATGTAAATATTATTTGTGAAATTGACTAATTCTCATGTCTTTATTTGTTAGGAGCATTAAAGGGGTTCTCCAGGTCTGTGTCCATAGAATAACTGCAGACTCAGCACAAACCTCTGGTCTGGAGCGGCCTGAACGTCACTGTTACAGGATCATGTGACACTGTGTCACATGATCTCTGTAAGAGGAATTGCCGTGTTTGGCCCCACCCCTTGCCCTGCCCTTGCCCGCCCCTTCAGCTCCAGGCCCATCATGTTCTTAATCCGACCCTGCACAGCGCACAGTACAGACTGGACAGTACAGTCCTCCATACAATATTATGGGCACCACATAGTCTCCCCCTCATCACCCATATAGTACCCCATGCAGGATGTCACCCCGCATCCCATATATGCTCCTACAGATTGGACCCAATATAATGCTCCATACAGAATACTGGACCACATATAATGCTCCATACAAAATATGGAGCTCTCCTCTACACTGTGCTGCGTTCTGCACTGTTATGGCTCAGGAAAGGGCGCTGTGGAAAGACTCCCCATTATCATCATCATTGCCTGCCCATTATCATCATCATTGCCTCCCCTTATCATCATTGCCTGCCCATCATCATCATCATTTCTTCCCTATCATCATCATTGCCTCCCCATTAATATCATTATCATCATTGCCTTCCCATTATCATTGCCTCCCCATCATCATCATTATCATTGCCTCCTCATTAATATCATCATCATCATTGCCTTCCCATTATTATTGCCTCCCCATCATCATCATTATCATTGCCTCCCCATTAATAACATCATCATCATCATCATTGCCTTCCCATTATCATTGCCTCCCCATTAATATCATCATCATCATTGCCTTCCCATTATCATTGCCTCCCCATCATCATCATTATCATTGCCTCCCCATTAATATCATCATCATCGCCTTCTCATTATCATTGCCTCCCCATCATCATCATCATCATTGCCTCCTCACCACCATCACTGCCTCCCCCACCACCATCACACATACAGCACCGCAGGCAGCACTCTCTCACATACACACACGCAGTCGCACACACACACACACACACGCCTCACCTGTCCCGCATCCGCGCGCTCTCTGCCACAGCCGCTAAATGATGACATCATTCAGCGGCGCTGCTGTGTGAGAGGAAGCGCCGGCGCAGGTGCCCCCTGGAGCTCGGAGCTGCGGCAGCGGAGGCACGGGAGAGGTAAGTATTGCGCCAGCTGCTGCCGGGGCCCTGAGCAAGAGGGGGGGGCCAGTGGCGGCGCTGACACCGCTAATGGGCGCCGGGGTGCCCGACGGCGAGTGGGCCCCCCGCCTGCTCAGGGCCCCGGCACTTGCCCGGGTGTGCCGGGTGCTGACGCCGGCCCTGGTCGCTAGTTAGCTTCCAAACACAACTCATCAGCGATCTGTATAACGACCTCTGCGGTCGTTGGGAAAACCTAGTCCTGCCTGCGAAGCTGGTAAAGTCGTTCATAAAGGGTGTCACACTCAGCGATTCAGGCTCACCAGCGGGACACCAACGACCAAAAAACGGCTCAGAACGTTCATCAACAACATCGCAGCAGGGGCCACATCGCTGCTACATGTCACACACAGCTATGTCGCTAACGAGATCGCTACTGGGTCATAAATCGGTTACGCAGTAGCGATCTCATTAGCGATCTCGTTTAGTGTGACAGTATCTTAAGGAACTGAGATGGTGCTGCCCGGTTGGATATTGTCACAAAAAGCACTGTTTTATTTGTAAGATTACTTCTGACAATATCCATCCAGCAGTGTCATCTCTGGTCATAAGTGCAAGGTTTCATCTGCTCTTATTTGATTGTTCTTTGGGGAATCCGAGAACCCCAACATGAGGATATGATCCGTGGATCAAAAAACTTGCAGCTGGTGGATACCAGTGAATCATTTCACTAATGCTTGCTATGGACTTCTGCCCATTTAGTTGCACAACATTTTAAGGTGAGTGGACATTTTTTTAAAAAAACATATCACCCTCTACTACACTTAGATAGTGCCCCTGTTCTTTCTCCTTCCCCTCAATTCTTTTTCCCCTTGAGGGTGCTGTCTCTTCAACTTTAAAGGGAACCTGTCACATTGTTACTAACAGATCAACTCTATAGCTGCAGAGTATTAGTGTTAGGCCACATTCATACGTTCAGTATTCCATCAGTATTTTACATCAGTATTTGTAAGCCAAAACCAGGAGCGAAACAATCAGAGGAAAAGAATAACAGTAACATGTCACCATCACCACTTTTGTATTTATCACCCACTCCTGGTTTTGGCTTACAAATACTGAGGTAAAAAACTGATCAAATATTGAAAGTGTGAATGTCGCCGTAGGAAGGTGCCTGACTGTCATACTGAAAGTGCATCAGTGCAGAGTCAGGAAGAATAAAGTTCAGTCTCTACCGGGTGTTGCACTTTCAGTGTGGCAGCAGGGCACCTTCTTAACCCTACAATGCATATCTGGGGCCTTTTAGGCCCCGGTGCTTACTTTTTTACTATTATCTGCAAAATTACTTTAGTTAGAATTTTGAAACTTTAGGTATTCCTCAAGTATGTCGTTGTTGGTAATATCCAGTTGTTCATATAACTTTTTTGCTAGGCATTTTGGTATAACAATGCTTTTTTGGGGAAAACAACATCTGTACGGAACAGGGGCCTTTTATGCCCCTGCTATTTTTGTCATGTACTCAGCAGTGTTTGAGTCTCAGGTTACTTTATTTGTAGTCAGGGTTGTTGGTGGAGGGGCCGGGGGGGGTGGATCATGCCATGTGTAAGGAAAAGGTTGTCGCCATTTTGTATAGGGCCTGTACCAGCCTCCATTTTGTCAGTTCACACAGCCACAGACTTTTAGCTACACAGGGCCTATTAGCATATTCAGTACGGCCAGCTTTGATGTCCACTATGAATCAATAGGCCTTTACATGCTAATTGGTTTAGGCCAGGGTCTGAAAAGATGATCAGTCGTATGGTAATTAGCTCAAGCTCAAGGCGTTGTTTCCTGCTCCATATGAATTGCAGGCCAGTTAATATGCGGGCTTCAAAGCAAATGGGGAAGGGCCTAGTAGGTTTGGAAGCTGTAGCCAAGAAGAGACTGGTCTCTCATTCCCTTTTTCACACTCAGAAGCACCAGGACAGACAAGCCAAATGGAGCTGCAGCACATGCATTGGGGGCTGTCCAGCAAATGAAGACTTTCCTGGGGAACGCAGAGCTCCATGCCTCCCCATGACCATACTACAACCCGGTAATATTGATCTATAGCTAATACCTTTAAGCCTTGTACATTATTGTTGTATTTTTACTCTGACTGCCATTCCATTGTAATTACATTGTATAGCTTGGGGAGCCCGACCCCCGTGCTCAGTCTCACAGTGGACTGTCCACCCCCTGCCCGTCCCAGCCTGTCCAGATCGGAGGCCCTTTTCCAAGCGGCTATGGCACAGCTCGAGGCTGGTAATGACGCCGCCTATGAAAGACTCCTGGTGGCGGCAGAGACAGCAGCAGAGCGTGATCAAGCAGCGGCAGAGAGAGCAGCAGAGCGTGAGCATGCAGAACTGTGTTGCAGGCTACAGAATGCCGTGAAGCTGCGGAGCGCCAGCACCGACTGGAGATGGCTCAGCACGGGCCCCCGCTGGACGCACCAGGCCCACTGGAGACAAGGGCTCCCAAGGTCCGGGCGGAGGACTTTCCCTTACTTGAAAAGGATGGAGACCTGGATTCCTTTCTGCTTGCTTTTGAGAGGACATGCCTCCAACATCATCTGGCCCCGGATCAGTGGGCAAGGTACCTGACCCCCCGTTTGAGGGGTAAGTCCCTGGAAGTTTTGGGGGACTTACCTGCTGGGGAGGAGCAGGACTACAACAGCATCAAGCGGGCCCTGATCCAGCACTACAACCTCACCCCGGAGTCGTACCGCAGGAAGTTCAGGAGCCTGCAGCGGGGTTCAAAGGACACCTGGACCGACCACATGCGGGCCCTGTTGAGAGCTGCGGAGCACTGGACCTCGGGTCTAGAGCTCACTACCCGTCAGGAGGTCCAGGAACTGTTTGTCGTGGAGCAATTCTTGTGGAACTGCCCAGAGGACCTCCAGCAGTTCCTCCGTGACCGGAAACCAAAGGGGGCTTCTGCTACAGCCGCCCTGGCAGACGAGTATGCCAACAACAGGGCGCGGAGCCAAAGAAGCCTGCCAGCAGCACCTGGAGAGGGGGTAAGCCCAATCCTGCCCCAGCCCCATATCCAGCCCCCAGAGTGCAAGGGGTGTACCCCCTGCTGCCCTCTCCAGGCCAGGAACAGAACCCAGACGTTGCCATAATTGCAATCAGCCAGGACACTTTAAGGCTGCATGTCCCCAGCGCCAGAAGGCCCCATCCCTGTCCCAGAAACCGTCCACTGTTTTGTGTGTGGGAGGGGGTGGTGGGAGGTCCCTAGACAATTACCAACCCATCACCATCGCCGCTCAGCGGTCATGGGACTGCGGGACACAGGCGCTGAACGAACCCTGGTACGCCCTGAGGTGGTGTCCCCTCAAGACTTGGTACCTGGGAAAACCCTTTCCGTCTCCGGAATTGGAGGCGTTGAACCGGCGCTGCCCGTTGCCAAGGTGTATTTGGATTGGGGTGCCGGGAGGGGATGCGGGAGGTGGGAGTAACGCCGAATATTCCTGCAAATGTGTTGCTTGGGACCGATTTGGGGCGGCTAGTGTCCCAGTATGTGGCCACTGAACCCCCAAGTCCGGCTCCCCAAGAATGTCATGACTCTACTGTGAATGCTAATGTTAATGTATTGAATGTGCCTCCAACAGTGGAGGAGGGAGTGAAACCTGATGGTAAGCCATGCACTGACACTACACACACAGGGCTCACAGTGAGGACAGGTGAGGAGGCTGTAGGGGAGAGCTCAGAGGTGGAGGGAGGGGCTGCTATGGGCAGTGTAGGGCCCCTAAGTGAATCCAGCCTGCTGAGTCTAGGGCCCCTGCAGGAAGAGGAACAGGCCATGGGGGGAGGGGGCTCCCGGGAGAGGAGCCACCAGGTAGGACCCCAGGTCAAGAGTTCCCCACATCCGGGATGTCAGGAAGTCAGGGAAGTCTGCCTGACCCGGCGACTTGGTCAGAGGATGAGGGAAAGCAGGCGCTACCCGTGGTCTCAGCGGTCGTGGCCGCTGTTACCAGGAGTGGGAGCGCTGAAGCCCAAGGAGCCTCGCGGAGGTCCGACGGTTTCCCCCTCTCTGACCAAGTGGCTGCCGAGTCAGACAGTAGCCAGGAGACAGATCCCGGGGAACTGACAGAGGACAGGGCAGTTTCATCAATTCTTGCCATATCCAGTCAGGGATTTCAGGCAGCGTTGGAAGCTGACCCTAGCCTGAAGACTCTCAAGGAACAGGCGGCACAGCCTCCCCTGGAGTCCGACCGCGAGCGAGTGGTCTGGGACCAGGGACGGCTGTACCGGGTAACGGTCCAGCAGGGTTCACCGGAGGCGTGGCCCAGGGACCGACAGTTAGTGGTACCCCATCCGTTCAGGGCGGAATTGTTGCGGATCGCACACGAGATTCCAATGGCCGGACACCTAGGGATCACTAAAACCAGGGCCAGGCTAGCTCAGCATTTCTACTGGCCTGGAATGAGGACCGAGGTGATAGCCTACTGCCGTTCGTGTGACACCTGTCAGAGGGTGGGGAAGGCGGGGCCGCGCCCCAAAGCCCCACTGGTAACTCTGCCCATCATCGAAGAGCCTTTCTCGAGGGTGGCTGTGGATCTCATTGGACCTCTGTCCACTCCCAGCCGCTCCGGGAAATGCTTCATACTAACGGTAGTGGACTATGCCACCCGGTACCCGGAGGCGGTAGCTTTGTCGTCCATTCGGGCCGACAAAGTGGCCACTGCCTTACTGGAGATTTTCTCCAGAGTGGGGTTTCCCAAGGAAATGCTCACCGACCGAGGGACCCAGTTCATGTCGCAGCTGATGGAGTCTCTCTGTAAGCAGGTACAGGTGCAACATCTGGTGGCCAGCCCGTATCACCCACAGACCAATGGCTTGTGTGAGCGGTTCAATGGCACCTTAAAGCAGATGCTGAAGATGTTGGTCGACTCCCACGGGAGAGACTGGGAGCGGTATCTCCCACACCTGCTGTTTGCCTACCGGGAGGTTCCACAGGCCTCAACGGGGTTCTCCCCCTTTGAGCTCCTGTACGGGCGACGTGTACGGGGGCCCCTTGCTCTGGTGAAGGAAGCATGGGAAGGGGATTTAGCCACCCCTGGAGTGTCGGTCATTGAGTATGTCGTGCGCTTCCGGGACCGAATGATGGCCTTGACGCGGCTGGTGCATGACAATATGGCCCAAGCTCAGGCTGACCAGAAGCGATGGTACGACCAGAATGCTTGTGAGCGGACCTACCAGGTGGGTCAAAAGGTGTGGGTACTGGTCCCCGTACCCCAAAACAAGCTTCAAGCGGCCTGGGAGGGTCCATACCTCGTGCACGAGCAGCTCAACGCCGTCACCTACCTGGTCACCCTGGACCACGCCCGTGGAAGGAGGAAGGCCTTCCATGTGAACATGATGAAGGCCCACCATGAGCGGGAGGCTTATGCTCGCCCAGTGTGCAACCTTCCAGAGGAAGGAGAGGACAGAGAGTCAGAAATCCTCGTGGATCTGCCACCCTAGCCAAAGAGAGGGTGCGGTAGGGCGCATGGGGGAACACAGGAATGTGATACCCCCTAGCGCCCTCAAAAGCAGGGAGGTGTAAGGAAAAGGTTGTCGCCATTTTGTATAGGGCCTGTACCAGCCTCCATTTTGTCAGTTCACACAGCCACAGACTTTTAGCTACACAGGGCCTATTAGCATATTCAGTACGGCCAGCTTTGATGTCCACTATGAATCAATAGGCCTTTACATGCTAATTGGTTTAGGCCAGGGTCTGAAAACCTTGATCAGTCGTATGGTAATTAGCTCAAGCTCAAGGCGTTGTTTCCTGCTCCATATGAATTGCAGGCCAGTTAATATGCGGGCTTCAAAGCAAATGGGGAAGGGCCTAGTAGGTTTGGAAGCTGTAGCCAAGAAGAGACTGGTCTCTCATTCCCTTTTTCACACTCAGAAGCACCAGGACAGACAAGCCAAATGGAGCTGCAGCACATGCATTGGGGGCTGTCCAGCAAATGAAGACTTTCCTGGGGAACGCAGAGCTCCATGCCTCCCCATGACCATACTACAACCCGGTAATATTGATCTATAGCTAATACCTTTAAGCCTTGTACATTATTGTTGTATTTTTACTCTGACTGCCATTCCATTGTAATTACATTGTATAGCTTTACTGTATATTTCTGTAATTATCTAGTGCGCCCTTAAGGCAAATTAAACCATAAAATTAATCTTGGGCTGATGCTTTTACTCTGATCACGAATCTTAGAATACCCAGTGGGTAGCAGGACACCTTCCCCGGCGGCCATTTGTTCTAGGTGCAGTTCTCTTACTGACCTGAGAGACAAAGGGGGTGCCGGAAAGCTGTACCTGTGGAGTTACGTCCCATTGGTGACGTGGGAGGAAAGGGATCGTCCGTCACATTTGGTAGCGGCGGTGGTATCAGAAGCTGTGATACCCGGGCTACCGTGTGGCGGCCGGCTGAGTTCCTCACACCATGTGAGGATGTCATATGATTTTGGGAGGGAGTGATAAGGCCACGACATCATCTCAGACCACGCTTTCTCATGTTCTATGGTTCTGTCCTTAAATTGGCAAAAAAAGACTAAGAAAGGATATATTTGTAATTCACAACATGGAGATAACACAGAGTATGGATGTCAAGATCATGAAATGATACGTAGTCTAAATCATAAGAGTTTATACAATTTTACAGTAGACTTTAAGTAGTGTGTATGCATACTAATCATATGAGGTACCAGGGATGTCGCAGATATAAGAGGTTCACAGTACTGTGTAAAACTTGATGAATTTAAGACCCGATCTCAACACAGCGACAGAAGGATTTGCACAAGTATACATCCATACAAGATGTGTGTGTAATTCTCCAATATGTTTGAAACAACATCTCTGTTAAGTTCCTTCAAAAACTTTGTGAATGTGTATCTGGAAGAATGGGTGGTTTCATGATGCTTTGAATGCAAAAGATGGTCACACCAAATAATAATCTTAAATAATAATAATCTTTATTTTTATATAGCGCTAACATATTCGCAGCGCTTTACAGTTTGCACACATTATCATCGCTGTCCCCTGATGAGGCTCACAATCTAGATTCCCTATCAGTATGTTTTTGGAGTGTGGGAGGAAACCGGAGTACCCGGAGGAAACCCACGCAAACACGGGGAGAACATACAAACTCCTTGCAGATATTGTCCTAGGTGGGATTCGAACCCAGGACTCCAGCGCTGCAAGGCTGTAGTGCTATCCACTGAGCCACCGTGCTGCCCATATGTTGATTTGGTGCACTTTTCGCTTTTTTTCATTCATTTTGCACTTTTTTAATTGATAAAAATAGATTATTAATATTTCTATTTTTTAAAGCATTCCTCAACCCCAATGGCAATAAAGTAGGGATGCTTTGTAAAATGTAAAGAGAAAATAAGAATGCGGTGATTTTGGTGGCGGCGCATGCGCAGATTGAGATCTTGGCTCAATGACGTCCATTAGAGATTTAATTCAGCTGAGACCTCAATCGATGCATGCGCCACCATTGGCACCATTTTACTGAAGACCGCTGGGAGATAAATCTGCACTAGTGCCGAAAGCGGTGAGGACAGCGCCGGCCCATACTTTCAAACAGAAGGCAGGTGACTCACAAAGCACTGACCTGTCGTACACATAAAAGTGGCAAGTGAAGGGGCCGCGGTAGGAGATGAAGAGCCTACCCACAGTGCTGTCACTATGCACCTAAGGCTTATCACACTAAAACCTCAAATGCTGATTAAAGAATAATCACCATGAGAATTTCTTCTTTAAAGGAACCTATATAATTTGACAGCACCATTATGCCTGTGACTTTACTTTAATGTGCAAAATTACGTTGACAGAGTTTCTGTAAAATTCTGATTTATCTGACCATAGAACAGTTTTTTAACATTTTGCCTCAGTCCTTTTTAAATGAGCTTCAGCACAGGGAAGACGGCAGCATTTCTGGACTGTGTTGATATATACTTTCTTTTTTCATGATAGAGCTTTAACTTGCATGTGTGGGTTGAACTTGAAACTGTGTTCAGAGATAATGATTTCTGGAAGTATTCCTGAGCTTAAGAAATGATTTGCACAACTGAATCATGGCTGCCTTTAATGCAGTGCCACCTACGGGCCTGTAGATCACAAACAACAGATATTGATCGTTGGCTTTGTCCCTTGTCCACATGATTTTCTCCAGACTGTCTGAAATGTTTGATGATATTGTGTATTGTAGATGGTGGGACATTCCAAATATCTGCAGTTTTATGTTGAGGAACATTTTTATGAAATTGTTCCACAATTTTTACACACAGTTGTGCCTAAAACTTTTGCACAATACTCTATGTTCTCTTTTGCGAAATGCAACATACATTGCCGTCTCCATAACGATTGGGCAATGGTGCTGTTCACAAAAAGCCTGCTGATGGCTCAACTTATGACCAGACTTGATCTTCAGTCTCCTCCATTCAACAATTCTGCACATGTGAAAGCTGTTTTCGATTGAAAGCGATGACATTCATAGTTCTTGTCACATGCACGGTGGCTCAGTGGATAGCACTGCAGCCTTGCAGTGCTGGAGTCCTGGGTTCAAGTCCCACCAAGGACAACATCTGCAAGGAGTTTGTATATTCTCCCCGTGTTTGTGTGGGTTTCCTCCGGGTACTCCGGTTTCCTCCCACACTCCAAAAAAACATACTGATAGGGAATCTAGATTGTGAGCCCATTGGGGACAGCGACGATAATGTGTGCAAACTGTAAAGCGCTGCGGAATATGTTAACGCTATATAAAATAAAGATTATTATTATTACATGCTTCCCCATAAACTGCCATTTTGAAAACAAAAGTGTTGTGCAGTTTGTGATGATGCTGTAGGTGGCACTTCACAAAGGGGAGAATCTGTAATATATATTGGTAAGTGTCGCAAAATCATGTCCATAACGCATTTATCAACGAATTAATAGTATAGTATTTGTGCCTCCTGATTATAATTATACCATACTGCGCTAAGAGCGAAAGTCCTGGAAACTTGTGCAAAGTGTCGTTACAATGAAGGCTACTAATATCATATATATTTCTGTTATTTTTAATGACTGTCAACTTTGGAAACATGTCAATCAAAAAGACTGAGAGTGGTTGGAGCAAGGAAACAAGAATCACTATAGACTTTAAGAGATCCTTTTTTATGGAACATTCTCCCATTTGTTTTAACAAGGCTCACTGATGGGGTCCCCGCTCCACTGAAAACACGCACCTATTTAGGTTAAAATCGTGCAGTTTAGTGATGAGCAAGTATACTCGTTGCTCGGGTTTTCCCGAGCATGCTCGGGTGATCTCTGAGTATTTTGGCGTGCTCGGAGGTTTAGTTTCTGTCGACTAGCTGCATGATTTATGGCTGCTGGACAAGCCTGAATACATGTGAGGAATGCCTGTTTGTTTGGGAATCCTCACTTGTATTCAGGCTGTCCAACAGCCATAAATCATGCAGATGCCTTGACAGAAACTAAATCTCTGAGCACGCCAAAATACTCGGAGATCACCCGAGCATGCTCGGGAAAACCCGAGCAACGAGTATACTTGCTCATCACTAGTGCAGTTATCAAATATGATATTTTATGACCAAGGTTATGCAATCTTTCTTTACCTTGTAAAATAGATCATATGTATTTTTATACAAGAGACTATCCTGTTATTCATCTCTTCCTACATAGATGTATGATAAGGCTGGATTCTTGATATGATCAATTAATGTTTTCAAGCAGATGCAAACTTAAATAGCCTTTTTATATTGAAAGGGTTATTCAGTTCAAATTAATATGTCTGTAGTAACTCTGTGTGACTGCAGACTTACGAATCTCAACTAGTTTCTGAGCCGTGAACAGAGGGTATGTATACATACTCCCTAACAGAACCCATATAGTGGGCGTGGCCTCACTCCATACACTTGTATGGAGCAAGGCCGCTCCCAATGAACGGCCACATCACTAGTCGGGGTGCAGCATCACTAAATACAACTGTACCGAGTGTGGGTGCACCCACTAGACAGGCTCTGGCCAGGAGTATGAATAATGCATACAAACCCTCTGTTCCTTCTCAGAAACTGGCGAATACCCTCAGCGCACAATGCATGTGCTGGGGGATTCATAGGTCTGTAGTAACACAGAGTGACAGAGAGGAGCCAGAAGACCGCAGCGTTTGATTTCTCCTACTCCTGCACTGATTAGAAGCACTTCACTTTCATATTAAATGGTGTAAATTTCTTTTAGCAGTTGAGAGCTCCTGGAGCATTAAAGCTCTCAGGTGCAGTTAGTACTCCATCTCCTATATAAACTGAGTCCTGGCTGGCAATCATTGACAGAGCTAGCTTTTGCTGCATGACTGGAGGTTGTTCTTGGTTATTATTGGAGAAGGCGTTTGGTGGATTTACCTGCAACTGTTGCTAGGTTTTGAGTGTGTGATAATTCTCTTTCTTCTCCTACTTTAGTTTAACCCCATCCTCCACTCCTCGGTCTATTCCTGTGTTATATGTGTGAGTATATTTGTATGTTTGCTATTTTTCGTTACCTCCTGTTCGAATTACCTAATTAGTCTGGTTGGTGTAACACGCTACACTACTACTCCCCTCTTCCCTGGGTGGGGAAGGGCACAGACTGAGGGCAGATTCAGAAGCAAAGGCAAGGTACATGGCCCTGACGTCTTCACCGTCAAAAGTAATTTGGGGAGCAGGGCGAGCAAGGGCACCTCTAGCATTAGGGATAGGGAAGGAGACCCTGGTCCTGGGACCCCCAACAACAGAGCAGTGACATTTATGCTTGCTACTGTGAAACAAATAATGGTCTGCCATTTTTTTTATAAGTCTGTTATTGGTCTATTTAAATATACAGAAAATAGAATCTTTAAACATGCAAGTGGCTCAGGAAAGTGAGAGCAGTGGTTAGTAAAACTGCTCTGTAAGGCAATCGATGGAATGGAGAGGGGTGGCTGGGATCTCAGGAGTTAACTCCACAGCCTGAAATGCAGCTATTGCACATACTGGGGCTGACTTTGGAGCTGTCTTCTATGTACACATTGTAAGATAAAACCTTTCATAGCAAGAGAATTAAAGCAAAGAAGTCAAGTCAGAAAAAGCAAGTCAAATACAAACTTGCTTATTTTCATGCTGTCTATCTATAATAATTTCACAACAAGGATAAACACTGTAGGGAAACAGAGTGCACCAGAGTCCAGACCATAGGGTGATACCTTTGTAAAAAGATTTATTAGATCCAGGTATATGCTCACCTGATTGAGATGTGTAGGCACAACTCCTGTGAAAACTCAATAACGGTTGTTGCTACCCCGGGGCTGAGGGATGAACTCCACCAGGATGCTTGAAAGAAAAAACAATTCACGATTTGGGCTGCACTGACTGAAATGAAGATCCTTGATCCAATATATAAAGAAGCGTTTTTTTATTCCACTAAATTCCATATTATAATTTCATAATATAAGAATACCCCTTTAAAGTATTTACAAGACCTAAAAAGTCTGTGTTATGCAGCGCACTATTACCGTCCAGCTTTTCCTGACAGCATCCTTCATACAACTATCATATATCACTCTTTAGCTTTTCATTGTTTCTTTAATCAAATAAAAACTGGTACAGGCTGAGACGTGTGAAGAGTAGTGATGCGCAGTAGCGGTGTTCGAGGAGGCCATTATCTGCTATTGATGTGAGAAACAAAATCAACAGCATAAAATAAAATATTGTAAGTGTAAACAACAGTACAACGTGAATGAAGATGAACAGCCGCTTTCTTCCCTTCTTCTAAATTTAACCTTGCGTTTGTCTCATTTCCCACAGAGAATATTACCTGACTTACTCTGAATTATTGTTTCTGTACATTTTTTGATAACCCAGGCTTTAAATGAGGAAAAAAAAGCCCAGTAGACCGGGAAAATAAAGCGCATTGAAGCATCTCTGCAACATACAATCATCAAGGGAGCGAGAAATGAAGATGGCAGAAAGTAAGGGGGAAATGAAAGTTACTGCACTGCCAGGATTACAAAGATTCGGCAGTGAGCAGATTAGGATGAGGGTGTGATGAAACACAGCAGCCTATGGTAATGAAATATTTATGAATGGGGAAATGATACTACGTTCTGCAGTGCAGCACAGGGAAGTGAAGTTTCAACCTACTGTAATAGCAAAACCCTCCATTAATTATTGGAAGCAATCTGTAATGCCAGTTTCCATGGAAACATTGTCCCATATGTATTACATGTTTTTTTTTGTTATGGCTCCAGTTTATAAAGCTTTTGTATTTGATATTAGTTTTTTGCTTCATTATCATCACTGGTCTTGTAACAATACTGCAGGAGTCTGGTAGCACAAATCAATGATAGCATTAAATGTGTAAAATATCACTATAATCTGGTATTTATAAAGTTGGGGTGTCTAACAGCCACAGCGATAAACATATCATTACATTTAGTTTCATTTAAAATAAATAACAAAGCCCAATTTGTCAATGAATAATTATGTCCAGATTAAAGGAGTTGTCCACTACTCTGACAACCCCTTCTCAATTTTTGTTTCCCCTCCGTAAAATAATAACACTAATACCCACCTCAGGTGCTGGCTCGGTTCCAGCGGCTCTAGACCATGTGTTGACACATCCATGGGACTTCAGTATGGAAAGATGAATGGGCCTGAGGAGGAGACTTACATAAAGTATGGAAAGTCCTGGTCAACAGGGCGTGTGTATGAGCTGTCTGTGCTACTGATATTATATAAGAAACTGATACAGTCTTACCTGGGCCATATATGTATTGTAATTCTAGATATTGTGTCATTACCTAGGTCAGAGGTCCCCAACCTGTAGCTCGGGAGCCACATGTAACTTGCGGTCCCATGAATTGTGACTCGTGGCTGTCTGCCAGCTTGGTGCTTTAGCTCCAGGTCTTGCAAACAGGTATGAAGAGCACATCTAAAAAAAATTTATTTTGTGAGCAGCCCTGCAAAGAAGAGCAGATCTGGATGCACATATACTGGTTTTAGGGATTTTGAGATAATTTAAGTATGGCACGCTGGAGATAAAATGATACCACCTGTCAGAGGAGGTGTTTGAAGCTGGATGTGACAGTGTCTCGGGAGTGGTTTATAAGAGAATACTGAATGGGGGGTATTGTGGGAATCCATGGATCTTGGTATACGGCTTTGAGGTGATTTCTGTGAAAAAGCTTTGGTTACCATTATGCCTGTAATGGGGGCTTTGGTTGCCACTATTGTGAGGGGACGGGAGCTGAATGTGGCTTGTGACCCTCTCTCTGAGCTGAATGTGGCTCGTGACCCTCTCTCAGAGCTGAATTTGTCTCTCAAGGTCAGAACGGTTGGGAACCTCTGATTTAGGTAATAAAAACACAGTGTTAAAGGGGTTTTCCTGAAGAAAAGTCTGCAGTCATACTTTGTGACTGGAGACAACTGTATCATGACGGTATGTGATGCACACCCTGTCACGATTCCCTTGTATTCCCACTACCATTTCTCAGTGTCATCTCATCTGCAGAGGCATGTATCAAGATTCCAGGAGAGCTTTATTTCTCATTTTTACAACAAATTGTACCATTTTTTTTAGGGACCACCTACCTCACATTTGAAGTCACTTTGAGGGTCTATATGGCAGAAAATACCCAAAAGTGACACCATTCTTAAAACTGCACCCCTCAAAGTACTCAGAACTACGTTCAAGAAGTTTATTAACCCTTCAGATGCCTCACAGGAGCTGAAGCAACTTGGAAGGAAAAAATTAACATTTAACTTTTTAGTCACAAAAATGATCTTTTGCAAACAATTTTTTTATTTCAACAAGGGTAAAAGGTGAAAATGGACAGAAAAAGTTGTTGTGCAATTTCTTCTGAGTACGCCGATACCCCATATGTGGGGGAAAACCACTGTCTGGGCACACGGCCGGGCTCAGAAGGGAAGGAGCACCGTTTGACTTTTTCAAACCAAAATTGGCTGGAATTGAGATTGTATGCCATGTCTTGTTTGGAGAGCCCCTGTTGTGCCTAAATAGTGGAAACCTCCCACAAGTGACACCATTTTGGAAACTAGAACCCCTAAGGAACTTATCTAGATCTGTTGTGAGCACTTTGAACCCCCAAGTGTGTCACAAAAGTTTATAATGCCTGAGTGTGAAAAAAAAAAATTCCACAAAAATGATTTTTTAGTCTCAAATTTTTGATTTTTCTCAATGAAATTGGACCCAAAAAGTTGTTGTCCAATTTGTCCTGAGTACACTGATACCCCATATGTGGGGGAGAAATACTGTTTGGGCGCACTTCAGGGCTCAGAAAGGAAGTAATGCCGTTTTGGAATGCAGACTTTGATGGGTGTGTAAGGTTCTATGTATATATTCCTGAAACTCAGTTTGTTCATCAGCCATTTTACTTTCTGTCTTGCTGCAGCTATCTTGCCCTCAGTCAAAATGGAGTTTCCAGCTTGCATGTTCCCGCCCTGATTCTCTCCTTTG
This sequence comes from Oophaga sylvatica, assembly GCA_033576555.1. Taxonomy (NCBI): domain Eukaryota; kingdom Metazoa; phylum Chordata; class Amphibia; order Anura; family Dendrobatidae; genus Oophaga; species Oophaga sylvatica. The sequence goes on from JARQOD010000006.1 coordinate 252,611,755, forward strand.
CTTCTTAAGCAGCCACAGCTGAGCAATCAGTGCTTCAGAATCTAGCCTGCAGTGAACCTGTGACTTGACTCCTGTAAGCCTTGGACCTTGTACTCCAGCTATTCCTACTGAGGAACTCTGAAGCACTTGTGGACTCTGAAGCCTGCTCTTTGAAAGACCCACGTTTGCATGGACTTACGGTAACAGAGAAGAAGATCCTGAATCTGTATTGGAGAGTGATTGCTGAGCTTGGATTACTCTGGCCTGCTGTGTCTCCTGTTTCTGTGTCTGCAAACTGTGTGACTATTTCTGCCAACTTGTATGAAGTAATACAGGACTTTTCTATATCAAACCTGTGACTCCTGTGTTTTCATCTCACCCAAGCACAAGACGCTATATGAACTGTACTACATACATTACAAGATTCTGAAGCCAAAACGTTAGTGTCTGCTGGGTCTGGAAGGCTGTGTCTGCTGTACTGTGGATATCAGACGTCCGGTTGTACTTTCTGTGATGACAGTGGTTGTGACTTCTCACAACCATTCCAGGTGAGCAATTCCCTTAAGTTTTTTCTTTTTGCAGTGTTACCACAGGTAAACACTATTGTTTTTTTTTTTTTTCCTTTCTTTTCTCTTTTTTGTCTGCTGTAACTCTGGATATCAGATGTCTGGTTGAAACTTTCTATGATGATAGTGGTTGTGACTTCTCACAACCATTCCAGGTGAGCAGTTCCCTTAATTTTTTTTCTCTCTGCAGTGTTGCCACAGGTGAACACTATTGTTTTTTTTTCTCTCCTCTTCTTCCAGTAATCCTGTCTTAAAAGATCTGGAAAATGGAGGCCCGCATAAAGGAACTTTGCGGAGTGACTGATAATATCCTTGCAGATTTGCAGAATATAAAGACCCGTTTTACAAATCTACAGGACCTCAATAATCACAATTTGCAAGTGGTTGGACAGACTACCCAGGATTTGCGAGCCAGGATTGAGGTTCTAGAGGGGCGAGTCCAGGCTCCTGCCGTAGCCCCGAGTGCTGGGATTCCCAAGTTGCCCCCTTTTCGTTTTGGCGGTGAACGTGAGAAATTCAGGGGATTTATTAATCAATGCAATCTTTTTTTTTCTGCACATGCTTCACAATTTCCCACTGAACGATCTAAGGTGCTTACTATAATTATGTTGCTTACCAACAAGGCTTTAATGTGGGCAAACCCTCTGATTGAGACTGAGGATGATTGTTTGAATCACCTTGATGATTTTATTTCAGCCATGGGGCAGGTGTTTGATGACCCCAATCGAGGTGCAACAGCTGAAGCAGCCATGTTAGCTTTGCGCCAAGGTAAGCACTCGGTAGCTGAATATGCCTTGGATTTCAGGAGATGGGCCCTTGATACCACCTGGGACAGTTCCGCCAGAAAATCTATTTTTCGAAAGGGTTATCTCCACTGATTAAGGATGAACTTGCTCGTGCCGACCCTCCCACTGCGTTAGGTGACTTTATTAACTACTGCATCCGTATTGATACTCGTCTGACTGAACGCAGGCAAGAGAGATGGTTCGAAAGCAATCGTACTAACCTTTTCCTACCTTCCTCTCCAGCTAAGGAACCTTTGAGTAGGATTACACGGGAACCTGAACCTGAACCCATGCAGGTAGACTCTTTACAACGACGGGTTAGTGATGCACGCAAGGAACATCGTTTTAAGGAGAATCTATGTTTCTATTGTGGTAAGTCAGGGCACTTCATTATAAACTGCCCCAGCCGTTCTCGTAAGACTACTGCAGCACTCATTCATTGTGAGTGTTGCGAGAGGGGATCTGTCAGGTCCGAGCCTCAGGCTCCAGAGAGATCTGCAGCAACAGATCTTGATTTCTCGGACTTAAACTCCGTTACCTCTGAGGACGTTGACTGTGTAAACGCTGCCATTTTTCAAGTTTCCTCAGCGGTGTCCCAGCTGAGTTGTAAGAAAAACAATTCTCATTGCTTTCTTTCCATCAAACTCTGGGTTGACTCAGCTTGGGTGTCTAGCTCTGCTATGATCGACTCAGGGCAAGTGGAAATTTTATGGATGTCTCCTTTGCTCTGAAACAGGGAATAGTTCAGTGAAGAAGGCTACTCCAGTACAGATGGAAACTGTGGATGGCTCCCTGCTGACCTCTGGACCAGTGGATCAGGAAACAGAGCCTTTGAGGGTTCTTATGGGTAAAGATCATCAAGAGAAACTGTCCTTTATGCTTATCTCTTCTCCCCACTTTCCCATTATTCTAGGGCTACCATGGCTGCAGGCTCAGAATCCTACCATTAACTGGGAGACCAAGGAATTACACTTTCCAGAGAAACAGATGAGACCAAAAGTTTCAGCTTGCTCTGTTCCTAAAGGAATCATGTCAGTCCCTGAACTACCAGCTGTATACCAGGACTATGTGGATTTATGTGACAAGAAGAACGCTGACCAGTTCCTCCTCACCGTCCATATGATTGTCCAATTGAATTATTGCCTGGAGCAGAGATACCTTTTGGTAAGATCTACCCCCTGGCGGGGCCCGAGCTAAAGGCTTTAAAGGATTACATAGATGAAAATCTAGCCAAGGGCTTCATACGCCCCTCTTCATCTCCTGCAGGTGCACCCATCTTCTTTGTAAAGAAGAAAGATGGATCTCTGAGACCATGCGTAGACTATAGGGAACTCAATAAGGTTACTATTAGAAACCGTTATCCATTGCCTTTAATCCCTGAGTTATTGGAGAGAGTGCGACATGCCAAAATTTTTTCTAAACTAGATCTTCGTGGGGCCTATAACTTAGTCCGTATTAGACCTGGGGATGAATGGAAGACTGCATTCAGGTCACGCTATGGACACTTTGAATATCTAGTTATGCCTTTTGGTCTGAGTACCGCCCCAGCCACTTTCCAACACTTGGTGAATGACATCTTCAGGGATCTCCTAGATACATTCGTGGTAATTTATTTGGATGATATTCTAATTTTTTCTAACTCCACAGAGGAACATCATGGACATGTGAGAATGGTCTTGGAACGTCTAAGACAAAATCATCTTTACATCAAACTTGAAAAGTGTGAATTCCATAGGACCGAAATTCAATTTCTGGGGTATGTACTGTCTACACAAGGAATTAGTATGGATGGAAGCAAAACCCAAGCCATCAAGGATTGGCCAAGTCCTAGAAATGTGAAGGAGGTACAGCGCTTCATCGGGTTTGCCAACTTCTATAGACGTTTCATTAGAAATTTCTCTGAGGTAGTGTCACCTATCACTCAACTTACCCGGAAAGAGTCTAGGTTTTCCTGGACTCCCCAAGCCCAGGAAGCATTTTCCCGTCTAAAAGATAAATTTACCACTGCACCTATCCTAGTACATCCCAACCCCGAGCTTGCCTTCATAATAGAGGTGGATGCTTCAGACTGTGCCGTTGGAGCTATACTCTCTCAGAGAACAGGTGAGAAGAATGTCTTGCATCCCTGTGCCTTCTTTTCCCAGCAGTTGTCTTCGGCTGAGAGGAACTACGATGTGGGCAATAGAGAGTTGTTGGCCATTATTGCCGCCTTCAAAGAATGGAGACACCTTCTTCAGGGAGCTGCACAGCAAATAGTCGTCCTGACAGACCATCGTAACCTTGAGTTTATCAGGTCGGCTAAGTGCCTGACTCCTCGCCAGGCTCGCTGGAATCTTTTCTTAAACCAATTTAATTTTATCATCTCTTATAGACCAGGATCGCGCAATGGAAAGGCTGATGCACTCTCTAGGATTTACTCAGCAGAGACACGTCCAATTACTCCTCCTAAGACTATTCTTCCTGACTCTAGATTCCTAGGAGTAATTCATAATCAAGACCTACTTAAGGACATCAAGGAAGCATACCATGCGGATTCCTTTTTGGCACAACCCCCAAGGGACGTAAGTCTTGTCTTTAAGAATGGTGTGTGGATTCAGGGACAACGTCTGTATATTCCTGAAACAGTCAGATTAAGAGTATTGCAACTCATTCACGATTCCAAGATAGCTGGGCATAGAGGAATTCTAAAGACACAGGAATTTCTTTCTCGTTTCTTTTGGTGGCCCACTTGCAGGAAGGATGTTTTGAATTATGTCACTTCATGTGAGGTCTGTGCAAGATGCAAAACACCTCGCTCCTCACCAACTGGTCTGTTACAGCCTCTTCCCACCCCGTCCCGCCCATGGGGATCCATTTCTATGGACTTCATTGTGGAGTTACCAACCTCTCAGGGGAAGAACACCATTCTAGTGGTGGTTGACCGTCTAACAAAGGCAGCTCATTTTATCCCTTGTGTCGGCTTACCCACTGCAAAACAGACATCAGATTTGATGATTAAAGATGTGTTTCGCTTACATGGAGTACCGGATGAGGTTATTTCGGATCGGGGGTGCAATTCACTTCTAGGTTTTGGCAAAATTTCTGTGCAGCATTGGACATTAAAGTAAACCTTTCTTCTGCTTTTCATCCCCAGACTAATGGACAGACCGAACAAACCAATCAAACCCTGGAGCAGTATCTCCGCTGCTTTATCTGCCACCTACAGGATGATTGGGTGGATCTACTTCCATTAGCTGAGTTCTCGTATAACAACTCTCAGAGTGCCTCCACTAAACAGTCTCCTTTTTACTCTAATCTAGGTTATCATCCTAACATTCTACCACGATTTCCCATAGAAACGCCTTTACCAGCAGTGGCTGAAAGAATCACGTCTTTACAGAAGAATATGGATCTTCTAAAGGAAAATCTGGAATCGGCTCAAGAAAGGTACAAGAAAGCAGCAGATAAATTTCGTAAACCTGCACCAGCTTTCAAGGTAGGAGACTTGGTCTGGCTGTCAACCAGAAATCTTAAGTTAAGGATTCCATCGTCTAAGTTGGGACATAAGTACATTGGACCCTATAAAATCAGTAAAATTATAAGTGCCGTTGCTTGTCGTCTTCAACTGCCCAGAACTATGAGAATCCACCCTGTCTTTCATGTATCCCTACTAAAGGCTGCGACACCCAATACGTTTCCTGGACGTTCCTCTCCTTGCCCTGACCCAGTGCTAGTCGATGGTCAGGAAGAATTTGTGGTGGAAAGGATTTTAGATTCCAGGTTGTATAGAAATCAGTTACAATATCTGATTAAATGGCAGGGCTACCCAGTGGAGGACAACTCATGGGAACCGGTCAATAACGTTAATGCTCCTCGCTTGCTCCGTCAGTTTCATCAGAGGTACCCACACAAGCCTGGTCTGAGGTCATCCGGAGGTTGTCCTTAAGGGGGGAGTAATGTAAGGTTCTATGTATATATTCCTGAAACTCAGTTTGTTCGTCAGCCATTTTACTTTCTGTCTTGCTGCAGCTATCTTGCCCTCAGTCAAAATGGAGTTTCCAGCTTGCATGTTCCCGCCCTGATTCTCTCCTTTGCTTCTTAAGCAGCCACAGCTGAGCAATCAGTGCTTCAGAATCTAGCCTGCAGTGAACCTGTGACTTGACTCCTGTAAGCCTTGGACCTTGTACTCCAGCTATTCCTACTGAGGAACTCTGAAGCACTTGTGGACTCTGAAGCCTGCTCTTTGAAAGACCCACGTTTGCATGGACTTACGGTAACAGAGAAGAAGATCCTGAATCTGTATTGGAGAGTGATTGCTGAGCTTGGATTACTCTGGCCTGCTGTGTCTCCTGTTTCTGTGTCTGCAAACTGTGTGACTATTTCTGCCAACTTGTATGAAGTAATACAGGACTTTTCTATATCAAACCTGTGACTCCTGTGTTTTCATCGCACCCAAGCACAAGACGCTATATGAACTGTACTACATACATTACAGGGTGTCATGTTCAGTTTGCAGAGTCCCTGATGTGCCTAAACAGTGGAAACCCCCCAAGTGACCCCATTTTGGAAACTAGACCCCCAAAGGAACTTATCTAGATGTGTGGTGAGCACTTTGAACCCCCAAGTGCTTCACACAAGTTTATAATGCCAGGGCATGAAAATAAAAAATCCTATTTTTATTCCCACAAAACTAATATTTAAGTCACTAATTTTTTATTTTCGCTAGGGTAACATGAGTAATTGGACCATAAAAGTTGTTGTCCAATTTGTCCTGAGTACGCTGATACCCCATATGTGGGGGGAATCACTGTTTGGGTGCATGGCAGAGCTCGGAAGGGAAGGAGTTTTTTCAAACCAAAATTGGCTGGAATCGAGATTGGACACCATGTCGCATTTGGATAGCCCCTGATGTGCCTAAACAGGGGAATCCCCCACAAGTGGCCCCATTTTAGAAACTAGACCCCGTAAGGAACTTATCTAGATCTGTGGTGAGCACTTTGAACCCCCAAGTGCTTCACACAAGTTTATAACGTAGAGCCGTAAAATTAAAAAATCATATTTTTTCCACAAAAATGATCTTTTCACCCCAATTTTTATTTTCCCAAGGGTAACAACACCTCAAAAGTTATTGTGCAATTTGTCCTGAGTACGCTGATACCCAATATGTGGGGGTAAACCACTGTTTGGGTGCATGGCTGAGCTCGGAAGGGAAGGAGCACTGTTTGACTTTTTCAACGCAGAATTGGCTGTATGCCATGTCGCATTTGGAGACCCCCTGATGTGCCTAAACAGTGGAAATCCTCCACAAGTGACACCATTGTGGAAACTAGACCCCTTAAGGAACTTATCTAGATCTGTTGTGAGCACGTTCAACCCCCAAATGTTTCACTAAAGTTTACAAAGCCTGGGTGTGAAAAAAAAAAATTCCACAAAAAATGATATTTTTAGTGCCCAATTTTCCAATTTTTGATCTTTCACAAGGAAATTGGACCCCAAAAGTTGTTGTCCAATTTGTCCTGAGTATGCTGATACCCATATGTGGGGGAAATACTGTTTTGGCGCACAGCAGGGCTCGGAAATGCAGTAATGACATTTTGGAATGCAGACTTTGATGTGTGTCATGTTCAGTTTGCAGAGTCCCTGATGTGCCTAAGCAATATAAACCCCCCACAAGTGACCCCATTTTGGAAACTAGACCCCCTAAGGAACTTATCTAGATCTGTGGTGAGCACTTTGAACCCCCAAGTGCTTCACACAAGTTAATAATGCCCGGGCATGAAAATAAAAAATCCTATTTTTTTCCCACAAAAATGATCTTTTAGTCACCAATTTTTTATTTTCTCAAGGGTAAGGGGAGAAATTGGACCCTAAAAGAAGTTGTCCAATTTGTCCTGAGTACGCTGATACCCTATATGTGGCAGAAAACTACTGTGCGGGCACACGTCGGGGCTCGGAAGTGAAGTAGTGACGTTTTGCATTGCAGACTTTGAATGGTCTGCGAGTGTCATGTCGTGTTTGGAGAGCCCCTGATGTGCCTAAACAGTGGAAACCCCCCACAAGTGACCCCATTTTGGAAACTAGACCCCCAAAGGAAGTTATCTAGATGTGTGGTGAGAACTTAGAACCCCCAAGTGCTTCACAGAAGTTTATAACGTAGAGCCATAAAAATAATAAATCATATTTTTTTCCACAAAAATTATATTTTTGCCCCCAATTTTTTTGTTTCCCAAGGGTAACAGAAGACATTGGACCACAAGAATTATTTTGCAATTTGTCCTGAGCATGCTGATACCCCATACAGGGCCGCTCCAGGTTTTAATGGGCCCCGGGCGAAAGAGCCTCAGTGGGCCCCTTTAAAACAGACCACGATTCATGATGCACAGATACGGCAGAGAAATATAGGTACAGTACAATGCCAAATGCTTCACTTCTTCCATTACATGAGTCATATCTATTGTAAATTGTACACTAGCTCAAAAACCGCCAAATCCTCGCAGCGCACAGTACAGACTGGACAGTACAGTCCTCCATACAATATTATGGGCACCACATGATCTCCCCCTCATCACCCATATAATACCCCATGCAGGATGTCACCCCCCGTCCCCCATATAATACTCCATACAGAATACTGGACCCAAAATAATGCTCCATACAGAATACTGAACCTAATATAATGCTCGATACAGGATACTGGTCCCCATATAATGCTCCATACAAAATATGGAGCTCTCCTCTGTGCTGTGCTGTGTTCTGCACTGTTACGGCTCAGGAAAGGGCGCTGTGGAAAAATTCCCCATTATCATCATCAATGCCTCCCCATCATCATCATCGTCTCCCCATCAACATCATTGCCTCCCCATCATCATCATTGCCTCCCCATTACCATCAATGCCTGCCCATCATCATCGCCTCCCCATCATCATCATTGCCTCCTCATCATTATCATTGCCTCCCCATCATCATAATTTCCTCCCCATCATCATCATTGTCTCCCCATCATCATCATTGCCTCCCCATTATCATCAATGCCTGCCCATCATCATCATCACCTCCCCATCATCATCATTGCCTCCCCATCATCATCATTGCCTCCTCATCATCATCATGGCCTCCCCATCATCCAATGCCTCCCCATCATTATCATTTTCTCCCCATCATCATCATTGCCTTCTCATCATCATCATGTCCTCCCCATCATCATCAATGCCTCCTCATCATCATAATTGTCTCCCCATCATCATCATTGCCTCCCCATTATCATCAATGCCTGCCCATTATCATCAATGCCTGCCCATCATCATCATCGCCTCCCCATAATAATCATTGCCTCCCCATTATCATCAATGCCTGCCCATCATCATCATCACCTCCCCATCATCATCATTGCCTCCCCATTATCATCAATGCCTGCCCATTATCATCATCGCCTCCCTATCATCATCATTTCCTCCACATTATCATCAATGCCTCTCCATCATCATCATCACTGCCCTCCCCCCACCACCATCACACAGATAGCACCGCAGCACACAAGCACTCTCTCACATACACACACAAAGCACCACACTACATACACACACATATACACATACACATCTCATATCACCTGTCCAGCATCCACGCGCTCTCTGCCACAGCCGGTTGCTGAATGATGACATCATTCAGCGGCGCTGCTGTGAGAGGAAGCGCAGGTGCCCCCTGGAGCCCGGAGCTGCGGCAGCGGAGGCACTGGGGGAGGTAAATATTGTGCCAGCTGCTGCCGGGGCCCTGAGCAAGCGGGGGGCCAGTGGCAGCGCTGACACCGCTCTCCTCCGCTAACGGGCGCCGGGGTTCCCCTACGGCGAGTAGGCCCCCCGCCTGCTCAGAGCCCCGGCACTTGCCCGTGTATGCCGGGTGCTGACGCCGGCCCTGAGCCTAATAACCAGCACTGCTGCACACAAAAAAATCCTCCCTGTCACTGCACACTAACTGTACAGCACAATTGCTATCAGCACAAGCACATAAGAACTTCTTCTATCTTTACAGCCCTAACTCTCTCCCTACTGATAAACAGCAACCTCTCCCTACTGTTAAGATCGGCAGATGTAAAATGGCGGTCGGCGGTCAGGGCTTTGAGAGACACTATGACGCCCCCCAAAGCAAGCCAATCACTGCAATGCTCTTCTCTAAGATGGTGGTGGATGCTGCCCATGTCATCTCGTTGCCCACAGTGTATGTCCTTGCTCATTGGCTGAAAAAGGCACCTACAAGCATTCTGGGAAATACGACTTTGGCGCTCGTTTCGATGACCGCATGGCCGACCTCACGCTATGGACATGTTTCGGTTGATGAAACTCGACTTTGGCTAAAGTCGGCGACTTTTTTATCTGACAGACCTGTTTCGCTCAACTCTACCCATTAGTATTCATTTGTTACTGCCATACTGTTTGCCTATGCATTTAATGCAAGGCCTGCCCTGCCACAATGTTACACGCACCGCAATAACACTTGAAACAGATGTCCTGGATGGCCACATGAAACCAAAGTTCCCATTATTATGAATTTTGTACTCCCATAAAGTTTGCCCATGAAGTGAATGCAAGGCCTGCTCCAAATTTGGATGAAACCCAATGACCCAAAAAACAGACGTCTTGGATGGCCACATCAAACCAAAGTCCCATTAGTGTTCATTTGTTACTGCCATACTGTTCTCCTATGCATTTAATACAAGGCCTGCCCTGTGACAAAGTTACACGCACCCCAATAACACTTGGAACAGTTGTCCTGGATGGCCACATGAAAGCATTGTTCCCATTATCAGAAATTTTGTACTCCCATTCTGTTTGACTATGCATTGAATGCAAGGCCTGCCCTGCCCCAAAGTTACATGCACCCCAATAACACTTTGAACCGACGTACTGGATGGCCACATGAAACCAAAGTTCCCATTAGTATTCATTTGTTACTGCCAAAATGTTTGCCTATGCATTTAATGCAAGGCCTGCCCTGCCACAAAGTTACATGCACCCAATAACACTTGGAATAGACGACCTGGATGGCCACATGAAACCAAAGTTCTCATTATTATGAATTTTGTACTCCAATAAAGTTTGCCTATGAAGTGAATGCATGGCCTGCTCCAAATTTGGATGCACCCAAATGACCCAAAAAACAGATGTCCTGGATGGCCACATCAAACCAAAGTTCCCATTAGTATTTATTTGCTCCTACCATACTGTTTGCCTATGCATTTAATGCAAGGACTGCCCTGCCACAAAGTTACACGCACCGCAATAACACTTGGAACAGACATCCTGAATGGCCACATGAAACCACAGTTCCCATTATTATGAATTTTGTACTCCCATAAAGTTTGCCAATGAAGTGAATGCAAGGCCTGCTCCAAATTTGGATGCACCCCAATGACCCAAAAAACAGACATCCTGGATTGCCACATGAAACCAGAGTTCCCATTTTTCTTATTTTTTATTTACTCTCATACAGTTTGCCCATGACGTGAATGCAAGGCTTGCTTCAAATTTGGATGCACCCCAGTGATCCAAAAAACAGGAGTCCTGGATGGACACATCAAACCAAAGTTCCCATTAGCATTCATTTGCTACTACCATACTGTTTGCCTATGCATTTAATGCAAGGCCTGCTCTGCCACAAAGTTACATGCACCGCAATAACACTTGGAACAGACATCCTGGATGGCCACATAAAACCAAAGTTCCCATTATTATGAATTTTGTACTCTCATAAAGTTTGCCCATGAAGTGAATGCAAGGCCTGCTCCAAATTTGGATGCACCCCAATGACCCAAAAAACAGACGTCCTTGATGGCCACATTAAACCAAAGTTCCCGTTATTCTTATTTTTTTACTCCCATACAGTTTGCCCATGACGTGAATGCAAGACTTGCTCCAAATTTGGATGCACCCCAACGACCCAAAAAACAGTTCCCATTAGTATTAATTTGTTACTGCCATACTGTTTGCCTATGCATTTAATGCAAGGCCTGCCCTGCCACAAAATTACACGCACCCCAATAACCCTTTCAACCGATGTCCTGGATGGCTACATGAAACCAAAGTTCCCATTATTAGAAATGTAGTATTCCAATACTGTTTTCAGGCTATGCATTTAATGCAAGGACTGCCCCAAATTTGCACGCACACCAATCCCCCTTGGAAAAAACGTGGAGGAGGACCTCATAAAAAAATTTCCCATTAGAAAGGAGCGTGTCTCCTATACTTGTAATGCCTATACACTAAGTGTATGGGCTGACAAACATTTCCCCCTGGGGGGTACACACCAACATACTGTGTATATATTTTTTTTACTGACATCATAAACACCCTTGAAAACACTAACGTGGCTGTTGCATCACGGAACACGTTCACTCTGGTGATCTAGTAGTGGTGTTTGAAGAGACGTGGAGGATGTCCTCCTTTAAATCTTTTCCCAATTTAAAGGAGCGGGTATCCTATACTTGTAATAATGAACATACACTATGGGTATGGCTGACAAACATTTCCCTCTGGGGTAGTACATATCAACATACTGTGTTAAACATTTTTTTTACGGGCTTCATAAACACCCTTGAAAACACTAACGTGGCTGTTGAATCATGTACCACGGTCACCATGGTGATCTAGTGGTGGTGGATGATGAGGAGAAGGAGGAGGATAACACCAAATAGCCAAAATCAGGAAGCGTATATCCATGTGTGGATGTGAAGAGGTGCATGGGAATACACCTCGCAAAAAAAGACACTGTATTTGAGGATATGTTTTGCTGTTATCATTCAGTGGTGTAGAGAAGTCTGTCCCAATCCAGCCTTTGTTCATTTTTATAAGAGTCAGCCTGTCAGCATTTTCAGTTGACAGGCGGATGCGCTTATCAGATATAATTCCACCAACGGCACTAAAAACCCGCTCTGGCAAAACGCTAGCGGCAGGGCAGGCCAGGACCTCCAAGGCATAGAGAGCCAGTTCATGCCACGTGTCCAGCTTGGATAACCAATAATTAAAAGCCACAGAGGAATCACTGAGGGCATTGGTACAGTCAGCAAGGTACTCCCTCAGCATCTTCCAAAGCTTTGCAGTCCTTGTGAGAGTATCCCACGCCTCAGGCGCAGTGCGATGGGAGGGTCTAAGAAAACTCTCCCAAAACTTTGTCAGTGTTCCCCTGCCTCTGCTGTATTGGACTTGGGTCTGTCTCACCTGTACTCCTTGGTTGTCCAATGAAATGTGACCTCTGCTACCAGCGTTTTCAGATGGGAATTTTCTTAAGAATTCTGCAACAAGGGCTCTCTGGTGCTGCACTATTTTAGTACACCTGTCTGCCTCTGGAATAAGAGATATAACATTCTCTGTTGCGTGTGTCTAGAAGTGTCACCAATCAATAATGACTGTCAACCAAAATTTTGAGAACACGAGGATCACGAGAAAGGCAGTGTAACATAAACTCAGCCATGAGTGCCGGACTGCTAACAGGCAAGACTTCCGTGTCCTCCCCAAGAGGATGACTGACCATGCTGACCTCCTCCTCCTTCTCCCTGTCCTTATGCCATCCAGGCCTAAAAGGCAACATTTCAAGCGCAAGCAGAGGAGAAATGTGTGAATTTAGTACTGTGGCCTGTGGGACATTGACTGCATATTTCCGCTTGCATTCCAATAACTGGGGTATGGACAACTGAAGGCTGCACTGGGACAAGGACGTGGACGTGCTTGATAATGGTGCTATTTGAGTGTGCGCAATGACAGGTGCAGAGCAGGAGGCATCTTTGCATGCACCGTGGACAGGGGATTGGTTTGCATGCACAACAGTGGAATAAGCAGTCGTGTCACCTGCAGACATTGTTCCTGAAGCTTGGGGATCGTCCCACAAAGTCGGGTGCTTTGCTGCCATGTGCCTGATCATGCTGGTGGTGGTCAGGCTGGTAGTTTTGCTTTCCCTGCTGATGCGGACATGGCAGGTGGTGCAAATGACCTGTTTGTGGTTATCGGCAGAGTCTTTAAAAAACAACCAGACTCGGGAAGACCTAACAGCTGTACTGCCAACTTCCGTCGTGTTGGTGTTACAAGGAATGGTTACCCGCCTTCTGTCTGCGGCTACCACACTGCTTCTTCCTGCCTGTTGGGGTGCTATGCCTCCCTCCCCCTGTGTGCTACTGTCCTCACTCTGCATGTCCTCCTGCCAGGTTGAGTCATTTACTATATCATCCACCACTTCGTCTTCCACTTCTGCACCCTGGTCCTCCTCCTGACTTTCTGGCAGTTGTGTCTCATCATCGTCCACCTGTTGTGACACGTTCCCACCTTCGCCTTCATGTGACCGTGGCTGCTCAAATATTTGAGCATTGCTACATGTGATCTCATCTTGCCCCGCTTCAAGTGGACCGGCGAGAAGCCCGAATCTATAAATGGAAATGTGAACAGCTCTTCGGAGTGTTCAAGTGTGGGATCAGTTGTCTCTGGGCACTCAGCGTGGTGGGAGGAAGTAGGATCAGGGTGAGGAAAATGCGGTCCAGACTCTTGGCTACTCAGACTTGACTGTGTGGAAGACAGGGTGGTGGTGGTGGCAAAGTGACTAGAAGCATTATCTGCTATCTTTTGACACTGCTCTGGGTTCAATAGTGGTGTGCTGCTGCGGTCCCCTAGTAATTGGGACAGGAAGGTCAAGCGAGAAGATGTGGGTGTTTGGTATGGTTCAATTTCAGCTTGGCCTCGGCCTCTGCATGCACCATCACCATCACATCCACTTTCCCATCCCTTGCCACACGCCTTGCCATTTTAAATGGACTACAATATTTTCCACGTTCACTACAAATGATTGAATTTGGAGTGAACTTGTATGTGAGCCGTGTGCGGGAAAACCACAGTTTAAAATATCTGTCCTGTAGGTAGCAATTTTTTTTCAGCAAACTGGTGTGAATAACTAGGCTAAGACACAGGAAAAACAATTGAATGGAGTCCTCAAATGCCACAATTTATAGCCCACAGATTGATGAGGCGTGCTATAGAGATGCTACACTGTAAAATATGTGGCCTGTATTTTTATTTTTTTTACAGGAAAATAGGTCAAGGACTAGGGTAACACAGCAAAAACAAGCTAATGGAGGCCTCAAATGGCACAATTTGTAGCCCACAGATAGATGAGGCGTGTGACTGAGATACTACACTGTAAAATATGTGGCCAGTATTTTTATTTTTTTACAGGAAAATAGGGTCAAGAACTAGATTAACACAGAGCAAAAACAGGTGAATGGAGGCCTCAAATGCCACAATTTGTAGTCCATAGATAGATGAGGCATGTGATGGAGATACTACACTGTAAAATATGTGGTCTGTATTTTTATTTTTTTACAGGAAAATTGTGTCAAGAACTAGGGTAACACACAACAAAAACAGTTGACTGGAGGCTTCAAATACACAATTTGTAGCCAACAGATAGATTTGGGGTGTGATGGAGATACCACACTGTAAAATATGTGGCCTTTATTTTTTTTAACAGCAAAATAGTGTTAATAATTGGAGTAGCACATAGCAAAAACAGTTGAATAGAGGCCTCAAATGCTACAATTTGTAGCCCACAGATAGATGAGGCATGTGATGGAGATACTACACTATAAAATATGCGGCCTGTATTTTTATTTTTTTACAGGAAAATAGTGTCAAGAACTAGGGTAACACACAGCAAAAACAGTTGAATGGAGGCCTGAAATGCCACAATTTGTAGCCCACAGATAGCTGAGGCGTGTGACACAGATACCACACTTTAAAATATGTGGCCTGTATTTTTTTTTTAAACCAAAATATTGTTAATAATTGGAGTAACACACAGCAAAAACAGTTGAATGGAGTCCTGAAATGCCAAAATTTGTAGCCCACATATAGATGAGGCATGTGACGGCGATACTAAACTGTAAAATATGTGGCCTGTATTTTTACTTTTTTTTACAGGAAAATAGTGTCAAGAACTAATGTAGCATACAGCAAAAACAGCTGAATGGAGGCCTCAAATGCCACAATTTGTAGCCCACAGATAGATGAGGCGTGTGACAGAGATACTATACTGTAAAATATGTGGCCTGTATTTTTACAGGAAAATAGTCTCAAGAACTAGGGTAACTCACATCCAAAACAGTTGAAACGAGGCCCAAATGCCACAATTTGTAGCCCACAGATAGATGAGGCCGTCTGACGGAGATAGCCCACAGCCCACTTTCAAATATCTGGCCTGTATTTTTTCTTTTGGCCAGAAAAATTGTATCAATAAGTAGGCCAAGACACAACAAAAACAATTCTATGGAGGCCTGAAATGGCACAATTTTGAGTGCAATGATATGCAATCCGTGTGGCGGACAAAACCCAGTGTAAAATATCTGCCCTGTATCTAAATATTTTATTGGAAGGTAAATATTTTTTGGCAGCAAAATGGTGTCAACAGATTGTATAGGACACTATAAAATTTTTTTACAGTGCCACCAAAATGGCAGAATTTTCTCCGCACTCAGATGTGATCACTGGTATGGGCAAACCCGATTAAAATAGCTGAATTTTTACGCTGCACTATGAAAAGGATCTGGCTGTATTCTGCAGTGTCAACAAGCAAATGGAGACAAAAAACATGTGTTCTGGATTGCTTTTGAATTAAATAATCAGGATTAAGATGCAAAAAAATTATTCCTGGCCACTGATACCTGGGGCTGTGTATATACGGTCAATATATGTAATAGGCAGCAGAAGCAGCAGACAGTAATGGAATGGACCCTCTTGACGTATGCAATGAAGTATGCCACATACAATGCCTGCCTGACTAGCAGTGATATCTATATACCCACATACAGTGCCTGCATGCCTTGCACTGATATGTACACTGCTCAAAAAAATAAAGGGAACATTTAAACAACAGAATATAACTCCAAGTAAATCAAACTTCTGTGAAATCAAACTGTCCACTTAGGAAGCAACACTGATTCAAAATTAATTTCACATGCTGTTGTGCAAATGAAATAGACAACAGATAGAAATTATTGGCAATTATCAAGACACACTCAATAAAGGAGTTCTTCTGCAGGTGGGGAACACAGACCACATCTCAGCACCAGTGCTTTCTGGCTGATATTTTGGTCACTTTTGAATATTGGTTGTGCTTTCACGCTCGTGATAGCAAGAGACGGACTTTACAACCCACACAAGTGGCTCAGGTAGTGCAGCTCATCCAGGATGGCACATCAATGCGAACTGTGGCAAGAAGGTTTGCTGTGTCTGTCAGTGCAGTGTCCAGAGATTGGAGGCACTACCAGGAGACAGGCCAGTACACCAGTAGACGTGGAGGGGGCCATAGGAGGGCAAAAACCCAGCAGCAGGACCGCTACCTCTGCCTTTGTGCAAGGAGGAACAGGAGGAGCACTGCCAGAGCCCTGCAAAATGACCTCCAGCAGGCCACAAATGTGCATGTGTCTGCACAAATGGTTAGAAACCGACTCCATGAGGATGGTCTGAGTGTCAACGTCAACAGATGGGGGTTGTGCTCACTGCCCAACACCGTGCAGGACGTTTGGCATTTGCCACAGAACACCAGGATTGGCAAATTCGCCACTGGTGCCCTGTGCTCTTCACAGATGAGAGCTGGTTCACACTGAGCACATGTGGAAGACGTGATAGAGTCTGGAGATGCCGTGGAGAGTGATCTGCTGCCTGCAACATCCTTCAGCATGACCGGTTTGGCAGTGGGTCAGTAATGGTGTGGGGTGGCATTTCTTTGGAGGGCCGCACAGCCCACCATATGCTCGCTAGAGGTAGCCTGACTGTCATTAGGTACCGAGATGAGATCCTCAGACCCCTTGTGAGACCATATGCTGGTGCGGTTGGCACTGGGTTCCTCATAATGCAGGACAATGCCAGACCTCATGTTGCTGGAGTGTGTCAGCAGTTCCTGCAAGATAAAGGCATTGTAGCTTTGGACTGGCCCGCCCGTTCCCCAGACCTGAATCCAATTGAGCACATCTGGGACATCATGTCTCGCTCCATCCACCAATGTCACTTGCACCACAGACTGTCCAGGAGTTGGCAGATGCTTTAGTCTAGGTCTGGGAGGAGATCCCTCAGGAGACCATCCAGCGCCTCATCAGGAGCATGCCCAGGCATTGTAGGGAGTTCATACAGACACAGATAGGTCACACAGGCACGTGGAGGCCATACACACTACTGAGCATCATTTTGACTTGTTTTAAGGACATTACTCCAAATCCAGGCCTCCATTGGTTAATACATTTGATTTCCATTGGTGATTTTTGTGTGATTTTGTTTTCAGCACATTCAACTTTGTACAGAACAAAGTATTCAATGAGAATATTTCATTCATTCAAATCTAGGATGTGTTATTTGAGTGTTCCCTTTATTTTTTTGAGCAGTGTATATACCCACATACACTCCCTGCCTACCTCGCACTGCAATCTATATACCCCGTAATTAGTCCTTAGAAGGACTGTTGATTTAGCTGGATTTGTGTATTCAATTATGGTATACCTACACTAACTTTGAAACCCCCAAATCTGACCCTATCTCGGCAGCCACTCTCCCTACACTATCTGAATCCGAACTGAATGTGACGAGCAGGGCGGCGCCAGGACTGATATAGACCTGATGACGCTGTGTGGCCAGCCAATCACTGTAATACCACAACCAACATGGCTGCGGCATTACAGTGCTTAACAGAAAATCCCTGCATGTTGATTGGCTCTCTAAAGAGCGGCCAATTATGCAGGGTGGGGACCCGAACTCCTGCCTAACAATCACTGAAATGCTCGGCGTGCGCCTAGCACCACGAGTACAGCGATGCTAGGGTGAGCACCGAGCATTACCGAGTATGCTTGCTCATCACTAATTATTAAGCAAGGCAATTAAAATGAAGCAAGTTATTTAACTCCACAACTTCCATCAGAGTTATTCCGGCACAGTGCACCATTAGACACAGTTTTCATTTGATATTATTTCTAATAGTCTCTTTCCTGAATGAATTGTTAATGACATCCTGTAATTAGCGGTAGGAACTTTGATTAAGCCTGTGTCTTTTTGTAGTACTTTTTATCTGCATTAATCATACCTGCTCTGTCAACTGTAATATTAAACAAGTACTGAAGTCAGGGAATGTTCATGTCACAGCCTCTCGTCAAAACAAATATTGATGTAATGAATACAAATTTTAAAAGTGTTATGCTTGTGATACCGTTTTGTCCAAGAACTGGTTAAACACTACCCACTTTCTTGGCACTTGAGACCAGAGATCATGTAATCAGGGCTGCCAGCAGGAAATTCAGGGCCCCATACTGGCAAAACTTTTGGGCCCCATTGAGAATCCTTCCAGGCTTCAGCCACCTCCACCTCCACCCTTCAAACTTTCCACAGTCTCACCGCCCACTCTTGGAAAAATGCCACTTCTGCACCACCTTCTCACCAATCACATATTAACAGTTCCAACTGAACACCATATGGCATACATAGCCAGCAGCTTTTGTCTTGGCCAAAAGATTTTTTAAGCCACCACCACTACAAGGTAGAATGTTTTGGTCAGGCCCTACTCTAACCTATTAAACATTTCTTAAAATATCCAATACTCTTTTTAGGTATATTTTATTTATATTTCTTCAAGGGAATGTGTGGTTTGCACGTTAATGACCGGGCCAATTTTTACAATTTTGACCACTGTCTCTTTATGAGGTTATAACTCTGGAACGCTACAACGGATCTTCGCGATTCTGAGACTGTTTTCTAGTTACATATTGTACTTCACGATAATTGTAAAATTTCTTCAATATCACTTGCGTTTATTTTTGAAAAAAATGGATATATGGCGAAAATGTTGAAAATTTTGCAATTTTCAAATTTTGAATTTTTATTCCCTTAAAACAGAAATATGTCACACAAAATAGTTAATAAATAACATTTCCCACATGTCTACTTTACATCAGCACAATTTTGGAACTAAAATTTTTTTTGTTAGGAAATTATAAGGGTTAAAGTGTTGACCAGCGATTTCTCATTTTTACAACAAAATTTACATAGCCATTTTTTTTAGGGACCACCTCACATTTGAAGTCACTTTGAGGGGTCTATATGGCAGAAAATACCCAAAAGTGACACCATTCTTAAAACTTCACCCCTCAAGGTACTCAAAACCACATTCAAGAAGTTTATTAACCCTTCAGGTGCTTCACAGTAACTAAAGCAACGTGGAAGGAAAAAATGAATATTTTACTTTTTAGCCACAAAAATGATCTTTTACAAACTTTTTTTTTATTTTAACAAGGGTAAAAGGAGAAAATGGACAGATAAAGTTGTTGTGCAATTTCTCCTGAGTACGCCAATACCCCATATGTGAGGGAAAACAACTGTTTGGGTGCACGGCAGGGCTCGGAAGGGAAGGAGTGCCGTTTGACTTTTTCAAAGCAAAATTGGCTGGAATTGAGATTGGATGCCATGTCGCGTTTGGAGAGCCCCTGATGCGCCTAAACAGTGGAAACCCCCCACAAGTGACACCATTTTGGAAACTAGACCCTTATGGAACTTATCTAGATCTGTTGTGTGCACTTTGAACCCCCAAGTGTTTCACAAAAGTTTGTAAAGCCTGGGTGTGAAAAAAAATAAATTTTCCACAAAAATGATTTTTTAGTCCCCAATTTTTGATTTTTCCCAAGGAAATTGGACCCGAAAAGTTGTTGTCCAATTTGTCCTGAGTACGCTGATACCCCATATATGGGGGGGGAGAACTGGGCGCATGGCAGGGCTTGGAAAGTAAGTAATAACATTTTGGAATGCATACGTTGATGAGTGTCATGTTCTGTTTGCAGAGCCCCAGATGTGCCTAAACAGTGGAACCCCCCCACAAGTGACCCTATTTTGGAAACTAGACCACCTAAAGAACTTATCTAGGTCTGTGGTGAGAACTTTGAACCCCAAGTGCTTCACACAAGTTTATAATGCCCGGGCATGAAAATAAAAAATCCTATTTTTTTTCCCACAAAAAATGATATTTTAGTCACCAATTTTTTATTTTCCCAAGGGTAACAGGAGAAATTGGACCACAAAAGTTGTGGTCCAATTTGTCCTGAGTATGCTGATAACCCATTTATGCGGGGGAAACACTGTTTGGGTGCACGGCAGAGCTCGGAATGGAAGGAGCGCCATTTAACTTTTTCCAACCAAAATTGGCTGGAATTGAGATTGGAAGCCATGTTGCATTTGGAGAGCCCCAGATGTGCCTAAACAGTGGAAACCCCCCACAAGTGACCATATGTTGGAAACTAGACCCCCTAAGGAACTTATCTAGATCTGTGGTGAGCAATTTGAACCCCCAAGTGCTTCACACAAGTTTATAACATATAGCCCTTAAAATTAAAAAAATCATATTTTTTCCACAAAAATGATCTTTTCGCCCCAATTTTTATTTTCACAAGGGTAGCAAGATCCCAAAAGTTATTGTGCAATTTGTCCTGAGTACGCTGATACCCAATATGTGGGGGTAAACCACTGTTTTGGATGCATGGCAGAGCTCGGAAGGGAAGGAGCGCTTGACTTTTTCAACGCAGAATTGGATGGATGCCATGTCATGTTTGGAGAGCCCCTGAGGTGCCTAAACAGTGAAAAAACCCCACAAATGACACCATTTTGGAAACTAGACCCCTCAAGGAACTTATCTAGATGTGTGGTGAGAATTTTGAACCCCAAGGTGTTTCACTAAAGTTTATAATGCCCGAGCATAAAAATAGAAAAAATTTTTTTTTTCCACAAACATGATATTTTAGTCCCCAATTTTTTATTTTCCCTAGGGTAACAGGAGAAATTGGACCCCCAAAGTTGTTGATCAATTTTTCCTGAGTACGCTGATACCCCATATGTGGGAGAAAACTACTGTATGAGCACACGTCGGGGCTCGGAAGAGAAGTAGTGACCTTTTGGATTGCAGACTTTGATGGAATGGTCTGCGGGCGTCATGTAGCATTTGGAGAGCACCTGATGTGCCTAAACAGTGGAAACCCCCACAATTGACCCCATTTTGGAAAATAGACCCCCCAAGGAACTTATGTAGATGTGTGGTGAGCACTTTGAATCCCCAAGTGCTTCACAGAAGTTTATAACGTTCAGCCATAAAAACAAAAAAATCATTTTTTTTTTTTACAAAAATCATTTTTTTCGCCCCAAATATTTCATTTTACAAGGGTAACAGGAGAAATTGGACCCCAAAAGTTGCTGTCCAATTTGTCCTGAGTACGCTGATAACCTATATGTGGAAGAAAACTACTGTATAGGCACATGTCGGGGCTCGGAAGGGAAATAGTGACGTTTTGGATTGCAGACTTTGATGGAATGGTCTGCGGGCGTCATGTCGCGTTTGGAGAGCCCCTGATGTGCCTAAACATTGGAAACCCCCACAAGTGACCCCATTTTAGAAAATAGACCCCACAAGGAACTTATCTAGATGTGTGGTGAGAATTTTGAACCCCAAGGTGTTTCACTAAAGTTTATAATGCCCGAGCATAAAAATAGAAAAAAATTTTTTTTTCCACAAACATGATATTTTAGTCCCCAATTTTTTATTTTCCCTAGGGTAACAGGAGAAATTGGACCCCCAAAGTTGTTGATCAATTTTTCCTGAGTACGCTGATACCCCATATGTGGGAGAAAACTACTGTATGAGCACACGTCGGGCTCGGAAGAGAAGTAGTGACGTTTTGGATTGCAGACTTTGATGGAATGGTCTGCGGGCGTCATGTAGCATTTGGAGAGCACCTGATGTGCCTAAACAGTGGAAACCCCCACAATTGACCCCATTTTGGAAAATAGACCCCCCAAGGAACTTATGTAGATGTGTGGTGAGCACTTTGAATCCCCAAGTGCTTCACAGAAGTTTATAACGTTCAGCCATAAAAACAAAAAAATCATTTTTTTTTTTACAAAAATCATTTTTTCGCCCCAAATATTTCATTTTACAAGGGTAACAGGAGAAATTGGACCCCAAAAGTTGCTGTCCAATTTGTCCTGAGTACGCTGATAACCTATATGTGGAAGAAAACTACTGTATAGGCACATGTCGGGGCTCGGAAGGGAAATAGTGACGTTTTGGATTGCAGACTTTGATGGAATGGTCTGCGGGCGTCATGTCGCGTTTGGAGAGCCCCTGATGTGCCTAAACATTGGAAACCCCCACAAGTGACCCCATTTTAGAAAATAGACCCCACAAGGAACTTATCTAGATGTGTGGTGAGCGCTATGAAGCCCCAAGTGTTTCACAGCAGTTTATAACGTACAGCCGTAAAAACAAAAAGATCATTTTTTTTACAAAAATGATATTTTTGCCCCCAATTTTTTTTTTCCCAAGGGTAACAGAAGAAATTAGACCCCAATAGTTATTGTGCAATTTGTCATGAGTACGCTAATACCCCATATGTGGGGATAAACTACTGTTTGGGCGCATTGCAGTGCTCAGAAGGGAAGGAGCACCGTTTGAATTTTTGAACACAGAATTGGCTGGAATTGAGATCAGATGCCATGTCATATTTGGAGAGCCCCTGATGTGCCTAAACAGTGGAAACCCCCCAATTCTAACTCCAACCCTAACCCCAACACATCCCTTACCCTAGTCCCAACCCTAACCATAACCCTAACCACAAACCTAACCCTAACACACCCCTAACCCTATTCCCTAACCCTAATTCTAACTTTAGCCCAACCCTAACCCTAACTTTAGCCCCAACCCTAACCCTTATGGGAAAATGGAAATAAATACATTTTTTAAATTTTATTATTTTTCCCTAACTAAGGAGGTGATAAAGGGGGTTTTGATTTACTATTTATAGCGGGTTTTTATGATTGGCAGCTATCACACGCTAAAAGACGCTTTTTATAGCAAAAAATAGTTTTTGCATCCCCACATTTTGTTAGCTATAATTTTTGCATATTTTGGCCCACAGAGTCATGTAGGTCTTATTTTTTGCGGGACAAGTTGTCGTTTTTATTGGTACCATTTTTGGGCACGTGACATTTTTTGATCACTTTTTATTACAATTTTTGTGAGGTTAGAATGAGCAAAAACCAGCAATTCATGAATTTCTTTTGGGGGGGGCGTTTATACTGTTCCACGTGTAGTAAAATTGATAAAGCAGTTTTATTCTTCGGGTCAGTACGATTACAGCGATACCTCATTTATATTTTTTATTGTTTTGGCGCTTTTATACAATAAAAGCAATTTTATATAAAAAATAATTATTTTTGCATCGCTTTATTCTGCGAGCTATAACTTTTTTATTTTTTTGCTGATGATGCTGTATGGTGGCTCGTTTTTTGCGGGACAAGATGATGTTTTCAGCGGTTCCATGCTTATTTATATCCATTTTTTGATCGCGTGTTATTCCACTTTTTGTTCGGCGGTATGATGATAAAGCATTGTTTTTTTTTCTTTTAAGGGTTCACTAAAGGGGTTAACTAGTGGAACAGTTTTATAGGGAGGGTCGCTACAGATGCGGCGATACCAAATATGTGTACTTTTATTGTGTTTTTTTATTTACATACAGAAATGAATTTAATGGGAAATATTTTTTTTTGAGGATTTATTAAAAATTATTTTTACAGATGTTTATTTTACTTTTTTTTACATTTTTACTTTGTCCCAGGGTGGGACATCACTGTATAATGTCAGATTGCTGGTCTGACAGTGTGCACAGCACACTGTCAGACCAGCGATCTCACTGGCACTGCTGCTGGCTTTCTCAGCGCCTGCTCGCAGCAGGCACTGAGAAAGCTGTCTCCTGCAAGACCTGGAAGGACCCCGTGGCCATATTGGATCGGGGGTCTTGCAGGGAGGAGGCTCCCTCGGAACAACGCGATACATTGCACTGTTCTGAGGGACTCAGGGGAGCACGCAGGGAGCCCCCTCCCTGCATGATGCTTCCCTGTGCCCCCGGTACACTGCGATCATGTTTGATCGCAGTGTGCCAGGGGTTAATGTGCCGGGAGCGGTCCGTTACAATCAGCTGACACCCAGCCGCGATCAGCTGCTCTCCCCCCGTGAGCGCAGCTGATCACGATGACATACTATCCCGTCCATGTTCAGACGGGCCCAGGTCACCTGGACGGGATAGTACGACTGATGGCAGAAAGGGGTTAATATGACCAATAATACCACATACAAGGGACTAATACCGTCACAACAAGGCCAGACCACATATTACCACCCCACAGTGACCGAATAATAACACATACAAGGAACAATTGCTGTTACACCATGGCTGGACCACATATTACCACCATATAGTGACTGAATAATACCACATACAAGGAACAACTACTGCTGCACCATGACAAGACCCCATATTACTGTGTAGCCCTGGTGTGAAGGCACACGCAGTACCCTGGAGAATGTGTGGAGAGATAGCAGTTTAATGCTCTATACCCATTCACTCAATATACACTAGACACACCTTAGGGTAGTGTAGTGACTCGTAGGGAGTGGTCAGTGTAGATTCGTTGAGTGATTTAGAGTCAGTTTCCTGTCTTCGGACAGAGCGGACGTGTGGAGTCTAGCTGGGACTTGGAGGGAGGAAGCAGTCCAGCTTGGTTCTATCAGCAGTTCAGCAAGTGGAGGCCAGTAAGGGCGAGATATAGATCACCTCAGCCTGGTCAGAGCTGTACCTCACTGAAGACATTGATAAAGAAGGAAGAGTTTAGTACAGAAATACTTCAGTCTCCTGTCTCAAGGACAGTGAAGGTTCAGAGACGTGCTCCTGCCTAGAAGATTACTGAGAGTCTGGCAACTAACTCTGAAGGAAGAAAAGAAGGGAGTGATTATATGACTTTTTGCAAGTGTGAGTGTTTATGCTACAAGCGCGGACAAGGCGAAAGGCACAGTGGAAGGAATATTTAAAAGTGCTTTTGGATTGGAGAAGTCCTGCACATTGTTACCGGTCACTGGGGACCGAAGGATCACTATAGTTTCAAGCTTAGTGGTAAGAAAACCAGAGGCTTATCGGACCTTAGGTCGCGGCAAGCAGCCCCTAAATAGTCGGTACGTAACTGGGGTCAGGGGGAGTGAGGACCTTGAGTCTCTGCAGGACAAGATAGGAATTCAGCTCTCTCACAGGAAGGCTCCGACCACAAAACTGACTGGGCAGTACAGCTTGGAGAAGCTGGAGATTATAGAGGGAACTACGCTTCATGCTGGTTGTACTCATCATCATTTGAAAGTAAAGGAGGCCCCTAACTTGTCCAGCTGCTATCTCGAAATACATTCTCTTTGGATCAGCCTCCCTGGGACCTGCCTTACCATCTTACAAGTAAAGGTATGGAAAGACGCTGATGTGTGAGACTGTGTTATTTGATTGCATTCCTGCACTACCCTATCATTACTATCGACCTGAGGGAAGAGTCCCACCTGTAGGGGACCTGACATCTAGCTGCCTCACCATCCCCTCAGAGATCTACAGCAGCGCTGGTACAAATTACCAGAGACTACAGGTGGCGTCACGAACTGTATATATATATCCCCTGTAAATATACCCCCCAACATACGCCTGACCGCCAGGGCCACAGACCGAGCCACCGCTACCTGTGACAATCCCATAGACTTCTACGGGCTCGGCTCTGAGTACCCCATTGCCCTGGAAACCCACAATTGTGGTGCGTGGTCGACACAAAATTTGGCGTCACGAACAGGATACGAAACTCGCAAAACTGCGAGCCCTGTGTGCCTATGGAATTGTTTTTGTGAAAAGGACTGTTTTCACTTTTGGCGCCAAAAATCGCCATCTTTGTCGCCATATTCGCGCCTTCAGGCGCTGGAGAAGAAGGTGGGCGTACCTTCGTGGGCGTGTACCCCCCTGTGGCGCGAAGAAAATGCCTGCCCTCTCAAAGTGCTATTACAATATGCGATCCTGCCCTACAGCAAAAGAGGTCCGCCTCCTCTTCACCTTTCCTGCAAAGAGGAGGAGACGCAAACCCCGCCTCCACGGAAGAGACCGGACGTCTCTGGAGGAAGATGAAAGAACGCTCTGGAACATCATGGAAGCAGGACGTGTGCAGCCGAGCAGGGAAGCGGAGGAAGGCAGGCCCCGTGCCCCAGCCAAGCTGCCACTAGAACCGGAGTCATCCGTGGTCCTGCACCTGCAGCAAGCATTGCTGGAAATAAAAGAAGAAAATGCACGACTGAAAAAGATGATTTTGCCACAACCTGGATTTGAGGAGATAGAGAGACGCCGGCGTACCCTGGAGCAGCGGCGGCTGTGGGACGCGGTGATCTCTCCCTTCGATGACCCCCTACGTCTGGAGTTACCAAAACTTCTGCTGCCCAAGGCAAAGGAGCAACCGGAGGCTGCCCCCGAAAGTACCGATCCTGATCCCACCGGTGAAGCGGTGGAGGCGAAGGAGGTTGAGGAGGTACCGCCAGTTCCGGAACGCCCGCCCGGCCAGGAGGCCGCAGCAGATGATCGATCCCCGACACCGGAGGGGTCCTGTCCATCATTACCAGACGTGGACTGGGACGAGATGGCGCGCCTGGATGACGTCGCCTATACCGCCCAGTGGGAATGTGAGTGGCAGCGTCGTGAGGAGAAACAACAACGCCAGCAGGAGGAAGAGCGGGAAGCTCAGCGCAACCGACAGCGGCAACATGCAGAGCTGATCGCGGACAAGGAGAGTGTCCGTCGAGAAAAAGGTACTCTGAGGGAACCGCGGCGGCAGGGGTGTGTGACAGAGTTCCAGCTCCGGAAGGGCTGGGGCTTCATCAGAGAACCGGGCCTCTACCCAGGGGTCTTTGTCAGTAGACGCGACGTAGAATCCCACCTACCGCAAGGCCATCCCGGGAGGGACCTAGTTAATGGAGACATTGTCACATATACACGGCACTGGGGAATGAAGGGATGGTATGCCCTTAACGTCGCCATCGTCCGTGACCCCGTCCCCGACGCTGGTAACGTCACCACTACCGCAGCGTCCCCGTCTCCAGCTCAAACAGCATTCGCGGCCGTGCCCCAGCATCGCCCCCTGCAAGTATCTCGCAAATAGAAGCAACACCTGTATACTCTCCACTAACTCGTTATTCTTCTACATCGCAACTTGCGACCCAATCTCCATCGCAATCTATGACACGATCGATATCGCTAACTGTAACACAAATTGAAACGCAATCGGTGTCTCGCAAGGAGAGGGTACCCGTTGCGCCCCTGGAGGTTCGCACGAGAACTGTGGCGACCCAGACCCTAATAGCAGCACACGACTTGTTAGTAATGGGATCTAGGGACCATCGCATTGTTCCAGCCCCCGGGGTGGAAGATGTCATTGAAGTCAAGAGAATGTGAAGAACGGTAGGACCCAGACAGGGTTTACCGCAACTAAGAAGATGTACATAAGTTTTTATAAAAGTGAAGATAGTTTGCACAGTTTCTATGAGTATATAATGTTTATATATATTGCCAAAAGTAGAATGCCCGGCTGGGTAATCAGATAAAAAGTTTTTGCACTTTATTGTGATGTGATTTGATATAATGTGTCTTTTTCTTACAATGGACTTCGAGGCTGAGGACTGAGCCAGCCCAAGAACTGATTTTGTATATAGTTGCACCTAGTGCATTATCTTGGTTTTACATAAAACCACCACAACTACCTCTGAATAATAAAACCCGTGTGGTGTGGCACTGAGTGAGGTCTGCATTCATATGTCCTGCAGCCCACCCAGGACCCACGTTGAAGGTTTGGTGCGGGTCCTTCACAAGCATATTGTCTATTTATACGAAAATGTTATTTAATATTGTATTTTTCCATATATAATGTTTTGTTTGCAACGTTCAAGACATCCTTACCTCCCGGATGGGACGAATTAATGTTTAATGTTGATGTTAAATGCATAAACAAAATTTCTGTCTCTTTGTATTTTACAGCCCGGGAGTGCTGTCTTTTACCATGGGGGAATGTGTAGCCCTGGTGTGAAGGCACACGCAGTACCCTGGAGAATGTGTGGAGAGATAGCAGTTTAATGCTCTATACCCATTCACTCAATATACACTAGACACACCTTAGGGTAGTGTAGTGACTCGTAGGGAGTGGTCAGTGTAGATTCGTTGAGTGATTTAGAGTCAGTTTCCTGTCTTCGGACAGAGCGGACGTGTGGAGTCTAGCTGGGACTTGGAGGGAGGAAGCAGTCCAGCTTGGTTCTATCAGCAGTTCAGCAAGTGGAGGCCAGTAAGGGCGAGATATAGATCACCTCAGCCTGGTCAGAGCTGTACCTCACTGAAGACATTGATAAAGAAGGAAGAGTTTAGTACAGAAATACTTCAGTCTCCTGTCTCAAGGACAGTGAAGGTTCAGAGACGTGCTCCTGCCTAGAAGATTACTGAGAGTCTGGCAACTAACTCTGAAGGAAGAAAAGAAGGGAGTGATTATATGACTTTTTGCAAGTGTGAGTGTTTATGCTACAAGCGCGGACAAGGCGAAAGGCACAGTGGAAGGAATATTTAAAAGTGCTTTTGGATTGGAGAAGTCCTGCACATTGTTACCGGTCACTGGGACCGAAGGATCACTATAGTTTCAAGCTTAGTGGTAAGAAAACCAGAGGCTTATCGGACCTTAGGTCGCGGCAAGCAGCCCCTAAATAGTCGGTACGTAACTGGGGTCAGGGGGAGTGAGGACCTTGAGTCTCTGCAGGACAAGATAGGAATTCAGCTCTCTCACAGGAAGGCTCCGACCACAAAACTGACTGGGCAGTACAGCTTGGAGAAGCTGGAGATTATAGAGGGAACTACGCTTCATGCTGGTTGTACTCATCATCATTTGAAAGTAAAGGAGGCCCCTAACTTGTCCAGCTGCTATCTCGAAATACATTCTCTTTGGATCAGCCTCCCTGGGACCTGCCTTACCATCTTACAAGTAAAGGTATGGAAAGACGCTGATGTGTGAGACTGTGTTATTTGATTGCATTCCTGCACTACCCTATCATTACTATCGACCTGAGGGAAGAGTCCCACCTGTAGGGGACCTGACATCTAGCTGCCTCACCATCCCCTCAGAGATCTACAGCAGCGCTGGTACAAATTACCAGAGACTACAGGTGGCGTCACGAACTGTATATATATATCCCCTGTAAATATACCCCCCAACATACGCCTGACCGCCAGGGCCACAGACCGAGCCACCGCTACCTGTGACAATCCCATAGACTTCTACGGGCTCGGCTCTGAGTACCCCATTGCCCTGGAAACCCACAATTGTGGTGCGTGGTCGACACATTACCACCATATAGTGACCGAATAATACTAAATACATGTGGTCACATTGTACTACATACTGTCACATTACGACCAGACCACATATTACCAGCACACAGTGACTGTATAATACCACATACAAGGAATAAAAAAATGAATAAAAAAATCACAATACTAATATTACCATAAGTGCCATTATATACAGGTGCTCTGTACATAGTATACAGTGTATAGTGTAAGTGTACAGGTAACTAAGTGACTCACCAGTGACATTATTCCCAGGAGCTCTGTATATAGTGTCAGTGTACAGGTAATACAGTGATCACCAGTGAAATTATATACAGGAGCTCTGTATATATTGTATAGTGTACAGGCACAGGTAATACAGTGATCAAAAGCTCTGTATATACTACATAGTGTATAGTGTTGGTGTACAGTTAACACAGGAGCTCTGTACATAGTGTCAGTGCACATGAAATACAGGGATCACCAGAGACATTATACACAGGAGCTCTCTATGTAGCGTAATTGTACAGGTAATACAGACATTATTCACAGGATCTCTGTACATAGATATACAGTGAATAGTGTCAGTGTACAGGTAATACAGTCATCACAAGTGGCATTATGCACAGGAGCGCTGTACATACTACATAGTGCATAGTGTCAGTGTATAGGTGTAACAACACTGCTAGCATCGCTGCATGGCCTCCCATTCCCCTCATACCAACTTGCTCACTGCTCCAGGTCATGCTGTGATTTCTGTCTGCTACCAGCTCCATGCTTTGTGCCTCTTGTCTTCTATCTGTTCTGTGCATGTTTCCTGACTGTGTACATAAGGGAAAATATATCGTAGCACTACCGTGATGGTGCACAAGTAGGTTTCCCAACCAAAATACCGTGAATAGAAAAAATTGGCACTCACACACTGAGTGCCAAGTTTTTCTATTCATGTGTACATAAGGGGGCGGCGCCAGAACTCTCTGGTTCTTATGGAGTCAGGGTGCATCTGTTTAATATGTCCCTGACCAATTACCATTAGCCCTCTAGTATTTAGGGCAGCTCCACCCTGTGGATCTTGCTTGTGCAATGTGTTAACTCAGTTAGTGTTTTTGCTACTGAGCTGCCAGGTCTTGCTCTGTGTTCTTCCATCTTTGGAGGCTTCACTCCTAGCTTTGTCTTGTACCTGTTTGTCCGCTCTCCAGGAGGCAGTATATCCTGGTCTCTGTGCTCTTGCTTCTGACCTTATCTTGTACTAGTCCTTGCCGCCCTCCAGAGGCAGATTATTCTGGCCCCTGTGTCTTTGTCCCTGTACCTTGTCTCGTGTCAATTCCTTGTCTGAACTCTGTCCTACCTCTATCTCTTAAGGGTATGCCACACTAAACAATATCGCTAACGGGATCGCTAAAAAACGTCACTATTTAGCGATCCCGTTAGCGATATTGTTCAGTGCGGCAGCTTCCAGCGACGAGCTTCCTGCTGTGATCTCGCTCGTCGCTGGAATCGTTCCGGACCCTATTTTCTCGTCGGCGCTCCCGCTGGGTAAGTATCTAATCGCTGTGTGGCACCTTTTCTTAGCGATTTAGCGGTACTTTTGTACCGCTAAAGTCGTTAAGAAGATCGCTAACGGCGATAGCGTCGCTAACTATATCGCTAAATGTGGCAGCATTTAGCGATATAGAAACAATCCCGCTAGCGATCTCATTAGTATGCAACGCTAACGAGATCGCTAGCGGGATAGCTTAGTGTGGCAGTACCTTTAGTCTCCTTGTCTGTGGTTTCCTTCCCTGCTGTGTCTTGCCTAGTGTTCTCTCTGAATCTCTTTCTATCTCTTGTCCGCACTCCTGCGGTTCTGCTCCGTATCACTCCTGCAGCTGCAGAACCTCTTGCTGCAGTTTCTCTCAGCATATCTTGCTGTTCCATTCTGCTTCAATCCTACAGCTGTAGAACCTCTTGCTGCAGCTCCTCTCCGCATACCTTGCGGTTCTGCTTTGCTTTGTTCCTGCCGCTGCAGAACCTCTTGCTGCTCTACAGCCCTTCTCCGCAGCCTTGCGGTTCTCCTCCTGTGTGAACAGGTCTTTACCTGTTCCTCCATACACCATTCCTTTCAGTCAGTTCCAGTATCTGCATTTGCTGTTTGAACTGGTCTCTATCTGTTTCTCCATACACCACTCCTTCCAGTCACTTCCAGTATCTGCATTTGCTGTGTGAACTGGTCTCTATCTGTTTCTCCATACACCATTCATCCAGTCACTTCCAGTATCTGCATTTGCTGTGTGAACAGGTCTCTACCTGTTCCTCCATACTCCATTCCTTTCTGTCAGTACCAGTACCTGCTGTGTGTGAACAGGTCTCTACCTGTTTCTCCATGCACCATTCCATCCAGTCAGAATCAGTACCTGCACTTGCTGTGTGAACAGGACCCTACCCCGTGTCTCAGCCATACTTACTGTACCTACCCTGTGTCTCAGCAGTGCCTGCCAGCCCTGTGTCTCATCCGTGCCTGCCAGCCCTGTGTCTCATCCGTGCCTGCCAGCCCTGTGTCTCATCCGTGCCTGCCAGCCCTGTGTCTCATCCGTGCCTGCCACCCCTGTGTCTCAGCCATGCCTGCCAGCCCTGTGTCTCAGCCATGCCTGCCAGCCCTGTGTCTCAGCCATGCCACCGTCTCCCCCAGTGGGATCAGCAGCCACAGCCAGACACCACCCTGGCAGCTGCCTGACTTTACCATCAGAGGCTCAAATGAAGACTGAGGCAGCTGTCCTAGTAACGCCCCTTTCAGGGTAGTCTGATTTGTGGCACAGTGGGGCCACAACCCCCTGGTTCACGCCCACCAGTCAGGGCATGAGTGTGACAATAGGTAACACACTGAATCACCCATGACATTATACTAAAGAGCGCTGTATATACTATATAGTGTATAATGTCAGTGTACAGGTAACACACTTACTCACTAGTGATATTATACACAAGAGCTCTGTATATAGTGTCAGTGTACAGTACAGACCAAAAGTTTGGACACACCTTCTCATTTAAAGATTTTTCTGTATTTTCATGACTATGAAAATTGTACATTCACACTGAAGGTATCAAAACTATGAATTAACACATGTGGAATTATATACTTAACAAAAAAGTGTGAAACAACTGAAAATAAGTCTTATATTTTAGGTTCTTCAAAGTAGCCACCTTTTGCTTTGATGACTGCTTTGCACACTCTTGGCATTCTCTTGATGAGCTTCAAGAGGTAGTCACCGGGAATGGTTTTCACTTCACAGGTGTGCCCTGTCAGGTTTAATAAGTGGGATTTCTGGCCTTATCAATGGGTTGGACCATCATTGTGTTGTGCAGAAGTCTATGGGATACACACTGATAGTCCTACTGAATAGACTGTTAGAATTTGATTATGGGAAAAAAGCAGCTACAAGTAAAGAAAAACGAGTGGCCATCATTACTTTAAGAAATGATGGTCAGTCAGTCCCAGAAATTGGGAAAACTTTGAAAGTGTCCCCAAGTGCAGTTGCAAAAACCATCAAGCGCTACAAAGAAACTGGCTCACATGAGGACCACCCCAGGAAAGGAAGACCAAGAGTCACCTCTGCTTCTGAGGATAAGTTTATCCGAGTCACCAGCCTCAGAAATCACAGGTTTACAGCAGCTCTGATTAGAGACCAGGTCAATGCCACACAGAGTTCTAGCAGCAGACACATCTCTACAAGAACTGTTAAGAGGAGACTTTGTGCAGCAGGCCTTCATGTTAAAATAGCTGCTAGGAAACCACTGCTAAGGACAGGCAACAAGCAGAAGAGACTTGTTTGGGCTAAAGAACACAAGGAATGGACATTAGACCAGTGGAAATCTGTGCTTTGGTCTGATGAGTCCAAATTTGAGATCTTTGGTTCCAACCACCGTGTCTTTGTGCGCCGCAGAAAAGGTGAACGGATGGACTCTACATGCCTGGTTCCCACCGTGAAGCATGAAGGAGGAGGTGTGATGGTGTGGGGGTGCTTTGCTGGTGACACTGCTGGGGATTTATTCAAAATTGAAGGCATACTGAACCAGCATGGCTACCACAGCATCTTGCAGCGGCATGCTATTCCATCCGGTTTGCGTTTAGTTTGACCATCATTTATTTTTCAACAGGACAATTGTATCGACCCGCCACCACAATTGTGGATTACCAGGGCAATGGGGTACTCAGAGCCGAGCCCATGGAAGTCTATGGGGTTTGTCACAGGTAGCGGTGGCTCGGTCTGTGGCCCTGGCGGTCTGGCGTATGTTGGGGGGAATATTTACAGGGGATAGATATATTTACAGTTCGTGACGCCACCTGTAGTCTCTGGTAATTTGTACCAGCGCTGCTGTAGATCTCTGAGGGGATGGTGAGGCAGCTAGATGTCGGGTCCCCTACAGGTGGGACTCTTCCCTCAGGTCGGTAGTTATGGTAGGGTTGTGCAGGCATGCAATTAAATAACTCAGTCTCACACCGTCAGCGTCTTTCCATACCTTTTACTTGTAAGATGGTAAGGCAGGTCCCAGGGAGGCTGATCCAATGGAGAATGTGTTTTGAGGTAGCAGCTGGACAAGTTAGGGCCTCCTTTACTTTCACAATGATGAGTCCAACCAGCATAAAGCGTAGTTCCCTCTATAAACTCCAGCTATTTCAAAGCTGTACTGCCCGGTCAGTTTTGTGGTTGGAGCCTTCCTGTGAGAGAGCTGAGTTCCTATTCTTGCTGATCAGGCTCAAGGTTCTCACTCCCCCTGACCCCAGTTACGTACCGACACTCCAAGGGCTGCTTGCCGCGACCAAGGTCCGGTAAGCCTCTGGTTTTCCTACCACTATGCGTGAAGCTATAGTGATCCTTCGGTCCCCAGTGACCGGTGACAATGTGCAGGACTTCTCCAATCCTAAAGCACTTCTAATTCCTTCCACTGTGCCTTTCGCCTTGTCCGCGCTTGTAGCATAAGCACTCCACACTTCCACAGGTTAAATAGGTCAATCCCTTCCTTACTTCTTTCTTGAGCTTGTTGCCAGAATCTCAGTAATCCTCTAGGCAGGAGCACGTCTCTGAACCTTCACTGTCCTTGAGACAGGAGACTGAAGAAATTCTGCAACTCCCTCTCTCTTCTCAATAGATGTCTCAGTCTGTCTATCAGTGGGGCACAGCTCTGACCAGGCTGAGGTGATCTGGCTCACCTTTACTGGCCTCCACTTCTCTGAACTGCACACAGACTGCACTTCCTGACTCCTTCGAGTCACTGACTGAACTGAACTCTGACTACTGAACACTCCCTGTGACTAGACTTTATACCTGTGGGCGTGTCTAAGTGTGTTGGAATGAATGTTTATAGAGCATTAAACTGCTAACTCTCCACACATCCTCCAGGGTACTGCGTGTGCCTTCACACCAGGGCTACACACAATAACCCCAAACACGCCTACAGGCTGTGTAAGGGCTATTTGACCAAGAAAGAGAGTGATGGGGTGCTACGCCCGATGACCTGGCCTCCACAGTCACCAGACCTGAATCCAATCGAGATGGTTTGGGGTGAGCTGGACCACGGAGTGAAGGCAAAAGGGCCAACAAGTGCTAAGCATCTCTGGGAACTCCTTCAAGATTGTTGAAAGACCATTTCCGGTGACTACCTCTTGAAGCTCATCAAGAAAATGCCAAGAGTGTGCAAAGCAGTCATCAAGGCAAAAGGTGGCTACTTTGAAGAACCTAGAATATAAGACATATTTTCCGTTGTTTTACACTTTTTTAAGCATATAATTCCTCATGTGTTAATTCATAGTTTTGATGCCTTCAGTGTGAATGTACAATTTTCATAGTCATGAAAAAACAGAAAAATCTTTAAATGATAAGGTGTGTGCAAACTTTTGGTCTGTACTGTATATTGTAAGTATACAGGTAGCACACTGACTCACCAGTGACGTCTCTAGTTGAATATATTTATCTTCGCTTTTCTTCTTCATCCAGCACAGACTGCCATCACTTCTTACAGCCAGGACTCATCTCTGCAGAAAATAACACAGTACCTAGAGCACATTCCCTTATTTTCCCGAAGTTCTACACCAGATGCGTAAAAAAAGAAACAGTGTCGCCCTGCACAGTAACAGGACAACCCCCACCTCACACTGAGAACAGTATCCTCAAAAATAAAATATATCACGGCAGTAATAATATCCCTTAATTAGCCCCTGCAGTAATAATGTCCTACATCCTGGCACCTTCCTGTAATAATGTCCACCATGTGTCTCCATCCTGCTCCCATATGTTCTCCTATTACGGCCAAATTTGTCCTCCCATCCTGGCCCTATGTCTCCATCCTGTCATCTTATATGTCTCTATCCTACCCCATATATGTCCTCTCATCCTGCCCCTCTTTATGTCCTCTCATTCTGTCCCCCATATGTCTCCATTTTGCCCCATATATGTCCTCTCATCCTGCCCCATATATGTCCTCTTATCCTGGCTCATATAGCTCCGCCTTATATCCTGCCCCATATAGTCCTCTCATCCTGCCCCATATATATCCTCTTTTCCTTACCCCCATATATGTGTCCATTTTGCCCCATATATGTCCTCTCATTCTGCCCCCCTATATGTCTCCATAATGCCCCTTCATATACAGTGAAGGAATTAATTATTTGATCCTGTGATGATTTTGTAAGTTTGCCCACTGCAAAGACATGAACAGTCTATAATTTTAAGAGTAGCGTTATTTTAACATTGAGACAGATAGAATATCAAAATTAAAATCCAGAAAATCCCATTGTATAAATTATGTAAATTATTTTGCAGTTAGAAATAAGTATTTGATCCCTCTGGCAAACAAGACTTTATACTTGGTGGCAATACCCTTGTTGGTAAGCACAGCAGACGTTTTTTGTAGTTGATAATGAGGTTTATGCACATGTCAGGAGGAATTTTGGTCCACTCCTGATTGCAGATCATCTCTAAATCATTAAGATTTTGAGGATTCATCTCCCTCCATAAGCTTTCTATGGGATTAAGGTCTGGAGACTGGCTAGGCCACTCCATGACCTTAATGTGCCACTCCTTTGTTTCCTTGGCTGTATGTTTGGGTCATTGTTTTGCTGGAAGATCAGCCACGAGCCATTTTTAATGTCCTGGCAGAGGAAAGAAGGTTGTCACTCAGGATTTTATGGTGCATGGCTCCATCCATTCTCCCATTGATGCGGTGAAGTAGTCCTGTGCCCTTAGCAGAGAAACACCCCCAAAACATAACGTTTCCACCTCCATGCTTGACAGCAGGGATGGTGTTCTTTGAGTCATAGGCAGCATTTCTCTTCCACCAAACTTGGCCAGTTGAGTTAATGCCCAAGAGCTCAATTTTTGTCTCATCTGACCACAGCACCTTCTCCGAATTACTCACAGAACCATCCAGGTGTTCATTGGCAAACTTCAGACGGGCCTGCACATGTGCCTTCTTGAGCAGGGGGGAATTTGCAGGCACTGTAGGATTTTAAACCTTTATGGTATAATGTGCTACCAATGGTTTTCTTGGTGACTGTGGTTCCAGCTGCGTAGTTTTATGTTCATGTCTCACCTTCCTCATGATCAAGGATACCCCACAAGGTGAGATTTTGCATAGTGCCCCAGATCAATTTCGATTGACAGTCATTTTATATTTCTTCTATTTTCTTCCCTGGTGTTGCACCGCACGCTGGGCGTCCTTTCTCATCCCAGTGTGAAACTCAGCTTCTACATTAAGCTGTTCTCAGATTGCATAGCAAGAAGCTTCTGACAGATTTCCTTCAAGGGCTTTCTCTTTAATGGAACATGTCATCTGAAGTGATTTCCTACAGCCTTCTGAAGTCTATTTCATTAAGTCCAATAACAAAAAAGTGCACTTTTTGATACATTGTCAAATGAATTATAGATAATGCCAATTTTCTTTATGTTCCTATTTTTGTAGAGTTTCAATCAAATTGGGACCTACTTACCAAATCAGGGGGCATTATCAGTGTACAGTACAGACGAAAAGTTTGGACACACCTTCTCATTCAAAGATTTTTCTGTATTTTCATGACTATGAAAATTGTAGAATCACACTGAAGGCATCAAAACTATGAATTAACACATGTGGAATTATACATTACACTTTACAAAAAAGTGTGAAACAACTGAAAATATGTCTTATATTCTAGGTTCTTCAAAGTAGCCACCTTTTGCTTTGATTACTGCTTTGCACGCAGAAAAGGTGAACGGATGGACTCTACATGCCTGGTTCCCACCGTGAAGCATGGAGGAGGTGGTGTGATGGTGTGGGGGTGCTTTTCTGGTGACACTGTTGGGAATTTATTCAAAATTAAAGCGGTAAGCGGTCCAGCTCACCCCAAACCATCTCGATTGGGTTCAGGTCTGGTGACTGTGGAGGCCAGGTCATCTGGTGTAGCACCCCAACACTCTCCTTCTTGTCAAATAGCCTTACACAGCCTGGAGGTGTGTTTGGGGTCATTGTCCTGTTGAAAAATAAATGATGGTCCAACTAAACGCAAACCGGATGGAATAGCATGCTGCTGCAAGATGCTGTGGTAGCCATGCTGCTTCAGTATGCCTTCAATTTTGAATAAATAATAATAATCTTAATAATTCTTTATTTTTATATAGAGCTAACATATTCCGCAGCGCTTTACAGTTTGCACACATTATCATCGCTGTCCCCGATGGGGCTCACAATCTAGATTCCCTATCAGTATGTTTTTTGGAGTGTGGGAGGAAACCGGAGTACCCGGAGGAAACCCACACAAACACGGGGAGAACATACAAACTCCTTGCAGATGTTGTCTTTGGTGGGACTCGAACCCAGGACTCCAACGCTGAAAGGCTGCAGTGCTAACCACTGAGCCACCATATAAATCCCCAACAGTGTCACCAGCAAAGCACCCCTACACATCACACCACCTCCTCCATGCTTCACAGTGGGAACCAGGCATGTAGAGTCCATCCGTTCACCTTTTCTGCGTGCAAAGCAGTAATCAAAGCAAAAGGTGGCTACTTTGAAGAACCTAGAATATAAGACATGTTTTCAGCTGTTTCACACTTTTTTGTAAAGTGTAATGTATAATTCCACATGTGTTGATTCATAGTTTTGATGTCTTCGGTGTGATTCTACAATTTTCATAGTCATGAAAATACAGAGAAATCTTTGAATGAGAAGGTGTGTCCAAACTTTTGGTCTGTACTGTATGTTTTTCAGTTTTGTTAATGATCAGCAAAAATGTGTCCATACTAGGCCAAGCGCCAATGGGAATGCACATACATTTTAGGATAACATGACATTTTCAGTTGTTCTAGTTTTATTCACAAGCCATGGTTACTTTATTATACTTTATAATCATTTCCTTTTTTAGGTGGGTTCATTAATCCTTCTACAAATATTTCCTCTGCAGCTTATTAATGGACTCTAGGAGATAGCGCTGAAAAGCATAAGTGCTTCAGAAATGTTTTCTATCTTTCAAGCTGTCTACATTCATCTTACTTACATCCACATATATCTGGGGAGTACAAAACGCAGCAAGTTGTCAGCTGCTATACAGGAAGTTAAAACTTCCCGCATGTTACATATTCAAGTGTCTGAGGGTTAATCATTCTTTTAAAGGGAAATAAAACAAATCGAGAAATCTGACATTCACTATAACAAAAGCTGGAATTAGTATTCTACATATCAGGCTAAAAGTATACAAGAAGAATGTTAAATGGGTCTCATGACAGTCCTTTATTATAGGCCATATGGATGTCGTGTAGTGATCTTATAAAGGGAGACCCCATTGAAACCTTCTTTACCAGCCTAATCTTTTACTCCTGAGTAGCGATGAGAGAAATTGTTGGAAAAATGATCGTCAAGCATAAATTTGGCACGAAAACTGCACATTCGGATTTGTGATTTTCATTTGAATTGAAAGAAATCCACATGTATGGTGGTGTGCCTGAATATGACAGTTGGATAGTGAATCCTCTTTTGAGAAAGGTCCCTTTTTGATCTGTAGGTTCATGTCCTGTTGTGTATTTTTTTTCTTTGTTTTTCTTGTTTTCTCTTGTTTTTCCTGTTCCTGCAATTGAAATGTAAAGGACTATGTTAGAAATGAATCAATTTGTAATGGATAATGCTACATGATATTGAACTTTTTTCTATTATTTTTTTTTTTGGTCTATGAACTTTGACTTGTCATGTGACAGTGTTGGCGCTGAAATTTGAATCTGGCATGTATTTAAGAACAGTCAAACCTCTATTTGTGTATATACATTTGTGGTATCCCGATAAAGAAGCCTTAGCGCTTCGAAACGCGTAGAATAAAACTACATAATCATTTTAAACAACCATCTGGACTTTATCCTTCCAGCAGCGCAGAGTGAATCCACTTTTTTTCCCCATCTTTGTATCCATGCACAAGTATAGCATTCTAAATAATATTTTTTCACAAACTAAATGTGAAACAGTCTGCTGTATCCCACCTTGTCGTTTAGTGCTGTGGTGATATGAAACTGTCGGCAGACCTAGTGCACATTAAAAAAATTATAATTTTTCAGTTGCAAAAAGTTAGACAGCCCACCATATCACACTTTGTCATTTTGTTGAGTTGAAATTAAGCTGTCTTCTGATCTCACGCACATAACCAAAATTTTTTTCTATTGCTTAACGTCATAAAATAAAAAAAAATTCTTCTGTTCCTAGTGTCATACAGTAGGGGACAGGTCACATTCAAATACTTTGTAGCATATCTTCTTTGTCATACAGGCCTCATCCACACTCAAACAATTCTTTCTTCTGTGACTAACGCGATACAGCACGCCATATTTCTCCTTGGAATTTACTGCCGCGGAAATTCAGCTGTTTGCAGAGGTGGTGCAGAGTTTAAAATCTAATTTTTTGTTGCTAATACTGTGCTCCTACCACACTATCTGAGCAACATGCCTGTGAAAAAGAGCGTTTTTGTTGTCTTGCCGAAATCAAGTGGGTGCTTGCTAAAAGCTTGGCTGTGTTGCTTAGCAAGTTTGGTGACACCATGGATGTGTTCAATGGGGGTATTAGCATCCCCGACATTAAGTTCGTGTCAGTATTCCGGGTTTTCTAGGTAACTTTGTCAATGATTTTGCCCTTTGTTAAAATGGAGTTTGCTGTTTTGTGTGCCCTACTTCCTGTTCGTTTGTTTAAAACCTGGCTCAGGTGTTGGCTTCACTGCTGGAATATTCTGCTTCCGTTTCCCTGCAACCCAGCTGCTTTGTTCCTCACAGATCTTTTGTATATTTACCAGGAAAGTGCATAACCTTATCTTCAGGTGTTTCTCAGCCACAGCAGTTTCTACCCATGGCTCTGGACATTCTCTGCATATGTAAGTTGCACAAAGTACTGTGTTATCACTAAACTGTTGACTTGGGAATTTAACCCTTGGTTCACTCCATCTGATAAGAACTGTGTTTCTGAACTGTTGCTGTTTAACCCTTCGTGCATTACCTGTGGTGAGAGCTGTTGGAACTGTTACTGGAATCTTACTGACATATGAACTTGTTGTTGGACTTCACTGAATTAAGCCACAACTGAGATTAACTTGTTCCTGGACCTCCCTGTGTTTTCTGCATACCTGGATCTGACTCTTCACACACCAGCAGTGTGTAAATCCAGCCACGTTACCTGTGCATCAGACTTACCTTGTGGTCACATTTGTGTGAGGACTCCGTCGTAAGAACTTTACCACCCTCGCTATAGAGGTTCAAAGACTTATATATCCGGATTCATATAACTGGACTTGTGTGTATATATATATATGGACTCATTGCATGTCACTACGGGTTGTTTGAATATTGTTTTGGGTGTTTTGCTGTTTCACAAATACATTATTTGCATTCAAAGAAACCCGTCTCTGATTGTTCATTGCCCCACGCTATCAGAATCCTCGAGTTCCTACAATAGTATTACAGGATATTCCAGCCTAAAAAAGAGGATTCTGCTGGGGCAATGACGGAGACACGGGCAGACAAATTGTTCACCATAGTTAACTCCTTGCAGCAGGAGGTGGCGGCTGCACTCAATCAGATTAGAGACTTGGAGTCTCGGGTTAACCACAATGCACAGGGGTTTGGTCAGGCTCTCCAAGATCTACGTGCTAGGTTAGGAGTCCTGGAGGCCTTACCTACTGAGCCTACCTCATCCACCAGTATGCCCAAATTGCCTCCATTCCGTTTTAATGGTGACCGAAGTCAATTCCGTGGGTTTGTTAATCAATGTATATTATTTTTTGATGTACATGCCTCCTACTACCGGTCTGATAGATCTAAGGTCTATGTATTATTATGTTGTTGACATCACGTGCACTGGCTTGGGCAAATCCTATGGTTGAAAGTCATGATACCCGTCTAAATAATTTGGACAATTTTCTGGCAGCCATGGCGCAAATGTTCGACGATCCCAACCGCCGTGCTACCGCTGAATCTGCCTTGC
Source organism: Oophaga sylvatica (assembly GCA_033576555.1). Classification (NCBI taxonomy): domain Eukaryota; kingdom Metazoa; phylum Chordata; class Amphibia; order Anura; family Dendrobatidae; genus Oophaga; species Oophaga sylvatica. The sequence goes on from JARQOD010000006.1 coordinate 252,653,772, forward strand.
TTTCCTTACGCCAGGGAAACGGTCAGTCATAGAATATGTTACTGAATTTAAAAGGTTAGTGGTGGACACCCAGTGGGAAAACAATGCTTTATTACCAATCTTTAGAAAAGGTTTGTCAAATGCAATCAAGGATGAGCTAGCTCGTTCAGAGTCTCCACAGGAGTTTGAATTGTTTATACAGCACTGTGTACGTATTGATATCCGTTTAACTGAACGCAGACAAGAAAAATGGGCCGCTGTAAATCGCATTACTAATTACTCTCTTCCGTCCAGGAAACCACAGGCAAAAACCCGCGAGAGGCTGAGGAGGTGCCTATGCAGGTGGACTCACTGCAGAGACGTGAGAATAATGAACGCCGCGAACACCGTCTCCGTGAGCGCTTATGTTTCTATTGTGGTCAATCGGACCATTTCCTCATCAATTGTCCTAAATGTCCTAGGCGACCCAACAAGGTGTTGGCGGTAGTAGGGGATTATGATAACACAGACGCTGAGTCTGAAGTTTCGGAAACCAGTCTACATCTAGATGCGGTTTTTCCCCCAATACTGATGCCGACTTCCCCTAAAGATCAAGGGGAGAAATATTCACATTGTTCTCTTCCTATACAGATTCAGTGGGAGGAACAGTGGATATCAATTCTGCCATGATAGACTCTGGAGCAGGTGGGAATTTCATGGATTCTTCTTTTGCAAAGGAACATGGTATAAAGACACAATTAAGAGCTTCACCAATCACTATGGAAACGGTGGATGGTTCCCCATTAGTTTCTGGACCAGTAGATCGGGAGACAGTGCCTCTGGAGTGTAAGATGGAACCAGACCATCAAGAAACACTTTCATTCATGTTAATATCTTCTCCTCATTTTCCTGTAATTTTAGGAATTCCCTGGTTACGGTCACAAAATCCAATCATCAATTGGGAAACCAAGGAGATAACCTTTCTCCCGAAGTGCAGTTCTACCATCAGTCCAACTGTAGCGGCTCCAGTTACCCAGAACTTGGAAGAGGTGATACAGGTACCTACTCTCCCTCTGATATATCAGGAATTCTCAGACATTTGTGATAAAAGGAAGGCAGATCAACTTCCCCCACATAGACCGTATGACTGCCCCATAGAATTGCTTCCTGGAGCAGCGATTCCTTTCGGCCATGTTTACCCGTTGGCGGCTCCGGAATTAAAATCTTTACGAGAGTATATAGATGAGAATTTAGCCAAGGGGTTTATCCGACCATCTTCTTCACCAGCGGGAGCTCCAATATTCTTTGTAAAGAAGAAGGATGGTACTCTAAGACCCTGCATTGACTACCGGGAGTTAAATAAGGTAACCATTCATAACAGGTACCCGTTGCCCCTAATTCCAGAATTGTTGGAAAGAGTTCGCCAGGCCAAAGTATTTACCAAATTAGATCTTCGTGGGGCATATAATTTACTCCGTATACGGCCCGGAGACGAATGGAAGACAGCTTTTAGATGCCGGTATGGACATTTTGAATATTTGGTGATGCCATTCGGACTCTGTAACGCTCCTGCTGCTTTTCAACATTTAGCCAACGACATTTTCAGGGATTTATTGGACCAATATGTGGTAATTTACCTTGATGACATCTTAATCTTTTCTGACTCCTTACAGGAACATCAGGAACATGTCAAGACCGTACTTAGACGTTTGAGAGATAATCATTTGTACATCAAACTCGAAAAGTGTGAGTTCCATTGTTCTGAAATTCAATTTTTAGGCTATGTTATCTCGCCTCAGGGATTGAATATGGAGTCCAGCAAGATCCAGGCAATCTTGGACTGGCCGGTACCAGGAAACATTAAGGAGGTACAACGATTCATTGGCTTTGCTAACTTTTATAGACGGTTTTATCCGAAATTTTTCAGAAATTGTCCGTCCCATCACTCTCCTCACCAAGAAGGGGAAGAAGTTTGAATGGTCTTCGCAAGCTCAGGAAGCCTTTGATCGCCTGAAGGGTTGTTTTACCACGGCTCCAATATTGATGCATCCGGATCCTGCACAGCCTTTTATCGTGGAGGTGGACGCGTCTGACTGTGCATTGGGAGCTATCCTCTCACAACGTACCGGAGACAAAGGTTTGCTGCACCCGTGTGCCTTCTTCTCTCGTAGGTTATCTTCTGCAGAACTGAACTATGATGTGGCAGATAAGGAACTTTTGGCAATTATTTCTGCCTTTAAGGAATGGAGACACCATTTGCAGGGGGCAACTCAGCAGGTAGTAGTACTCACGGATCATCGCAATTTGGAATTCCTTAAGTCTGCCAGGTGTCTTTCTCCTCGACAAGTAGGTGGAGTTTGTTCTTGAACCAGTTTAATTTTATTATTTCGTACCGCCCAGGTTCATGTAATGGAAAGCTGACGCATTATCCCGAATCCATACCGTGGATTCCGTGCCTGGGACCCCGTCGAAGACCATCTTGTCGGAGGCCAATTTCGTTGGAGTGCTCCGGAACCGGGACTTGTGGCAGGAGATCAAGCTGGCCTATGACGGTGACGTATTTCTTGCAGCTCCACCTGACAATGTGAATCTTGTCCTTCGGAATGGTGTGTGGCTTAGAGATCGATGTATTTATGTCCCAGAGGCTGTAAGACTTCGAGTTCTCAAATTGGTCCACGACTCTAAATTGGCTGGTCATAGGGGGGTACAGAAGACACAGGAATTGTTAACTCGTTTTTTTTGGTGGCCTACCTGCTTGAAGGATGTGAATGACTATGTCCGCTCTTGTGAAGTTTGTGCCCGGTACAAGGTTCCTCACGTTTCACCTACTGGTCTTCTTAAACCGCTACCTGTACCGTCTCGCCCTTGGGGGTCTATTTCGATGGACTTTATTGTGGAGTTACCCACCTCTGGTGGTAAAAATACTATTTTGGTGGTAGTAGATCGTTTAACGAAAGCTGCTCATTTCATTCCGTGTGCTGGTCTTCCCTCAGCTACAGAGACAGTAGATCTAGTTATCCAGAACATTTTCCGGCTGCATGGGGTACCAGATGACATCATTTCTGACCGGGGAATACAATTTACCTCTAGATTTTGGAAAGGATTTTGTTCTGCGCTCCACATTAATGTTTGCTTGTCTTCTGCATACCATCCTCAGACCAACGGGCAGACCGAACGGACAAATCAAACCTTGGAGCAATATCTACGCTGTTACGTCAGTCATTTGCAGGACGATTGGCTGAAGCTACTTCCTCTAGCGGAATTTTCGTACAACAACTCCCAAAGCAGTTCCACGAAGGTAACGCCTTTTTTTGCCAACCTGGGTTATCATCCAAGTATTTTGCCTAGGTCTCCGGTTACGATTTCGGTACCAGCGGTTGAAGACAGAGTGACGGCGTTGCAACGTAATCTTGAAGTTTTGAAGGACTCCCTGACCACAGCACAGGAGCGTTACAAGAAGTCGGCCGATAGATTCCGGAAACCAGCACCTATGTATAAGGTAGGAGACTCAGTTTGGTTGTCCACCAAGAATCTAAAATTGGGTGTTCCTTCGCAGAAACTGGGACAGAAATTCATCGGTCCATTCAAGATCACTGGGATTGTGAGCTCTGTTGCCTGTCGGTTGAAGCTACCACGGACTTTAAAGGTACACCCAGTATTTCATGTTTCCTTATTAAAACCAGTCTCTCCTAACACGTTTCAGGGACGTATCGTACCTCCCCCTCCACCAGTGTTGGTTGATGGCGAAGAACAATTCGTGGTACAGGATATTGTTAATTCGAGACTTCATAGAAACCGGCTTCAGTATCTAGTTAGATGGCAAGGTTACTCTCCTGAAAATGATTCTTGGGAACCAGTAAGTAACATCAATGCGCCTCTGAAGATTGCTCAGTTTCATCGGAGATACCCGGACAGGCCTGGTCCAGGACCGTCCGGAGGCCGTCTTTAGGGGGGGAGTAATGTCAGTATTCCGGGTTTTCTAGGTAACTTTGTCAATGATTTTGCCCTTTGTTAAAATGGAGTTTGCTGTTTTGTGTGCCCTACTTCCTGTTCGTTTGTTTAAAACCTGGCTCAGGTGTTGGCTTCACTGCTGGAATATTCTGCTTCCGTTTCCCTGCAACCCAGCTGTTTTGTTCCTCACAGATCTTTTGTATATTTACCAGGAAAGTGCATAACCTTATCTTCAGGTGTTTCTCAGCCACAGCAGTTTCTACCCATGGCTCTGGACATTCTCTGCATATGTAAGTTGCACAAAGTACTGTGTTATCACTAAACTGTTGACTTGGGAATTTAACCCTTGGTTCACTCCATCTGATAAGAACTGTGTTTCTGAACTGTTGCTGTTTAACCCTTCGTGCATTACCTTGGTGAGAGCTGTTGGAACTGTTACTGGAATCTTACTGACATATGAACTTGTTGTTGGACTTCACTGAATTAAGCCACAACTGAGATTAACTTGTTCCTGGACCTCCCTGTGTTTTCTGCATACCTGGATCTGACTCTTCACACACCAGCAGTGTGTAAATCCAGCCACGTTACCTGTGCATCAGACTTACCTTGTGGTCACATTTGGTGAGGACTCCGTCGTAAGAACTTTACCACCCTCGCTATAGAGGTTCAAAGACTTATATATCCGGATTCATATAACTGGACTTGTGTGTATATATATATATGGACTCATTGCATGTCACTACGGGTTGTTTGAATATTGTTTTGGGTGTTTTGCTGTTTCACAAATACATTATTTGCATTCAAAGAAACCCGTCTCTGATTGTTCATTGCCCCACGCTATCAGAATCCTCGAGTTCCTACAATAGTATTACAGTTCGTTCCACCAGAAGGTAGTGGGTATATTAGCACCTTTGGGAGTGGCTTTCATCGATCTTTGACAAGCTAGTGTCTCTTCATCTAGGATGTCTTCTGGATCAAGACTGTACAGTTGAGCAACTGAATTGAACTTATATAGCTTGATGGGAGCATCACTCAGGTTGACTAGCCATACTGGTACTCTATTGTTTGAGATGGTGACGATACTTCTGGCAGCTTTTACCAGCGGCTGGCCTTCAATCTGGATGGAGTGAAGAAGAGCAACATAGTCTTCTGTTATGTATGGTAGCTGAGGAGGACAGGAAGAACAGCAGGGCAGCCGAACACCTGAGATGTTGGTAACTAATGGGTTGCAGAAACCTGAACTAACCACACAACTAGAGGTAGCCGTGGAGCGTTCCTACGTTGATCCTAGACGCCTTGTCACAGCCTGAGAGCTAGCTATACCTAAAGATAGAAACAGGAAAGCTAACTGCCCCGGAGTAGAGCCCCAAAGGAATAGGCAGCCCCCAAACATATAATGGTGGTTAGAAAAGATAAAAACACAAACGCAGGCAGAAAACAGATTGAGCAAACGCTGGGGCCACAAGCTGACTAAATAGGAAAGGACAGGAGAGATTACTTTCTGCAACCCAGAAAACCCTACAAAAATCCAACAAGTCTGATTACAAAAATACTGAGATCACACGATCTCGCCACCCACTAAATCAGATCTCAGTGTGAACAAAACCAAGCTGCAGCCGCTGAAAAAGCAGGAAAAAGCAAATGAAAAAACAACAGAGGCTACAGACAAACTGTGAGGAGCTCAGGCCCCAGGAGGGGACCCGGCTGTCCTCCACAAATGTGCAGAAAACAATACAAATAGCAAGCTCAAAAATAAAAGCAGAAAATATCTTATCTGAAAGCAGCAGATGCATGCAGGACTCAGCAAACTTCCAAATGAACCAGGAACCACAATTGAGACAAGAACAATTGCTCACCTGTGACCATCATGGGAGGGAACCTCCTTTATATCAGTCCAGTCCGTGATCCCAGTTTGCCATTCCTCGCTGAAAGGTTCATACTGTCTGTAACCACCAGAGGGAGCCTCTGCTCAGAAACCATCTCCAGCACATTCATAACAGTACCCCCCCTTGAGGAGGGGTCACCGAACCCTCACTTGTGCAACCAGGTCGATCAGGATGAGCTCGGTGATAGGCACGGATCAGTCTCCTAGCATGGATGTCCGAAGCAAACACCCAAGAATTGTCCTCCTGACCATAACCTCTCCACTTAACCAAATACTGGAGTTTCTGTCTAGAAAAACGAGAATCCGATATTTTCTCAACCACATACTCCAGATTGCCCTCAACCAAAACAGGGTCAGGAGGCGCAGCCATAGGAACCACTGGCTCGACAAACCTCTTCAATAAGGACTTGTGGAACACGTTATGGATCTTAAATGTCCCTGGAAGAAGTAAACGAAAGGAAACAGGATTAAGAATCTCCATGATCTTATAAGGTCCAATGAACCTAGGCTTAAACTTTGGAGATGCAACCCTCATAGGGATATTTCTTGAGGACAACCAAACCAAGTCCCCCACTTTAAACTGAGGACCATCAGTCCTATGCCGGTTGGCAAACCGTTGGGACTTCTCCTGAGAGAGACAACCTCTCCACTACCTGGTCCCAAATTTGCTGCATTCGCTCCACAACAGAGTCAACACCCGGACAGACAGAAGCCTCCGCCTGTCCCGAAGAAAATCGAGGGTGAAACCCAAAATTGCTGAAAAATGGAGACATCAAGGTGGCAGAGCTAGCCCTATTATTAAGAGCAAACTCAGCCAAAGGCAAAAAAGAGACCCAGTCATCTTGATCAGCAGACACAAAACATCTCAAATAAGTCTCCAAGGTCTGGTTTGTTCTCTCGGTTTGTCCATTGGTCTGAGGATGAAAAGCAGAGGAGAAAGATAATTGAACACCAAGTTTAGATCAAAATGTCCTCCAAAATCTGGAAACAAACTGGACTACTCTGTCAGACACAATGTTCTCGGGAATGCCATGTAACCGAACCACGTGCTGAAGGAACAAAGGCACCAATTTGGAGGAGGAAGGTAACTTAGATAATGGCACAAGATGTATCATCTTGGAAAACCTATCACAGATTACCCAGATAACGGTCATTCTCTGAGAAACAGGGAGATCGGAAATAAAATCCATAGAGATATGGGTCCATGGCCTCTTGGGCACAGGTAATGGCATTAACAAACCACTAGAGCGAGAGCAAGGCTTGGAGCGAGAGCAAGTCCCACAGTGCTGCACAAATTCCTTGACGTCACGAGACAAAGTAGGCCACCAAAAGGATCGACTCACCAAGTCTCTGGTACCAAAATCCCGGGATGACAAGCCAACGCGGAACAATGAATCTCAGACATCACACTCTTCTTCCACTGGTCTGGGACAAACAATTTCCCAATAGGGCAGCGCTCAGGTTTATCCTCTTGACACCCTTCCAGAGCCAGTTTCAAATTGGGCGAGATGGCGGAAAGAACTACACACTATTTCAAAATAATAGTAGGATCAGATAACTCAGGAGAGTCCGCAAAGAAACTCCTCGAGAGGGCATCCGCCTTAACATTCTTAGTGCCAGGAAGAAAAGAAACCACAAAATTAAAACGTGTGAAAAACAAGGCCCACCTGGCCTGTCTAGAATTAAGTCGCTTGGCTGATTCGAGATAAACCAGATTCTACGGTCCGTGAGGACCACCACCTGATGTTTGGCTCCTTCCGGCCAATGTCTCCACTCTTCAAAGGCCCACTTCATGGCCAATAACTCCCGATTACCCACGTCATAATTACGTTCAGTTGGAGAAAATTTTCGAGAGAAAAAGGCACAAGGGTTACTCTTAGAGGTCTCTGGATCTCTTTGGGACAAAACGGCACCTGCCCCAATTTCAGAGGCATCAACCTCCACCTGAAAGGGAAGAGAAGCATCAGCCTGCCGTAGAACAGGAGCAGAAGTGAATCTCTGCTTAAGTTCCTGAACCGCAGAGACTGCCTCAGGAGGCCAATTCACCACATCAGAACCCTTTTTGGTCAAATCAGTCAATGGTTTAACAATACCGGAGAAATTACCAATAAATGTACGATAAAAATTGGCAAAACCCAAAAATCTCTGAAGAGCCTTTAATGAAGTAGGTTGGACCCAATCACGGATGGCCTGAACCTTGACCGGGTCCATTTCAATAACAGACGGAGACAAAATGAATCCCAGAAATGAGACCTTCTGGACGCCAAAAAGACACTTTGATCCCTTCACATACAGTGCATTCTCTCTCAAAATCTGGAACACAGTCCGAACATGTTTCACATGAGAGTCCCAGTCATTGGAAAAAATCAAGATATCATCCAAATAAACAATCAGAAATTGATCCACAAAATCCCTGAAAATATCATTCATGAAGGATTGGAAAACGGAAGGACCATTAGTGAGCCCAAAGGGCATCACTAGGTACTCAAAATGCCCCTCTGGGATATTAAACGCCGTCTTCCATGCATCCCCGTGCTTAATGCGAATAAGGTTATACGCCCCCCTGAGGTCAAGCTTGGTAAACCAACTAGCACTTTTCACCCTGGAAAACAGGTCAGAAATCAAGGGTAACGGATATTGATACTTCACAGTGATCTTATTCAAGAGACGATAATCAATACACGGCCTCAATGAGCCATCCTTTTTGGCCACAAAGAAAAAACCGGCACCCAAGGGTGAAGAGAATGGTCTGATATGACCCTTCTCCAATGACTCCTTGATATAAGATCGCATAGCATCGTGTTCAGGTACAGACAAGTTAAAAAGGCGACCTTTAGGAAATTTACCACCAGGCACTAATTCAATAGCGCAATCATAGCTCCTGTGAGGGGACAAGGATGCAGATTTACTTTCACTAAATACATCCGAAAAATCAGTCAAAAAGTCAGGAACATCCTGAGACTGGGGAGAGGCAGAAAAAACAGGAGTGTCGGCACTAGCACATTGGCAGCCCCAACTGGTCACAGACACAGATTTCCAATCCAAAACAGGATTGTGAGACTGTAACCAAGGGAAACCTAGTACAATAATGTCATGCAGATTATACAGCACCAGAAATTTGCAATTCTCCTGATGATCTGGTTCAGCCCTCATTATCACCTGAGTAGAAAACTGGGGTTTATTCTCCGCCAAAGGGGTAGAATCAATGCCCAGTAGGGGAATAGACTTCCGCAGGGGTATCATGGGAAACCCTCAACGTTTGGCAAAGTCAAAATCCATCAGGTTAATAGCTGCTCCTGAATCAACAAAAGCCTGAGCCGAAAATGTGGACATGAAGCAAATGAGGGTAACAGTCAACAGAAATTTAGTCTGAACACTACCCAAGACAACTGAGCGCGCAAAACGTCTTCCCCGCTTAGGGCAGACGGAATAGCATGGGTCGCGTCACCACAGTAGAAACATAACACATTGCGCCTACGAAACTCATGACGCTGAGCCTCAGAAGTCACTCCATCACACTGCATGGGCTCAGGAGCTGGCTCACAAGGCAACACTATCTCACGCATACCTCTGCGCTCACGCAAACGTCTGTCAATTTGAATGGCCAAAGACATAGAATCATTGAGACCAGAGGGAACAGGGAATCCCACCATAACATCCTTTACTTTTTCTGACAGACCCTTTCGAAAAAGGGCTGCAAAAGCATGATCATTCCATTTGGTCAGAACTGACCACTTTCGAAATTTCTGTCAGTACAACTCAGCGACTTCAAGACCCTGATTTAATGCCAACAGGATCTTTTCAGCTTGATCAGTGACATTAGGTTCATCGTACAATAACCCCAGAGTCTGAAAAAATACATCAATATCATTCAAAACAGGATCCCCAGGTGTCAGGGAAAAAGCCCAATCCTGAGGGTCGCCGCGCAGCAGGGAGATGACAATTTGAACTGCTGTGCAGCGTTCCCTGAGGAATTAGGCCTTAAGGCAAAAAACAACTTACAGTTATTTTTGAAATTCAGAAATTTAGATCGATCCCCCAAAAACAAATCTGGCATGGGAATCCTAGGTTCCACAACCGGCAACCCAGCAAGATAGGTAGCAATACTCCGAACCTCAGTGGCAAGCTGATCCACACGGCCAGACAACTGTGCAAACTCCATTGAGAGAGAAAAATAAAAAATCCTCCTCAGCACCCAGAGAAAAAGAGGGAAAAAATGCAACAAACAGAAAAAAAAAAATCTCTGACAACTGCCAACTTTTTTTTTTCCACACTATTTTTACCTTCTGTAAGTACCATATAATTTTCAGTTAGGCCGGTGATACTGTTATGTACGGTAGCTGAGGAGGACAGGAAGAAAAGCAGGGCAGCCGAACACCTGAGATGTTGGTAACTAATGGGTAGCAGAAACCTGAACTAACCACACAACTAGAGGTAGCCGTGGAGCGTTCCTACATTGATCCTAGACGCCTCGTCACAGCCTGAGAGCTAGCTATATCTAAAGATAGAAACAGGAAAGCTAACTGCCCCGGAGTAGAGCCCCAAAGGAATAGGCAGCCCCCAAACATATAATGGTGGTTAGACAAGATGAAAACACAAACGCAGGCAGAAAACAGATTGAGCAAACGCTGGGGCCACAAGCTGACTAAATAGGAAAGGACAGGAGAGATTACTTTCTGCAACCCAGAAAACCCTACAAAAATCCAACAAGTCTGATTACAAAAATACTGAGATCACACGATCTCACCACCCACTAAATCAGATCTCAGTGTGAACAAAACCAAGCTGCAGCCGCTGAAAAAGCAGGAAAAAGCAAATGAAAAAACAACAGAGGCTACAGACAAACTGTGAGGAGCTCAGGCCCCAGGAGGGGACCCGGCTGTCCTCCACAAATGTGCAGAAAACAATGCAAATAGCAAGCACAAAAATAAAAGCAGAAAATATCTTATCTGATAGCAGAAGATGCAGGCAAGACTGAGCAAACTTCCAAATGAACCAGGAACCACAATTGAGACAAGAACAATTGATCACCGGCATCCATCATGGGAGGGAACCTCCCTTATATCAGACCAGTCCGTGATCCCAGATTGCCATTCCTCGCTGAAAGGTTCAGTACTGTCTGTAACCACTAGAGGGAGCCTCTGCTCAGAAACCATCTCCAGCACATTCATAACAGTCTTCGTTGTTAATTCCAGGTCAAGCTTGGCACCATACTAGAGTCTTGCTTTTGGCCGTCAGGGTCACTGGTCGTGTGTCAGTGATACGCACATGGCAGATTTCACCTTTACAGTTGGCAAACTTCTGTTGGGCACACAGCACTTTAATAGTCCGCAGGACGACTTGCCTATAAGGGGAAGAAGCAGAAGGAAGAGAGGCATGCAAGGCATCGAGCAATTCAGGAAATACATGACGCATAACATTCATACCTAGCACTACTGCTGTGGTATCTCCCTCAGCCTCAGTAACAATTACACCTTGATCTGGTAACTTACGATCACCAATTTGGATGGTGAGTTCCAGTAGCCTAGCTGGGAATAGATTGACCATTACTTGCAATCAAGCATAACTTCGCTTTGCCCACTGGATTTAGAATATCATAGTACCAATTCCTTTCAAAGTTTCGGCATTCAATGGTGTGGTGACTTGAGAACCAGTGTCTACAAAAGCTACTATTGGTACACCATCAATCCATATGGTTATATACTGGCATCTGGAGATCCATTGCGATTGTCCCTCTGGGCCCTTGAATTCACCTCCCGAGGGGCAGCCCTTGGCTTCAGGGGTGACCCATTTAACTTATAGCATTGATACTTATAATGCCCAGGATGCTCACAATAAGTACAGTAGACACAATCACCAAATGGAGGTCTTCCAGAACCTGGGCAACTAGAACATGGCTCTGGGGACAATATCCGACTTACAGATGACTCACGTGATGCAGGGGTTTGTTTTTTTTCGCTCCTTTAAGGTTTGGCATACAGAATCAAGGACTTGGACAAGCGATCTGTGGTAGAAGGTGCATGAAAGAGAGTAGAGGCTGTCACAGACTGCGTGGCCAGCATAAGAGAGACAGCTGAAAGTGGGATATAGTGGATGTTCTGACAGCCAGGTCAGGGGAATAAGGAGTAGGAGCATAGCTGGTACAAGGTGAGTCAGTACCCACTACCCGCAAGGCTAGAGCTTTAAAGTTTAAGAAAGTTATGTTTGGATTTTTGGCTTCTAGCATGCTGAGTTGACTTTGTACAAGTCTGGAGACCACACCTCTATAAATCGTCAGTGATTATGTTTTCTGCAACCGCAGGGTCTAGAGTGTCTATTTGCTGAAAGCCCTGTATGCAGACTTAAGGGCTAGTGATAGTCCCTCGGGTCTCACCTGGTTCCTGATATCTGTTGTAAAATTTGAGACGAACCTTGGTGGGTGATTGACGTTCAAATTCGTTTTCAGGTGGGTGAGGATCTGTTCTACGCTGATCTTCTTGGTAGATGGCCAGGAACGGATTCTTCGGCAGCCAGACCTTCAAGCTGTCCCAGGAGAAGTTGTACTTGCTGAGGGGAGAGAGCGAGAAAAGGTCAAGATTATACTTAGCTTTTCTTTGAACCAGCAAGGGTATGAGGATCTCCCCTGTAACTTGAGACTAGGAGTTCCTAGAAGAATGGCATGCCGGTCGCCATAGCAGGCCTGGAGCTAGGCTGGCGGCATTAGCCTGCGGGACTGGAGCACTAGCTGTGACGAGGATGATGCAGAGCTAGCAGCCTGGCCATTATGAAGAGGATCAGACATTATGATAAGAATGTAGGTATTGTCTCTTTAAGAATAATGGCGACACTGTAAGCTTTAAGAGATACACTAATATGTAGTAACACAGTCTCTGAGATGGAAGGCTCCCCCTCTGAATATAGCACTGCTGTGGATGAAATCAGTTTTTATCTGTACAAATTAGATGACAGAAGAGTAGAAGAGCTGGTGCGGGCAGGCTCCACACACAAGTATAGGCAGCAGAAGCACAGCATATACAGGAGACAGTCTTCATCAGCATTCACTGGCAAGATGCCGTATATACTCATGTATAAGCCGACCCGTGTATAAGCCGACCCCCTAATTTTGCCACAAAAAACTGGAAAACTTATTGACTCGCGTATAAGCTAGGGGGAAAAATGATTATGCCCCCATATGATGCTCCACAGATTATGCCCCCCATATGCTCCCCAGATTATGCCCAATATGCTCCACAGATTATGCCCCCGTATGATCCACAGATTATGCCCCATATGCTCCAGATTATGCCCCATATGTTCCACAGATTATGCCCCCATATGCTCCAGATTATGCCCCATATGTTCCACAGCTTATGCCCCCTATGTTCACAGATTATGCCCCCATATGCTCCAGATTATGCCCCCATATGTTCCACAGTTTATGCCCCCATTTTGCTCCAGATTTATGCCCCCATATGCTCCGAAATTTTGCCCCCATATGCTCCAGATTATGCCCCCCTATGTTCCACAGCTTATGCCCCATATGCTCCTATTATGCCCCCATATGCTCCAGATTATGCCCCCATATGCTCCATATTATGCCCCATATGCTCCATATTATACCCCCATATGCTCCATATTATGCCCCCATATGCTCCAGATTATGCCCACATATGTGCACAATTATGCCCCATAGTTATAGGCCTCATTATGCGCAAAGGGCACGGGGACAGGTAAATATCGCTATACTCACCCCTCCGCCGCGCGTCCCTGCAGCCTCTCCTCTTCTCCCGGCGCTCTCCGCAGCGCTTCAGTCCTGCAGCGGTCACGTGCTACCGCTCATTAAAGTCTGAATATGTGCATATTCATGACTTTAATGAGCCGTGCCATGTGACCGCTGCAGGAAGGAGTCGGAGATCGTGGGAGAAGCAGGGGGGGCTGCAGAGACCGCGCCGGCGGAGGGGTGAGTATGATCCGACACCCCCGCTCTTCCTCCCTGCCGACCCCCGTATATGACCCGCGTATAAGCCGAGAGGGGGACTTTCAGCCCTAAAAATGGGCTGAAAATCTCGGCTTATACATGGGTATATACGGTAGTTGTTAATAAGCCATTCTGAGACTTGTGGTGCCGTAATAATAGATAGGTTGAAAGGAGCAGATCTTGTTCATGACGCCACTTGTAAAGCCCTTGGAATGGGGGCTTTCCGTTCACTGCTATCCACCCCCACGCTGAGTCCATGATAATGACCCTGACGCAGGTCTCAGGGATAACAGTTACTTTACTTTGGGAGGAACGAGAAAATATGACACGGAGTAAATGCTTCACAGCTCACGGGGTTAAACCACAGCAAATACAGTACAGAGTTAGATTCTGACATGGAATTGAGGCTTTGGACCTTTTAAGAACCTGCGGACCTGTGGCTGTTATGGCAATGTATACATTTAGGTTCCGGAAGTGATGCCCTGTCGGTGACGTATCACCGGTTATTACGTTTCTGATCACTTTGTTTCTTTGTGAACATTTATATAACTTCCATTTCACCACATATTTATTGGCATTGGTTCTTTATTGTGTTAGACGCGTTTGCAATAGGCCTTTTTTTTTGTCTTTTCACTGTTGTGAATGTTTATTTTTTACCAGGTTAGCACCAAGATCTTCCTGGTTATTAATTAACATATGGTTTGTTGTCATGTCACGTTGTCCAATCGGCTTATTCTGTCACAGACTTATGGGAGGGAAATAATCAAAACGTTTAGTTACTATTGGCCCCCTTTGTATATATACCCTATCTGGCCAGTACCAACCACCCTTGACGAAGCATTTCAAAGCGAAACGCACGTCGGGTGTGGTGGGTTCCCCGGGTCTGATCTCCTAGGTAACTATGCCTTTTATATTCTGCTTGCATTTTATACTGTGTTGGTGTTATTGTAATATGTAGGATTGGTATCCACATTGCTATGTTGCTATAGGTTATTTTAGCCTATTTATTTCTTATACTAATGCTTAGTGCCTTTGTCTACTTAGTCACATTGGCTTTATTATGCTAGTAGTTGCTGTTACATTTGTGCATAATAGTTTTACTCCAATTTTGGGTTATCTGTAAGCATAATTGTGATGGTCATTCCTGGGCATACCCCCATTATCCTGTACTTTGCTGTATCTGCCGTTTTTTTTAACTGTTTTATTGTGTCTTTAATAAAGATTATGTAGTTTTGATATGATATGGCCTTGTGTGAAGCTCCTTCATTGGTTTTCTTGTATGTATTCGCTTCATGGCACTATATGAGGGATACACTTAGGTGTTCTCTACCTTAATGAGACACGCGTTCTAACATTGCAGCACGAATCCCACCAACTCCGTACTGCGCAGCCAGGGCTCACCGCAATCAGGCAGTGTTAAAATTGATATGCCTCGGAGTTCACAGTCATACAGCTGAAGAGTTGTGGACAGTTTCCCAAGCTGAGTTTGATCAATGGCTGTCTCCGCTGAACATGCATCCAGGGAATGTCATGTCCAATAACCGTGCGAACATGGTGGTGACCATGGCGAGGCAAGCTCACACACATGCCTTGCATGGCTCACATCCTCAACCTGGTGGTACAGCGTTTTCTCTGCCACTATCCTGGCCTGTGTGAGCTGCTCAGAAAGCACATAAGCTGTGTGCTCATTTCCTCCTTTCGCACCCCTCAGGTCATTGACTTGCATCGATATAGAAGTCTTTGTCCATGCCAGTTAACAGATTGATATGCGATGTGCCGACACAGTGGAATTCCACTCTGCACATGTTGCAGCGACTGTGGCAGCAGCAACGAGCCTGATGCAGTATGTCATGTCGTATAGCTTGGGCAAACACAGTACGGACGTGACGAATATCACGTTTACAGAGTGGCACAGATTAAGGACCGCTGCACCCCTCTGCACAGTTTTGAAATGGCTACTAAGATGGTTAGCGCTGACGACGCCATCATCAGCATCACTATTCTTGTAATCTATATGCTGGAACAGACTTTTAATAGTCTGCGGGAGGAGATGGTGGTCCCAGAAGAAGGAGGAAGCAGAGAAGGATGCGGAAGGGATAACATTGTCTCTAAGTTCAAGACTGTCTTCACACAGGCGGTTGCCAAGGGAGGGTGGATTACTGCGATCAAGGGGAGTTGGTGATAATAAACTGTTATCGAAAGTGCAAGATCCGAGGAACCCAAAGGAGGAGGAAGCGGTCAAGGGCGAACAACGGTCAGATGAAAAGGATAATCCTCCCATTTCTGTTGTTCATGGTGGCGAAAGGGGATGGAGGAAACGAGCCTCATTGTTACCCAGCCACCAACACAGCATGGCGTGGACCTCATAGTAGAGCCCGACATATGAGTGCCTTCTTGCTGCACTATCTGCAACATGATCCCCGTGTAATTATGATTAGGAATAATGCTGACTACTGGGTTGCCACTCTGTTAGATCCACGTTTATAAAACCAAATTTTGCCAGATGTTTCCCACCCTTTAAAGGGACCTGCGAATGGTAGAGTATCGGAGCACACTTTTACACAACCTTAAGAGAGCTTTTCCCCAAGAGAGCAGTTAAGTACACAGTTCACATCGCAGCTCTAGACTTCCAACCTCCGGCATGTCAATTCGTCAACTCCAAAACATTAGCAGCAGCAGTAGTAGCAGTGGTGGAAGTGGAAGAAGCAATTTCTGTGAGTCCTTTGACACTTTTTTCAGACGAGCTCATGCATCAGGACAACGGAGTCCAAGTCTTACACGTGGTGAACAAATGGAGAGGATGGTGCAGAAGTATCTAGAACTGAATATCAATACCATCAGGGAGGGTTTGAACCCTTTCATATTTTGGTCTTCCAAAATAGATGAGTGGCCTGAGCTTGCCTCAAACAGCTTGGAGATTTTATCGTGCCTGGTAGCAAGCGTTCTCTCAGAACATGTCTTCAGCGCTGCTGGTGGTTTCCTGATGGATAAGCGTAACCGGTTGTTGCCTAAAAGTGTAGACCGCCTAACTTTCATCAAGATGAACAAGTCATGGATCTCCAAGGACTTTTGCACCCCAATTGCAGACTGTACAGACTCATGTAACTGCACTCTGTGATATCTTTATTGTGGCTTCTGTGGCTCCTGCTGCTGATGCTAACACAAATTTGTGGAAATGTGATCAGTCATGGTTGGTCTACATCTGCTGGGTTAGCTGTAGTGGAAGTTGTGTCAGTACCAATTATACTATTCTATTCTCGTGACCTTTATTCCCTTCGGTGGTGTCAGGGCCTCAATTTTTTAAAATGTGAAAACTACAGGTTGGGTGTCCATCTGCTGGATTGGGTGTAGTGGAAGAACCTGTCGGTCCCTATTATACTATTTCTTCTGTGGTGAAATTGATGCCACTATGGTGATTCTGCCAATAATTTTTGAAAATGTGAACACTCCTGGTTGGGTCTCCTTCATGCAAGTTGCCTGTAAACAGTAGGCCTCTGAGACCGCCAGGTCTCCACTTCCTTGGTCTCAACCACCTGTTTTACTATCCTTAAATTTTCTGACAATGGTAGTGTACAAAACGATATTTGTGCCATCTGAGTGTGGCTCAGCATGAAAGCAAGTAGAGGTGTTGCATGCGTTTATCAGGGCTCCAGCAAAGGAGGCCTACACTGATCCATCACCCACCTCATCTTATTGTGACACTCAATTGAAAGCTGTAAATGCTGTCCCAGACCCCGATGCCTCATTTCTGGCTGATTGCTGCAGTGCCATGCTACAATTTGTACTGTGGGTGAATTGAGACCACTGTTCTGGGTGTCTATCCCTCATTTGATGTGCTTTGGGCAGCATTTGGGGCCGTTATAAGATGTTGTGCATGTGTTTGTTTTTGCCTCCCATTTGACATGAATGGTGTTCCGTTCTGTTCAGCGAATATTCGACAAATTAATTGGCTAATATTGCAAATTCTGCAATAATAATCCAAAACCGAACATTGAAATATTCGCTCATCTCTATCCTGAGAACAGTAGGCAACTGCATTAAATGTAAATTAAAGCAAAATTATTGATTGGGATTATAAAACAATGCAATGAAACTATAGATTATTAAAAAATATACATCCCAATATGTTGACATACTATTTTATTTGAAAGGTCATGTAGCTCTTTGTCCCTTCTTCTGGGCAGTTACACAACTAAAACTAGATCAATATGTATCACTTGCATTTACAATTATAAAAATATCTGTTTCCCTCAATTATTCAATTATACACTAATCAGCCATCTTATGTCCCAAAAATTGGGCTGTTCCATCCAGGCAAAGACTTTACAGGACTTCTGAAGGTGCCCCTTAATATCTGACAGCAAGACATTAACAGAAGATCCTTTTACCACTTAAGGACATGATCAAATTTCATTTGTGGGCCACAGGTCTTTCCTTTCCTTTTTCTAAGAGCCATAACCTTTCTATTTTTTTTTATTTTTCTAGAGCGAGTTGTCATTTCGATTCATTTTACCATAAAATGTACTGAAAGCAAAAAAAAAATTATAAATGTGGAAAAAAAAAATACATTGGTTTTCTTTTGATGGCATTAATTGTGCTGTAAAAATGTCCTAGGTCTGTATGATTTATAGCAATAAGAAAAATGTATATGTATATATATATTTTTTTATTTAAGTAATGAAAAAAAATCAGAAATTTGTAAAAAAAAATGCATTTGTATCACTATAATCTGAGACTCGTAACATTTATTTTTCCTTAGATTGATCAGTATGAAGGCGTTTTTTGTGTGGTGAACTGATGTATTTTTGAATGTCATTTTGGAGTATTTACCACAATTTGGTCACTTCTGATTGAATTTTTTGGTAGAGTAGCATGGACCGAATAACCTTATTACTGGAGTTTCAATTTCTTTTTTTATGCACAGCGCCTTAACATATAGGTTAAATAATTTTATATTTTGATTGGATTTGTATGGAGATAGTGTCATGGAAATATATATGTATTCCATATATTCAAAGTATATTCACATATATGCATTCACAGTTCACAGTTAGATAGATCTCACTTGCTAAAAATCCTGTGCTCACACATTTCTAGGCCAGCTATAATCAGTCGTCTTAAACGAATCTGGCCTTCATAAGAACAAGTACATTAGAGTCTTATTAGATATCTGTTGTTTACCTTATAGTCATGCAAAAAACTGGGCAAAAGAATATAAAACAAATAATTCTGCAACTTCAGCTCTTTTATCATAATTATATACTTACACTAGAACAGCCAATAATCTAGCAGCTTTTAATTGTATGTTTAATTGACTAACCAGCCCCTTTTTGTAAAACGTATAAAACCTTGAATGAATAATAAATGTATGTCTTGACGAACTGCTATACTGACACCTCCGTTGTGGACAGTTTCATTTCGTTCTGAGCGCTCAAAAAGACATTAAATAGAGATTTGGAAAAGCAAGCAGCAAACACGGAAGGATAAATTCATCCTAATTAAATTTCCATAACAGTTGGGGGCCTGCACGCGGGGCATTGGAAAAACGCACGAGACCCGGCCGACCGAGAGACGGGGGTGTTGGCCCCGGCCTTGGCACACGGGACGGAGACTGCAGCTCCATAAGTAAGGTAAGAAAACTCTGTCATCTTACCTGAATGTCCCTGTGCCTAGTCCTAGCCTACACTTCCAGCCGGTCGGATGTGGTCATCACCGCATTCCAGGTTGTGTAAAAATCCATACCCTTATCCAAAAGCCCTGGGATAAAGCCGAGTTGTTTGCTGCTGTGCTGCATATGTTTCATGTTTTATGTGAACCGGGAGAAAGTTGGAACGTGACTGTGTTTTTGCTTGCTGATTTCTGGGGCTGTATAGCAAAAGACAAATTGCTGGATAAGTTCCCGCAGAAATCTTTCACACATAGGAGGGAGGCCATCCCAGAAAAAAAAAAATCCAGGTGTGAAAGGCGGGAGCTTTGTTTTGGATAAGTCCACGCAGTTTATTCTTCACACATTGGAGGGAAGTTATTCCCAAAAAATCCAGTTGTGAGGAGCGAGGGCTTGAATCGGTTAAGTTTCTGCAGTTAACTTTCACACACAGGAAGGAAGATATCCAGATCAATCCAGGTGTGGAAGCAGGAGCTTTGTTTGGATAAGTTTCACAAAATCGTCCACGCACCGGGGCCATCCCATCAAATCAGACGTGGATAGTGAGAATTTGATTAAGGTATTGCAAATTTCTGTGACCGCGCACCGGCCAGGGCGTACGGTACAGAGGTGATAGACCCTTTAGCCTCACCGCGCTCATGCAATTTTTGGGGATTATCAGTTACCAGAGCCTTGATGTTCACAGATCATCAAAAGAGGGATTCGTTTCTCCCGGGTTGTCTGTCCATTGTACGTGTCAACTGTCGTATCAGGTACTGTCCTTTAAATCACATCTCCCGGCCTCTGTCAGTATCTCATTCACTGCTTGGCTTAGCAGGAGAAAACCCCTTTGACCCCCCTCCTCTGCTAATCACGTTGTCACACCCGTCACACTGTTTCCTGTTTTGATCTTTTTAAGTAGTTTTTTTTTTTTTTTTTGGCTACAGGTTTTAACGTGAAAATTTTTCAGGCATTCAGACTGAAATGTATTCATTTTTGCTATTCTATATGATAATTTTTTTTTTTATACGGGATTTCAGTGCCCGTAGAGGACAGCAAGCGAGATATAAGGGAGGGGGGAATGTGCTGGCAGCAGAGGTGACATTCCAGGCGGGAGGAAAAAACCACGCTACCAACAAAAGTTTTAAAGTACTTTTACAATCATTTTTCACCTCTTTTTGTTTTTTTTTAAATTTGCTGTTTTTTTGTAACAAGGGTTGTTTTTTCAAGTTTTTTGATTAAAAACGGTTTTTCTTTTTTCCCTTTTTTGGGGGAATTTTTTTTTTTTTTCTTTTTCTGAGTTTTTTACAAATCTAACTTTTTTTTTTAAAGTT
>JARQOD010000006.1:252674600-252711219 GCA_033576555.1 Oophaga sylvatica
GTAGAGAGAGGGATAGTTCTGCATTGTCCAGTGGTAGGAGTAGAAAACATATGTCTGTATGTGTGTGTTTGTGTGTATTGGGATGTGGGGAGATATAGCGATTCCTATGGGATGGTGAAGGTATTATAATTATGCTTGATTGTACACCATTATAATTTGTAATAATAAACTTGCTTTACTTAACCTCCACCAAGTGTTGTGAATCGTCGCACACTTTACATAGTGTAAGGGAACAGGGACATTTATACATAGGAAAAAGTATATATATATGTATTCTATGTGTATATTTCTATTCTATGTTTTTTATTATAACATGTCAGTCTGATTTTACAGTAGCCGGACATGAATTGCCAGCTTTTCAAAGGACACCAGTGCGTAAAAATCGGACAGCACTCACATTGTGCGAGTGCTGTGCGATTTTTTTTTCTCGCACCCATTGACTTGCATTGGCGAGTCTTGTCTGAGATACGCAGAAAATCGCAGCATTTTGCGATTTTTTTTCTCAGTCCGATTTCAGCTGAGAAAAATAATTGCAGAAGAGATGTCACCCATTGAATAAATAAAACTGACATTTCCTATTTTTTAATAAAAAAATACATTTTGGTTTACTTAAATTATATTTTTTTTACATCCTTTTTAAATTTTGCCTTATATACAAGTCATTATACATGGAAAAATGTTTCTTAACATTTTTTTTATGTAAAATGCAATTTCTCATTGGTTTGGAATGTTTTTTTGACACTCCTTAACCCCTTAACACCTGGAGGTATTTTCGTTTTTGCGATTTCATTTTTCACTCCCCTTCTTCCCAGAGCCATAACTTTTTTATTTTTCCTTCAATATGGCCATGTGAGGGCTTGTTTTTGTACTTTTAAACGACCATGTCATGTTTTACCATGTCGTGTGCTAGAAAACGGGAAAAAAATTCCAAGCGCGGTGAAATTGCAAAAAAAGTGCAATCCCATACTTGTTTTTGGTATTTATTTTTTACTACGTTCACTAAATGCTAAAACTGACCTGCTGTTATTATTCTCCAGGTCATTATGAGTTCATAGACACCAAACATGTCTAGGTTCTTTTTTATCTAAATGGTGAAAAAATTCCAAAGTTTGTTAATGACCTGAGGTTAGCAACCTCAATAATCAGAAACTCCCACTCCTGTCTCCAAGACTTTTCACGTGCTGCACCAAGTCTTTGGAATGCACTACCCAAGTTAATGCGATTAATCCCCAATCCCCACAGTTTTAAGCGTGCCCTAAAAACCCACTTGTTCCGACTGGCATACTGCCTCAACGCATTAACCTAACTATCCCTGTTGGCGCATTCAAAAAATTTTCTACCATAATCAGGTACCTCGTATTATGTTCTCACCCGCTTTATGCATTTAATAGCCCTCTGTGTCTGTACTGTTACATACTTTGGCTGTTACCTGGTTCATGCAGAATTACATGAACACCCGATTCTTGAACTATGGCTGGTCCGAACAATGAAAGCAATTGTTACCATCTACCTTTTGTGTCTCCCCTTTTTCCTCATAGATTGTAAGCTGCGAGCAGGGCCCTCATTCCTCTTGGTATCTACTTTGATCTGTGTTTATTGTTATGCCGTAATGTCTATTGTCTGTACAAGTCCCCTCTATAATGTAAAGTGCTGCGGAATATGTTGGTGCTATAGAACTAAAATTATCATTATTATTAAAAAAAAAATTGCGCTATTTTACGATACCCGTAGCGTCTCTATTTTTCGTGACCTCAGGATGGGTGAGGGCTTGTTTTTTGCGGGCCGAGCTGACGTTTTTAACGATATCATGCAGATTCGATCTTTTGATCGTCCATTATTGCATTTTAATGCAATGTCACGGCGACCAAAAAAAACTTAATTCTGGCGTTTTTACTTTTTTCTCGCTATGCCGTTTAGTGATCAGGTTAATCTTTTTTTAATTGATAGATTGGGCAATTCTGAAGGCAGCGATGCCAAATATGCATATATTTGATTTTTTTATTGTTTTATTTTGGAATAACGGCGACCACAAAAAAAAGTCTGATTTCCTATTTATTTCTCTCTCCTCTGATATGATCTAGCACAACAGAGGAGAGAGAAAAGGGGTCCCCCAAGCACCCTGGTACCTCCAGAACCTCCTGCATCCCCCGGTCCTGTCCCCCGGACCCTCGGCATCTTCTTCTGGAAAGAAAATGGCAGGTGCATGCGCAGTGCCGGCCGGCACCTGGCAACAATAGATTTCTCCTATTGGTTCATTTTTATCACTGTGATAGGTCCTATCACAGTGATCAAAATATAACATAAAAGTAAATCAAACCCCCTTTTATCTCTGTCTTAGGTAAAAATAATGAAACAAAAGTGTTTATTTCCATTTTTCCATTAGGGTTAGGGTTAGGTTTAGGTTTGGGCTAGGGTTAAGGTTGGGTTTAGAACTAGGGTTAGGGTTGGGCATAGAGCTAGAGTTAGGGTTGCGCTAGAGTTAGGGTTGGGCTAGGTTTAGGGTTGGGCTAGGCTTAGGGTTGGAGCTAAGGTTAGAGTTTGGGCTATGGTTAGGGTTGTGTTGCGGTTATGGTTGTGGTGTTGGGGTTACAGTTGTGGTGTGGGGGTTACGGTTGTGGTGTTGGGGTTAGGGTTGTGTTGGGGTTATGGTTGTGTTTTGGTTACGGTTATTTTGTGGTTACGGTTGGGGTGTTGGGGTTAGGGTGGTGTTGGATTTGGGATTAGAGTTGTGGTTAGGATTGGGATTAGGGCTGTGGTTAGGGTTGAGATTAGGGTCGGAGTGGGGATGTGTTATGGTTGAAGTTAGAATTGGGGGATTCCACTGTTTAGATTCAGAGGGTCTCCAAACGTGACGTGACATGATGCTCGCCATTGATTCTAGCCATTTTTGCATTCAAAAAGTCAATGGTGCTCTCTCCCTTCTGAGCCCTGCCATGCGCCCAAACAGTGGCTTTCCCCCACATACAAGGTATCGGCTCACTCAGGAGAAATTGCACAACAAATTTTGTGGTCCATTTTCTCCTGATGCTCTTGTGAAAATAAAAAAGTTTGGTTCCAAAGTAAATTTTTTGTGAAAAAAGTAAAAAAAGTTCATTTTTTCCTTCCATATTTCTTTAGTTCTCATGAAGCACCTGAAGGGTTAATAAACTGCTTGAATGTGGTTTTGAACACCTTGAGGGGTGCAGTTTTTAGAATGGTGTCACTTTTGGGTATTTTCTGTTATATTTACCCCCAAACTCACTTCAAATGTGAGGTGGTCCCTAAAAAAAGGTTTTGTAAATTTTGTTGGAAAAATGTGAAATCACTGGTCAACATTTAACCCTAATAACGTCCTGACTCCTAACAAAGAATTATGTTTCTAAAATTGTGCTGATGTAAAGTAGACATATGGGAAATGTTATTTATTACCGTATATACTCATGTATAAGCCGACCCGTGTATAAGCCGACCCCCTAATTTTGCCACAAAAAACTTGGAAAACTTATTGACTCGTGTATAAGCCGGGTGTATAAGTTGCCGTCCTGATCTGTGCTCCCCCATCCAGCTCTGTGCGCCCCCATTCTCCTCTGTGCTCCCCTCCTCCTGCTCCATTATCCTGTCCTGCTCGTGCTTTCCATCCTCCCCCGTCCTGCTCTGTGTTCCCCCATCCAGCTCTGCACTCCCCATTCTCCTCTGTGCCCACCCCCGTCCTGCTCCGTGCTCACCGTCCTCCCCCCATCCTGCTCCGTGCTCTCCGTCCTCCCCCTGTTCTGCTCCATGCTCTCCATTCCTCACCCCGTTCTGCTCCGTGCTCTCCGTCCTCCCCCCGTTCTGCTCCGTGCTCTCCGTCCTCCCCGTTCTGCTCCGTGCTCTCCATCCTCCCCCTGTCCTGCTCCGTGCTCTCCGTCCTCCCCCTGTTCTGCTCCATGCTCTCCGTCCTCCCCCCGTCCTGCTCCGTGCTCTCCGTCCTCCCCCTGTTCTGCTCCGTGCTCTCCGTCCTCCCCCGTTCTGCTCCGTGCTCTCCGTCCACCCCCCGTTCTGCTTCCTGCTCTCCGTCCTCCCCCCGTCCTGCTCCGTGCTCTTCGTCCTCCCCCGTTCTGCTCCGTGCTCCCCCGTTCTGCTCCGTGCTCCCCCGTTCTGCTCTGTGCTCTCCATCCTCCCCCCGTCCTGCTCCATGCTCCTTGTCCTCCTCCATGCTCCTCCCATCCTCCTCCATCATACTCACCCTCCCCGTGCCATCGCTGAACGTCCCGGCCGGCAATCCTGCGTTCTCCCCGGCTTCCTGAAGCTCTCCCCGGCTTCCTGCAGCTCTCCCCGGCTTCCTGCAGCTCTCCAGCGCTGAGCGGTGACGTAATACCGCTCATTAAGGCCATGAATATGGAGGCCACGCCCATGGGAGTGGCGTCGCGTCCATATTACATTACCTTAATGAGCGGTATTATGTCACCGCTCAGCGCTGGAGAGCTGCAGGAAGCCGGGGAGAACGCAGGATTGCAGGGACGTTCAGCGATGGCACGGGGAGGGTGAGTATGATGTCCCAGCCACCGGCTCCTGCCGCCGCATCCCCTCCCCCGCTGGTTTCTGCCCTGTGACTTGTGTATAAGCCGAGGGGGCATTTTCAGCACAAAAAAAGGTGCTGAAAATCTCGGCTTATACACGAGTATATACGGTAACTATTTTGTGTGATATGACCCTCTGATTTAAGGGCACAAAAATTAAAAGTTTGAAAATTGAAAAATTTTCAAATTTTTTGCCAAATTTGTTTTTTTCATAAATAAACGCAAGTCATATCAAAGAAATTATACCATTAACATCAAGTACAATATGTCATGAAAAAACTATCTCAGAATCAGGAGGATCCATTGAAGCATTCCAGAGCTATAACCTCATAAAGTGACAGTGGTCAGAATTGTAAAAATTAGCTCGGTCATTAAGTAACAAATTGGCTTTGTCACCAAGGGGTTAAAGTCAGTGTTAGGGGTTCAGTACCGCACACAGCACAGGGTGTCCAGTACGGACCCCGAACATTACCATCTTATACACCAATCTGTGTATTTATTGAATAAAAAAAAAAATGACATGGGGTCTCCCGTAATTTTCATAACGAGCAGAGAGAAAGGCGACAGCTGGGGGCCAATGTTAATATTCTGGGAACTGGCCAATATCCCTAAAGGTTCTCAAGCTAATAATATCAGCTCACAGCGGTTGGCTTAGCCTTTACTGGTTATTATAGGGACCCCCCAAAAAATGACGAGGGGTCTCCCCTATGTTCAATAACCAGCAAAGGCTAAACAGACAGTTTTGGGCTGATATTAATAGCCTAGGAAGAGGACTTGGATATTGGCCTCTTCACCGACTAATAGCATCAGCTTTCAGCCGCCCCAGAAATGGCGCATCTTTGGGATCTTGGTGCTTAGCCTTGCTCTTCCCACTTGCCCTTGTGCAGTGGCAAGTGATGTAATTAGTTTGGGGTTGATGTCAGCATTTTATGGCTGCTGACATCAAGCCCAGGGGTTAGTAATGGAGTAATGGAGAGGGCTTCCTATTGCCCAGAGGCTTCAGTTCAAAACCCTAACCATGACATACAAAGCCATCCACAACCTTTCTCCTCCATACATCTGTGACATGGTCTCCCGCTACCTACCCACACGCAACCTTCGATCCTCTGAAGATCTCCTTCTCGACTCCCCCCTCATCTCTTCTTCCCACAACCGCATACAAGACTTCTCCCGGGCTTCCCCCATACTCTGGAACTCCCTGCTGCAAAACATCAGACTTTCACCAACAACGGAAACCTTCAAGAAGAACCTGAAGACCCACCTGTTCCGACAAGCCTACAGCCTACAATGATCCTCAGTCTACTGAACCATCGCACGACCAGCTCTACCCTTTCCTAGTGTATCCTCACCCATCCCTGTAGACTGTGAGCCCTCGCGGGCAGGGTCCTCTCTCCTTCTGTACTTGTGTGTCCCTTGTCTAGCACACGTTTATTGTACCTGTCTATATTTTCCCTTTCCATATGTAAAGCGCCATGGAATAAATGGCGCTATATAAATGTGTAATAATAATAATAATAATAATCTATAAGATTTTAATTTTTGAAATTAAATAGGTAAAAGTGGGAAGTTTTTTTTTATCAAATTAAGGACTTTATTCTGGCTTTATCTTCTGTATTACAATATGATAATGGGTTTAGTAATGGGGGCATCTTATAGACGCCTTTCCATTACTAACCTGTGGGCTTGATGTCAGCTGACATTACAAAGTTGACATCAACCCCACAAATATTACTTTACTTGCCACCATACCAGGGCAAGTTGGAAGAGCTGAGTAAATCACCAGAATTGGCACATCTAATAGATGCCACTTTTTGGAGCGACTGTTAGCTGCTATCTTTAGGCTGGGAAGGGACCCTACGCTATTTTTTTAATTTATTTAAATAATTTAAAAAAATGTGGGGACTCCTCTATTTTTCTTAACCAGCCAAGATAACACTGACAACCGAGGACTGCAGCCCACACCTGTCGGTTTTGCCTTTGCTGGTTAGCAAAAATTGAGGAAACTCCACGCCATTTTATAATTTTATTTATTTATTCCACAGGTGCCGGCTGATGAATACTCTCATCATCATAAGCCTGCTCTCACTGCTATCAATGAGACTGGGCATATAATGATGAGAATAGTACTCAATCGCAGAGCTCTGACCTGCGGTAACAAACTTACTATTGATCAGAGCCAGTGTTTCTCTCTCTGTCACACAGATGACAGTGTTGGAAACATTGGATGTTCGGGCCCCCCATTCATTTCAGTGGAGTCCTTGTTTGGGTTTGAGTTTGGGCACTGTTCTGCTACCTTAACCAAACTTTTTAAAAATGTTTGGTCAAACCCGCTGGACCAGAAGATTCATGGGCTTGCCCATGACTTGTCACTACATAACAACTGGAATAACTAAATATTTTCTTACGGACATGATGAGTGACATTTCTTCTTCTTTTGGAGAATGATCTGGTTATTGTGAAGACACTTTAACAAAAACCTTGGGAAATATAATGTTTTTAAGTGGTTCTTGTTTAATAATTTCAGAAGATAATTCTCTACTGTAAATACATGAAAGTAGAACATCAGCTCTTGGATTTAATAACATAAATATAGAAGCATCGTAACATTGAATATATAGCTTTGGTCTTAGACAAATTCTCGTAACATTGATTATATAGCTTTGGTCTTAGATGTACAAATTCTTTATCCCTATAACTATATATAATACCAACTAATATAAAAACTATCATTTTTTTCACATAATTTCAGTATGTTAGTATTTGATAAGGGTATACACCTACTGTAGCACATCGCACATTCATTTGTCAATTTCACCTACCGTATATACTCGAGTATAAGCCGAGATTTTCAGCCCATTTTGTAGGGCTGAAAGTCCCCCTCTCGGCTTATACTCGAGTCATATACAGGGGGGAGGCGGAGCGCAGCTGTTCTATATACTCACCCCTCCGCCGGCGCGGTCTCTGCAGCCCCTGCTCTTATCCCACGGTCTCCGGCGCCAGTGTTCAGCGGTCATGTGGTACCGCTCATTAAAGTCATGAATATGCACATATTCATGACTTTAATGAGTGGTACCACATGACTGCTGAACACTGGTGCCAGAGACCGCGGGAGAAGAGCAGGGCAGAGACGCGCTGGAGGAGGGGTGTGTATAAGCGATATTTACCTGTCCCGTTCCACCGCTGCTCGCCGCTGTGTCCTCGGTCCTCTTGCTGCGATGTTCAGGCAGAGGGCGCGATGATGTGGTTACTGCGCGCTGTGCCCTCTTCCTGATCATCCACTGCTGGAGGACCCGGAAGACAGCGGCGCTCAGCGGTGGATCGGTGTTATGTTTAGGTAGCTGAGGAGAAAAAGCAAAAACGGTAATACACCAGAGAGGCTGGAACCTATTGGATTGCAGTAACCTGAACTAACCACACAACTAGAGGTAGCCGTGGAGCGTTCCTACGTTGATCCTAGATGCCTCGTCACAGCCTGAGAGATAACTACACCTAAAGGCAGAAAGATGAAAGCTATCTGCCCCGGAGCAGATCCCCAAAGAAAATAGGAAGCCCCCAAACATATAATGGTGGTTAGACAAGAAGATAGCATGGACACAGACAGAAAATAGAATGAGCAAAAGTTGGGGCCCAATCTGTCTAGACAGAAAAGTACAGGAAAGAATTCTGACTGCAATCCAAGAAAAACCCTAAAAAATACCAGCACTTCTGATTGCCAAAAAATCTGAGATCACACGATCTCTACCACCTAAATCAGATCTCTGGTGTAACAAAACAAAGCCGCAGCCACTGAAAAAACAGGAAAAAGCAAATGAACAAATAACAGTGGCTACAGATAAATTGAGAGGAGCACAGGCCCCAGGAGGGGACTCGGCTAACCTCCACAAAAGTGCAGAAAACTAAGAAAAAAGCAAGCACAAAAAGAAAAGCAGAAAATATCTTATCTGAAAGCAGCAGGTGCAGGCAAGACTCCAGCAACTTCCAAATGAACCAGGAACCACAATTGAGACAAGAACAATTGATCACCATCATGGGAGGGAACCTCCCTTATATCAGTCCAGTCCGTGATCCCAGATTGCCATTCCTCGCTGAAAGGTTCAGTACTGTCTGTAACCACCAGAGGGAGCCTACTAGATGTAGAAATCTAGTAAACAAGCTAAATCATATAATAAGGAGGAAGAAAAAAAATATAGATAGATACACCTAGGCTACTGGCATAGCTATTAGTTTCATAAGTAAACGTGGAATTGTAGATGATATGTAAAAGCTGCATATTTTCCACATAACAGAATACGATTTATGGCTTAAGAAAGCAGCACCTGCCTCAGCATTACATGTATTAAATGACAATTGTAAAAGGGAATGTAACCAGACCAATATGTACTGTATGTATTAGGCCGGAGTCACACTAGCAAGAAATACGGACGAGTGTGAAGCGCAAAAACAACGCATTGCACTCAGACCAATGTTAATGTATGGGGAAGCTCCCATCAGCCGATTTTTTCTCAGCCGTATTATACGGGCTGAGAAAATCGCAGCATGCTGCGATTGTCAGCGTATTACGGCTGTAATACGCCAATGCAAGTCCATGGGGACGAGAAAACTACAGATTACACATGGACCAGACGTGTGACTTGTGAGAAATACGCAAGATTTCTCCAGGTGACACGAAATGGACTCAGCCATTATCAGGAAGCTTTGACTTGCTAATTAGCTTATAAAGCGCACAAGACAACCCGGAACAACGTCTCCACGGAGTCTAGTATGTCCACATACATCAACGTGGAAATGCTTATCGTTCTGGTCCAAGAGAGGCCAGAACTGTGGGACCAGAGGGACGCACATTATTCTGACCGGGCCCAAAAAGAGGCGGCATGGAGGAGGATCTGTGTCCAAATGTTTCCTGATTATGAGGACAGGCCATGTGAGAGCCAGCAACAAATTAGTAAGTTCTATATTATTTTCAAAAATCATATTAATGTGCAAAATAACACGTTTTCTCATTAGACCCAAAAATAATATGTGTAGGTTTTGGCCATTCTGTGTAATATACAGTACAGACCAAAAGTTTGGACACACCTTCTCGTTTAAAGATTTTTTTGTATTTTCATGACTATCAAAATTGTAAATTCACACTGAAGGCATCAAAACTATGAATTAACACATGTGGAATTATATACTTAACAAAAAAGTGTGTAACAACTGAAATTATGTCTTATATTCTACAGTAGTTCTTCATAGCAGCCACCTTTTGCTTTGATGACTGGTTTGCACACTCTTGGCATTCTCTTGATGAGCTTCAAGAGGTAGTCACCGGAAATGGTTTTCACTTCACAGGTGTGCCCTGTCAGGTTTAATAAGTGGAATTTCTGGCCTTATCAATGGGTTTGGGACCATCAGTTGTGTTGTGCAGAAGTCTGGTGGATAGACAGCTGATAGTCCTACTGAATAGACTGTTAGAATTTGTATTTTGGCAAGAAAAAAGCAGCTAAGTAAAGAAAAACTAGTGGCCATCATTACTTTAAGAAATGAAGGTCAGTCAGTCCGAAAAATTGGGAAAACTTTGAAAGTGTCCCCAATTGCAGTTGCAAAAACCATCAAGCGCTACAAAGAAACTGGCTTACATGACGACCGCACCAGGGAAGGAAGGCCAAGAGTCACCTCTGCTTCTGAGGATAAGTTTATCCGAGTCACTAGCCTCAGAAATCGCAAGTTTACAGCAGCTCAGATTAGAGACCAGTTCAATGCCACACAGAGTTCTAGCACCAGACACATCTCTACAACAACTGTTAAGAGGAGACTTTGCGCAGCTGGCCTTCATGGTAAAATAGCTGCTACAGGCAAAAAGCAGAAGAGGCTTGTTTGGGCTAAAGAACACAAGGAATGGACACAGGAACATGGAATCAGGAACACGGACTGGATCTCAGTAACACAAACCGGACATCAGGAGACTGGACATCAGGAACACAGACTGGATCTCAGGAACATGGACCGGACATCAGGAACATGGACTCAGGAACATGGACTGGACATCAGGAACACAGACTGGATCACAAGACCAACACTGGCATCGGACTCCGGACATCTGGCAACGATCGGCAGGCTCAGGATAAGGAGCTCCTCAGCAGAAATACATTTTCGCATCCTGGTGTCCTGAAAGGTGATCCCAGGGCGCACTGCCTCCAACAAAATATCAAAGGTGGCAAGGCTCATGCGACAATATTGGTAAAACTTGTCAGGATGGGTCTGCAGTGATGCATAGAGACAATGGAAATGCCCTTTAGTGAGGAATTGTCTCAAAAGTGGATGGACCCACACAGGGCTGCCACTACGAATTTCGGGGGCCCCATACTGGCAAAATTTATGGGGTCCCCATTGAGACTCCGCCCAGGCTCCACCCCCCAGTTCCACCCTAGCTCCTCCTCCACCACGCAAACCTTCCAAAATCCCTCCGCGCTTTCATGGAAAAACTTCACTTCTGCACCATGCCCTCACCAATGACACATTAACACCAATCACTCGATGAATATGCAGAATTTTGCTTGTTTAGTATAATACACCCCATAGTCCTCCATATATTATAATGTGCACCACAGTCCTCCATATTGTAAAGTGCACACCCCATAGTCCTCCATATAATATCATGTATCCATAGTCCTCCATATAGTATAATACACTCCTAATAGCCCTCCATATATTAAAATACACTCAGTCATCCATATAGTATAATACACTCCTCATAGTGCTTCATACACTGTGTTCCAAATTATTATGCAAATAATATTTTCTCTGATTTTCCATAATTACCTATATGAATTGCAGTCATTGTAATTTTCCAGTCAAATAACTATTAGAATACAATTGAAAGGTTTTTGTACAAACTGCCTATGATAACAAGTAAAAAACAACAAATAGCGGCGCCAGTGTACATATACCTAATCAGCTGCAAGTATTGGTATACCTTCCACCATAAAGAAGGTCTTATCAGTTGTTGTTGTTATACTATAATCATAGCGCGAGTATTTACTTATTTATTTATTGCCTATGATAACAGTATATTTTTAAAAAAATAAAACACTCAAACTGCACTCAAAATGCATATTCCAAATTATTATGCACAGCAGAGTTTTCAACCTTTTCATTTTAATAAAGAACAAAAAAGTGGTCATTTTTGAAATTATAAGCATTAGCAGGTTCTTACAAACTGAAATCAAACAGTTTTCAACTCAAAACTTATTCTAGGTGATGTTACATTTACACATAGGACCCCTTGTTCGAAAGGAGCTTCTGAACTCTCTCCTCCATTGAATTTGTCAGGTTTTGGATGGTTTCTGCTTCAATTGTTTTGCATGAGGACAGAATACCCTCCCAGAGCTGTTGCTTAGATGTGAACTGCCTCCCGCCATCATAGACACTCCTTTTGATGATGCTCCACAGATTCTCAATGGGGTTGAGGTCAGGGGAGCATGGGGGCCACACCATAAGTTTGTCCCCTTCTATGCCCATAGCAGCCAGAGATGCAGATGTGTTATGTGCAGCATGAGACGGTGCATTATCATGCATGAAAATGATCTTGCTGCGGAATTTCACGGTTCTTCTTCTTGAACCATGGCAGGAAGTGCTGTTTGAGAAACTCAAAATACACTATGGAGTTCATCTTTACCCCTTCAGGGATCCTAAAGGGGCCGACAATCTCTCTCCCCATGATTCCAGCCCAAAACATTACTCCACCTCCTCCATGTTGGTGCTGTAGCCGTGTTTGCATGGGGTTTTCATCAACCAGCCATCCTCCACTCCATCCATCTGGACCATCGAGCGTTGCATGGCACTCATCGGTGAACAAAACAGTTTTGAAGTCAGTCTTCATGTATTGTTTGGCCCACTGGAGCCGTTTCTGCTTGTGTGCAGTGGATAGAGGAGATCGACAGGATGGCTTACGCACAGCTGCAAACCTCTGAAGGACCCTGTATCTTGTTGTTCGGGGGACGTTGGAGGCACCAACAGCTTCAAAAATTTGTCTGCTGCTATGACAAGGCTTTTTTGCCGCTGCTCTTTTAACCTGATGTAATTGCCTGTAGGAAAGAGTCCTCAATTTTCCCTTAGCACGCACACCTGTGTACTGTGAATCAGCTACATACTTCTTGATTGTGCGATGATCACGATGAAGTGTCTTGGCAATGTTGATTGTAGTCATGCCTTGACCTAAACAATCCACAATTTGTTGCTTCTCAGCAGCCGACACATCCTTTTTCTTTCCCATTTTGGCAGAAAATGTAGGCTGCTTAATAATATGGGACAGCCTTCTTAAGTAGTCTTGCCTTTCATTGGACACACCTGCCAAACTAATTAGCACAGGTGTCTGCAATTGCTTACAGTGATATAAAGAGCCCTGACACACATCACCATCAATGAGTTTAACTGACAAACAAAAAAATTCTTACCTTATCACTCCTAAACAATTTTTGCATAATAATTTGGAACACAGTGTATAGTATAATGCACCGCCATAGTCATCCATGTAGTACAATTCACTTCCCATAGTATAATGCACCCCATAGTTCTTCATATGGTATAATGTATTCCCCATAGTCCTCGATACATTATAATGCAGCCCACATATAGTATAATGCAGTCACCCTATAGAGCATAATGCAGCCACCCCACAGAGTATAATGCAACCACCCCACAGAGTATAATGCAACCACCCCAGAGAGTATAATGTAAACCCCCCATAGAATATAATTGACCCCCCTTATATAGTATAATGTAGCCCCTCCATAAAATACAATGTAGCCCTCCTCATATAGTATAATGCAGCCCCCATAGAATATAATGTAGCCCCCTCATAAAGTATAATAAAGCCCCCATACAATATAATCTAGTCCCCCATAGAATACAATGTAGCCACCTCATACAGTATAATGTAGCTCCCTCATAGATTATGATGCAATCACCCCTCATAGAATATAATAAATATAATACAGCCGCCCATAGAATATAATGTATCCCTGAATAGAATATCATACAGCCCGCCTCCCCAAAGGAATATAATGTAGCCTCCCATAGTATATAACTCAGCCACAAAGTATATAACACAGCCACATAATATATAACACAGCCACCCTATAAAATATAATATATCCCCCAATAGTATATAACAGCCCACATATTGTATAGCGCGGCCTGCATAGTGTATAGCGAGGCCTGCATAGTGTATAGCGTGGCCCGCATAGTGTATAGCGTGGCCCACATAGTATATAGCAGGGCCCACATAGTATATTGCGCGGCCCACATACTATATAGCAGGGCCCACATAGTATATAGCAGGGCCCACATCCCACATAGTATATAGCAGGGCCCACATAGTATATAGCAGGGCACACACAGTATATAGCAGGGCCCACATAGTGTACAGCGTGGCCCACATAGTATATAGCATGGCCCACATAGTATATAGCGCGGCCAACATAGTATATAGCACGGTCCACATAGTGTACAGCATGGCCCACATAGTATATAGCAGGGCCCACATAGTGTATAGCAGGGCCCACATATTATATAGCTGCAAAAATATCCAAAAACATATTATTGCAAATTAATAGGACCTTCACCATGAAAAGGACTCCAACATTGCACCAAAGTAAATGGATGTGTGATACTAATCAGAAGCAAAATTGGATATACAATATCCAAACACATCACTCAAAGAGAAATGTATATATAAAAATAACAAATTTTATTCACATGTAATACATAAATATCATAATCATAATTGACAAAATGAAAAGAGAAAAAAACACCATATATGAGGAAAGGAATACGACTCAAGTACAAAACACCAAATGGGATAGAGGGAATAAAATAAAAGACTATGGGATATAGTGATATAGGATCAAGCACCAATAACTAATAAAGTACTACATATGGCGAGAAAATCCCCAAAAAATATATACAAAGTGTATAAACATAAATCAAGTAAACATTGATATATCAACAGATCATAATATACATAAACGGATTCTGCCAAACAGAGTAAAACGACATAAAGTGCCTGTGCATGTACAAAAAGTATATTGGTGCAGATATAATGATCAACACATACCCATTGTAAGTCTCTCCTACTATCTCCAAAGTCCCGACGCACGTTTCGCGTATTGCTTTTTCAAGGGAAGGTGTGCCTGTCATGTCTACCCAAATATCCTGGTTTTTTATATAAGGCAAATACCTACATGTGGGCCAATGATGTATCGCGCACTGCACCGCCGCCCCCGAGTCTCAGGTGCATCGGCGTCCGGCACTCAAGTTCGGTGTGTGGGGAGGAAGTACCCTCTGACGTCATTTCCGCACACCGAACATGATAGAGGCCTTGAGTCAAGTGCATGAGATCCGAGTGCGGCGCATGTGCGCGCCGCCATCTTGTTGTAGTCCACACAAGGTGGAAATCCCCACAGCGCATGCGCATCGCAGCACCAACAAAAAAAAACATGTAGGTATGATAATATCTGGCGCTTTTGTGTAACGGACATTCATCAATCTATAAATAGATACACTCCACTTATCTATCCCATACCATCAAACCAATTGTCATATATCAATCAATATTCACAAAAGAAAATAATATATAAAGAAAACGATCAAAATCAAAAAAATACATATAACAATAGCAGGAGTAGCTTGAATTCTTGAGGTCATAATATTTCCCATAGCGGAGTCATCCATTGTTCATTTGGCATATATTAGTCCGTTTCCAACGCCCACTTGAATCTCAATCACACGTAAGTATAAACCCATCTTGAACCAGGATAGTACAGAGAGAAGTATTTACTAAAGTACAAAAATAATAAAATGAATATAGGGAAAAATTAAAAACAAGACATAACACAAAAAATTAAAAATAACAGACATTCACAAAAACGGAGCAAAACTGAGTTTCTCATTTAATCCTGTCGGTGACATAGTACCCAGTTCAAAGATCCACTTCGTCTCGGTTTGTGCCAGGATTTGTTTTAAATTACCACCCCTTATCCCTCCATGGATCCTATCAATACCCCTAACCTTGAGGCCACAAGGGTCACAATTGTGGCAAAAATAGAAATGCCTGGGTAAGGTTTTAAGCTGTGAAGGATCCTCCACCTCTCTCGCCGCAAGAATATCCCTCACATGTTCCCTGACTCTTACACGTAATTCCCTTGAAGTAAGGCCAATATAAATTTTGGAACATGGACATTGTGCAAAATAAATCACAAATGAGGTAGTACAGGATATATAGTGAGTAATAGTATATTCGCGGGTACCATCGGCGTTTGTAAATGTCTTAGTTCTAATGATATTATTATGATTACATGCCGCACAGTTACCACAGGGGTAACAACCCCATCTCTGTTTTTTAGCGCCAAATAAGCTTTTTTGAGGAATCACATAGTGACTTCTCACTAGATTTTTACTTCTTCTGGCGGTAATTAAAGGTCTATCTGAAATTTCCTTTTTTAACACAGGATCTGTTAACAAAACAGACCAATGTTTTGCCAGAGTTTGATGAATAGAATTCCATTGACAATTAAAAGTTGTAATAAATCTGGTCTGTATATCGGCCTTATCCGTAGTCCTATCAGAACCACAGAGTAGTTTTTGTCGTGGAGTATACTTGACTCGGTGGTACCCGCGTTTAACGTTCCTCAAACTATAACCTCTCTCCAAAAAACGACTCCTCAAATCTTTAGCCTGTCCCTCAAATCGATCTACAGTCGAACATGTACGTTTGGCTCTCAAAAATTATCCAATTGGAATAGCCTTAATGGTGGAGCGAGCATGTCCAGATGTTGAATGGAGAAGTGAGTTAACAGAAGTCTCTTTACGATGCAAATCAGTCTGGACGGACCCCGAGTCGTCCACCACAAGAGAGATGTCCAAAAAATCGATTTTATTCATATGCCATTTGTATGTCAATTTGATATTATATCTGTTATCATTCAGTTCGGCCATGAATCTATCAAGTTCAGGGACCGGTCCCTGCCAAATGATTAAAAGATCATCGATGTAACGAAACCAGC
Organism: Oophaga sylvatica; assembly: GCA_033576555.1. NCBI lineage: Eukaryota > Metazoa > Chordata > Amphibia > Anura > Dendrobatidae > Oophaga > Oophaga sylvatica. The sequence continues at coordinate 252,691,186 of JARQOD010000006.1, forward strand.
ACTGCACATTGTCGGCGGCGCATGCCCCCTCCCCACGAAAAACCTCCCTCTCCCAGAAACCAAGAAAGAGGTTTGCGTAGGCGGGCACACACGGCGCCCCCATGGCAGTGCACACCTCTGCAGATAGAACCGGTCCCTGAAAGTGAAAAAATTGTGGTATAGGACGAACTGTAGTAATTCCAATAACAGGGCAACAAAAGGTTCGTCCATGCTGCTCATTTCCAGGAAATATCTTACTGCACATAGCCCATGATCGTGGTCAATACAAGTGTATAGAGACTCGACGTCTGCGGTGACAAAGAGCATGTCAGGCTCCAAGCAAAGACCATCAACCCTCACCAAGACGTCCGCAGAGTCCCTGACATAGGAGGACATAGTATATAGCAGGGCCCACATAGTGTACAGTGTGGCCCACATAGTATATAGCATGGCCAACATAGTATATATCACGGCCCACATAGTATATAGCAGGGCCCACATAGTGAACAGCGTGACCCACATAGTATATAGCATGGCCCACATTGTACAGCCCTCATCTCTCCCCCCCAGGAATGGCCCCACAGCCACAGCAGTATGCACTGACAGATTTATGAAAAAAAAAAAAAAAAACACTCCTCACCTTCTCCTCGTGCCAGTGCTGCTCCTGGCTCCTGATGATGGGAGAGTGTTATGATTTGGTAGCTGAGGAGAGCAGGCAAAAAGGAAATACACCAGAGCAGTTGGAAACTATGAGATTGCAGTACCCTGACTAACCACCACAACTAGAGGCAGCCGTGGAGCGTTCCTACGTTGGTCCTAGACGCCTCGTCACAGCCTGAGAAACTAACTACACCTAAAGATAGAAAGAGGAAAGCTATCTGCCCCGGAGCAGATCCCCAAAGAACATAGAAAGCCCCCAAACATGTAATGGCGGTTAGACAAGAAGAAATACTGACACAGATAGAAAATAGTATGAGCAAACGTTGGGGCCCAAACTTACTAAATAGAAAAGGATAGGAAGGGCACTTACTGCAATCCCAAAAAACCCTGAAAAGCACCAACTCTACTAATTTCAAAAACACCTGAGATCACACGACCTCTACCACCTAAATTAGTTCTCTGGTGTAACCAAAAACAAAACAGCAGCCACTGAAAAAACTGGAAAAAGCAAATGTACAAACATCAGTGGCTGAACTGAACTGAGAGGGCAAAAGCCCCCAGAGGGACCCTGAAGGCCCCCACAGAAGTGCAGGACAAAATGCAAAAATCAAGCACAAAAACAAAAAGAAGAAAATGTCTTATCTGTTAGCAGGAGATTCAGACACGACACAGCAGGCTACCAAGGAAACAGGAATCAAGGATTGAGACCAGAACAATTGATCACCGGCAACCCTGATGGGAAGGCGACTCCCTTATATAAGACCAGTCAGTAACACCTGATTCCCAATCCTCACAATCTTCACTGGACAGTCCAGTACCGTTTGTAACCACCAGAGGGAGCTTCTGCTCAGAACTCATTTTCAGCCTATTCACAACAGTACCCCCCCCTTGAGGAGGGGTCACCGAACCCTCATTTGAGCAACCAGGTCGGTCAGGATGAGTTCTATGATACGCACGGATGAGTCTCCTAGAATGGATGTCCGAAGCAAACACCCAAGAATTGTCTTCCTGACCATAACCTCTCCATTTAACCAAATACTGGAGTTTCCGTCTAGAAAAACGAGAATTCAATATTTTCTCAACCACATACTCCAGATTGCCCTCAACCAAAACAGTGTAAGGTTCTGTGTACATGTTCCTGAAACTCAGTTTTTCCGTCAGCCATTTTACTTTCTGTCTTGCTGCAGCTGTCTTGCCCTCAGTCAATATGGAGTTTCCAGCTTGCATGTTCCCGCCCTGATTCTCTCCCTCTTGCTTCTTAAGCAGCCACAGCTGAGCAATCAGTGCTTCAGAATCAAGCTGCAGTGAACCTGTGACCTGACTCCTGGAAGCCTTGGACCTTGTACTCCAGTTATTTCCTATTGTGGAACTTTGGAACACTCGTGGACTTTGGAACCTTGCTATTTGATAAATCCACGTTTGCATGGACTTATGGTAACAGAGAAGAGATCCTGAACCTGTTGTGAGAGTGATTGCTGAGCTTAAGTTACTCTGGCCTGCTGTGTCTCCTGATTTTGTATCTGCAAACTGTGTGACTATTATTGCCACTTGTATGAAGTAATACAAGACCTTCTATATCAAACCTGTGACTTCTGTGTTTTCATCGCACCCAAGCACAAGACACTATATGAACTGTACTCCTTACATTACAAACAGGGTCAGGAGGCACAGTAGTAGGAACCACTGGCTCAACAAACCTCTTCAACAAGGACTTGTGGAACACGTTATGGATCTTAAATATCCCTGGAAGAAGCAAACGAAAAGAAACAGGATTAAGAATCTCCATGATCTTATAAGGTCCAATGAACCTAGGCTTAAATTTAGGAGATGCCACTCTCATAGGAATATTTCTTGAGGACAACCAGACCAAGTCCCCCACTTTAAACCAAGGACCATCAGTCCTATGCCGGTTAGCAAACCGCTGGGCCCTCTCCTGAGAGAGGGACAACCTCTCCACTACCTGGTCCCAAATCTGTTGCATACGCTCCACAACAGAGTCAACACCTGGACAGACAGAAGCCTCCGTCTGTCCTGAAGAAAATCGAGGGTGAAACCCAGAATTACAGAAAAATGGAGACATCAAAGTGGCAGAGCTAGCCCTATTATTAAGAGCAAACTCAGCCAAAGGCAAAAAAGAGACCCAGTCATCCTGATCAGCAGACACAAAGCATCTTAGATAAGTCTCCAATGTCTGGTTTGTTCTCTCAGTTTGACCATTGGTCTGAGGATGAAACGCCGAGGAGAAAGACAATTGAACACCAATTTTAGAACAAAAGGTCCTCCAAAATCTGGAAACAAACTGGACTCCTCTGTCAGACACAATGTTCTCAGGAATGCCGTGTAAACGAACCACGTGCTGAAGGAACAAAGGCACCAATTCAGAGGAGGAAGGCAACTTAGGTAATGGCACAAGATGTATCATCTTGGAAAACCTATCGCAAATCACCCAGATGACGGTCATTCTCTGAGAAACAGGGAGGTCGGAAATGAAATCCATAGAGATATGGGTCCATGGTCTTTTGGGCACAGGTAATGGCATCAACAAACCACTAGAACGAGAGCAAGGCTTGGAGCGAGAGCAAGTCCCGCAGGACTGCACAAACTCCCTGACATCACGAGACAAGGTAGACCACCAAAAGGACCGACTAACCAAGTCTCTGGTACCAAAAATTCCGGGATGACCGGCCAACGCGGAACAATGAATCTCAGACATTACACTCTTTTTCCACTGGTCCGGGACAAACAATTTCCCAACAGGGCAGCGCTCGGGCTTATCCTCCTGACACCCCTCCAGAGCCAGTCTCAAATTGGGCGAGATGGCGGAAAGAACTACACCCTCTTTCAAAATAACAGAAGGATCAGATAATTCAGGAGAGTCCGCCAGGAAACTTCTCGAGAGGGCATCCGCCTTAACATTTTTAGTGCCAGGAAGAAATGAAACCACAAAATTAAAACGTGTGAAAAACAAGGCCCACCTGGCCTGTCTAGGATTAAGTCGCTTGGCAGATTCCAGATAAACTAGGTTCTTATGGTCCGTAAGGACCACCACCTGATGTTTGGCTCCCTCCAGCCAATGTCTCCATTCTTCAAAAGCCCACTTCATGGCTAATAACTCCCGATTACCCACGTCATAATTACGTTCAGTGGGAGAAAATTTTCGAGAGAAAAAGGCACAAGGGTTACTTTTAGAGGTCTCTGGATCTCTTTGGGACAAAACGGCACCTGCCCCAATTTCAGAGGCATCAACCTCCACCTGAAATGGTAGAGAAACATCAGGCTGCCGTAGAACAGGAGCAGAAGTGAATCTCTGCTTAAGTTCCTGAAATGCAGAGACTGCCTCAGGAGGCCAATTCACCACATCAGAACCCTTCTTGGTCAAATCAGTTAATGGTTTAACAATAACAGAGAAATTACCAATAAATTTACGATAAAAATTGGCAAAACCCAAGAATCTTTGAAGAGCCTTTAATGAAGTAGGTTGGACCCAATCACAGATGGCCTGAACTTTGACCGGGTCCATTTCAATAACAGATGGGGACAAAATGAATCCCAGAAATGAGATCCTCTGAACGCCAAAAAGACACTTTGATCCCTTCACATACAAAGCATTCTCTCTCAAAATCTGGAACACAGTCCAAACATGTTTTACATGAGAGTCCCAGTCATTGGAAAAAATCAAGATATCATCCAAATAAACAATCAGAAATTTATCCACAAAATCCCTGAAAATGTCATTCATGAAGGACAAAGGGCATCACAAGGTACTCAAAATGCCCTTCAGGGGTATTAAATGCCGTCTTCCATTCATCCCCGTGCTTAATGCGAAATAAGGTTATATGCCCCCCTGAGGTCAAGCTTGGTAAACCAAGTAGCGTTTTTCACCCTGGAAAACAGATCAGAGATCAAGGGTAGTGTTGAGCGATACGATACCGCAAGTATCGGGTATCGGCCGATATTAGCTGTATCGGCCTTTCGATACTTTGTTCCGATATTTTCCATATATCGTATACCGGAATCGGAAGTTCCCATAATTCTTTGAGAGGCAATGTGATTTTAGTCAGCCAATGAGGAATCCTAAGAAGTGTGGGCACATCCTGTACTGCTGCGGTCATGTTAACTAATGGCATGGCTGTGATTGGATGCTGAAATGATGTCAGAATGCACTATAAAAGGTGCCGCCGCCATTTTAGCGTCACTGTGCTGTGAATTCAGTTAGGGACAGAACGCTGCTGTGCTGACTCTGAGGGACAGTTAGAGATTGCGATTTAGTGTAGTGTGCTTTAGGCAGGCTAGCACCAACCGCTGTGTAAAGCTTCCTTTTGCCTGCAGTGTTGTTTTAACAGCTCTGCAAGGTGTGTGTGAGTGCAGGTGACGCTGCATGCAACACTGTCTGTAGGCATCTGCACGTGTCACTCACAGACTCTTTTTTTTTTCTTCAGTGTAATTCTTGCTGCTCCATGCAATTTAAATTTTAGTGTGACGCGCTTCCATCCGTATCCAATACATTGGTTGCAAACACTATAGAAGTAGACAAAGGAGTAGCCTTTCACAGATTGTGAACAGTTGTGTTTCAGTGTTCACTTCAGTCTGTGTTTTTTATTTTTTGAGTGCACATCACGCTCCAGTTACTTGTTCAAGCACTGCTGCTTGTACTCTGCTGAGCGTGTCTCAGTGCCTCATCCTTTTCATTTCTCTCCAATTGGTTCTGCTCCATTCCATTTAAAATAAATATAATCTATTAGTGTGACGCGCTTCCATCCGTATCCAATACATTGGTTGCAAACACTATAGAAGTAGACAAAGGAGTAGCCTTTCACAGATTGTGAACAGTTGTGTTTCAGTGTTCACTTCAGTCTGTGTTTTTTATTTTTCGAGTGCACATCACGCTCCAGTTACTTGTTCAAGCACTGCTGCTTGTACTCTGCTGAGCGTGTCTCAGTGCCTCATCCTTTTCATTTCTCTCCAATTGGTTCTGCTCCATTCCATTTAAAATAAATATAATCTATTAGTGTGACGCGCTTCCATCCGTATCCAATACATTGGTTGCAAACACTATAGAAGTAGACAAAGGAGTAGCCTTTCACAGATTGTGAACAGTTGTGTTTCAGTGTTCACTTCAGTCTCTGCGTAATAACCACACTTAGGCCTTATAACTTTTCTGACTTTCTTTATCAATCTACCAAGATGAAGAAGGCAGGGAGTAAGGCACGTGGTCGTGGCCATGGAGTTTCAGCAGGGAGAGGACGTGGGGATTCTGTGGCTGCTGCCGCCCTCAGTGACACAGCATCCACCAGTTTTACCCATGAGCGTTCCTTTATGCGCACTTTGGTAGGAGCTCGGCGTGCCCCCCTGCTGCGCGTAGAACAAATTGAAGCCATTGTTGGTTGGATGGCAGCCAATGCATCGACTTCAATTCCTTCCACCTCCTCTCAGGAACACAACACTGTTGAGCAACCATCTGTCTGTTCACCGCCTGTCAAATTGCCCAGGCAGTCAGAGAGTTCTGTACAGGAGCCAGCTGAGTCTCTGCTTCTGTTCTCAGAATCTGTTGGCTTGCAAACACGGGCACAGGCAAGCAGCATTCTGCAATTTGAAGAAGAGGGAGTATGCAGTGATGCGCAACAGCTGTGTCTCTCTCAATCTGAAGAGGCGGGTGAGCCAGTGCCGATGGACAGCACACCGCAGAACGCATCTCATGATGATGATGAGACTCAGTTGCCAGGTTTTGTGGAGCATGGTTGCCCAGACCATCCAACAGCAGCAGGTGTTGGAAGAGGGTAGTGGAGATGATGAAGTCCGAGACCCAACATGGCGTGAGCAGCAGGAAGGTGGTGGGAGCAGCTCTGAGGAAGAGATTGGCCCAACGGTACAAAGAGGAGGGAGAGGTAGGCTGCAGACTCGCTTGCCTGTAGCCTCCAGTTTGGCACCTGTTGGTAGCAGTTCTCTTAGAAATGTCAAAATTGGCGCTCCCATGACTTGCACTGCGTGGTCCTTTTTTGACAGACTTGTAGATGATATTTGCTATGTTAAATGCAAGCTGTGTAAGCAAAAAGTTAAAAGAGGTAAAAATATCAGTAACCTGAATACCACAAATATGTGGAAACATGTACGGACAAAGCACGTAGCTGAGTTACAAAGACACACTGGAGATGTAGGCCAACCTACAGCAGCACCTACATCTTCAGGTCGTGTTGGAGCCTCTACCTCCAGCTCACACACACCTGGTTCGGCTTCCTCACAGGATCTCCATGGAAGAACCTCGGTCACTGTTGTCCATAGACAAACTGTTATTCCACCCACAGCAGCAAGTTCACAGTCATCGTCACACTCCCAGGCCACAAAACAGCCATCGGTACCACAGGCATGGGATAAAAGATGGCCATACTCGGCAAACCATCCACGAGCACAGGCTCTGAATGCTGGCATTGCAAAACTCCTGTCCCTTGAAATGCTGTCATTCAGGCTGGTGGAGACTGACAGTTTCAGGAACTGTCCCACAATATAATGTGCCAAGCCGATTTTATTTCATCAGGCAAGCCGTCCCTGCTCTGCAAAAACATGTCGAGGGAAACATTAAACATGCGCTACTAAACGCCGTCAGTAGCAGGGTCCACCTGACCACCGATGCGTGGACCAGTACAAATGGCCAGGGACGATACCTTTCCCTCACTGCCCATTGGGTCAATGTTGTGGAGCCGGGTACAGATCTTGCCAGTGGCGCTGTACGTGTTCTGCCAACTCCAAGGATTCCAGGAATCCAGTCTGTACACATTGATTCCTCCTCCTACTCCAGTTCCTCAGAATCATCGCTGCACGAGCCGTCACGGTATACCTCCACATGGACCCGTGAACGCTTACCTGTTGTGACCGATATGAGCACAGCCGTGGCCAAACGTCAACAGGCCGTCCTGAAAATGATTTCAATGGGGAATCTAAGCCACACAGCGCAGGAGGTATGGAATGCCATCAAGCAGGAGAGCGACGTGTGGTTTTTGCCTGCGAATCTCCAGCCAGGCTTGGTAATGTGTGACAATGGCCGAAATCTGGTGGCAGCTCTGGGCCTTGGCAGCCTTACTCACATACCATGTCTGGCACATGTGCTCAACTTGGTCGTGCAGAGTTTTTTGAGGGACTATCCGGATCTTGCTGGACTGCTGCAGAAGGTCCGCCTAGAGTGCGCTCACTTGCGAAGTTCCAGCATAGCCAGATCGCGCATTGCTGCTCTGCAACGCCGATTTCGCTTTCCTGAACATTGCATCATATGTGACGTACCCACCAGGTGGAATTCCACGTTACATATGTTGGAGCGGTTGTGTGAGCAGCAGACAGCAGTAATGGAGTATCAGCTGCATCAGGCGCAATCAAGTCGCTCTTTGCGCCGTCCACACTTCACCACTACTGAGTGGGCCTCTATGAAGGACATCTGCGACGTTTTGTGTGCGTTTGATGTCTCAATGCGGATGGCGAGTGCAGATGATGCACTAGTCAGCATGACTGTCCCCCTTATCTGCCTGCTTCAGAAATCACTGAAAGCACTAAAGGAAGAGGTTTTGGAAGAGGTGGAGGATGAGGAGTCACAAATTCTATTACATTCAGGACAGTCAGCGCAACGTGGTTCCTCACAAAGGGCTGGGCAGGGCTCACTTTGTGAGGAGGAGGAGGAGTCAATGGAGGAGGAAGAAATCCCTACAGAGGGAGGTACACAACGCTCTAGTCAGTATGTAGAGCGAGGGTGGGGTGATGCAGAGGAGGCAGAGATGACGCCTCTTTCACAGGACAGCTTTTGTTGGCCAGCTGGGAGTCTGCAGCACATGGTTGATTTCATGCTTCAGTGCCTGAGAAACGACCGCCGCATCGCCCACATTCTCACCACGTCAGATTATTGGGAGTACACCCTCCTAGACCCTCGCTACCGGGACAACTTACAAACCCTCATCACACCGGGGAACCGGGACCGTAAAATGCGGGAGTACCAAGACACACTGGTGCAATCCATACTGTTGTACATTCCAGCCGAGAGAGATGCTGCTGCTACTGCTTTACAAAGCAGCTCTGTGCGTCGAGGCAGTGTAGACACCTCTACAACAAGAGGGAGCACAAGCAGCGCCTCTGCACAGGGCAAGAGCTGTATGTTACAAATGTGGCGAAGTTTTGTGACAGCGCCAGCAAGGTCTACACCATCCGAGACGGCTCCAGTCACCAGGAAGCAACGTTTCCGTAAGATGGTGACAGACTACTTGTCTTTCCCTCTAAGTGTACTCCCAGATGCCTCTTCCCCTTTAAAATTTTGGGTCTCTAAGTTGGATACATGGCCAGAGCTTAGCCAGTATGCATTGGAGGTGCTGGCTTGCCCTGCTGCCAGTGTATTATCTGAGCGCGTCTTTAGTGCTGCAGGTGGTGTACTAACAGACCGTCGCATGCGACTATCCTCAGAGAATGTAGACCGGCTTACTTTTCTGAAAATGAACAAGGCATGGATATCACCTGAATTTGCCTGTCCGTTTTAAGATTAAATAACTGTTTGGCAACGTTTTCCATGTCTCCTGTTATGTTCATCTTTCTACCACCTGAACTCTACTCCCTGGGCTACAACACCGCCATTTGTTGCTCGCAAGTAATTGGCAGGGGTACTGACTCCTGGCCAGCCTGGTTACAGCACGACAGCTGTTTCCTGGCAGTGTGAACGTCAATTATCCTCCAATAAGTTGTGCTGTCGTGTTGCATTCGGGTTAGCCGACTCTATGGTGCCTGCAGTTTAGGTGATTCCTATGTGTGCTGTGGGATATGTAAATAAAGGCTGTTTCCATTGTGACAATAGGACAAGCACCCACTGTAGGACTGTGTGATTCGGTAACTGCGGACGGCTTGCGTCCTGTCAACTTACATTTTCATGGGTGCGTTCTGCTACCCGTCCGGGGTCCAGTACCGTCAACTGGTTCTCCCCAGTGCCTTTGGCCTAGGTGCCTCCATCTCCGTATACGAGTTCCAGCAACGTCTGCTGGTCCTTGGTAGTGCTTTGGAGCACAGGTACCTCCTGCTTAGTAACCGTGTCACAGTAACGTCAGCTGGTACTCGGTTGTGACATTGCCTCTTTTCCTTCTGCTACCCGTCCGGGGTCCAGTACCGTCAACTGGTTCTCCCCAGTGCCTTTGGCCTAGGTGCCTCCATCTCCGTATACGAGTTCCAGCAACGTCTGCTGGTCCTTGGTAGTGCTTTGGAGCACAGGTACCTCCTGCTTAGTAACCGTGTCACAGTAACGTCAGCTGGTACTCGGTTGTGACATTGCCTCTTTTCCTTCTGCTGCCCCTCCGGGTTCCAGCACGGTCAGCTGGTCCTCGTTACTTCCATTGTCTCTTGTTCCATCTGATACCCGTCCGGGTTCCAGTAACGTCAGCTGGTTCTCTGAAATTAGACGACCTTAAAGACCACCCAGAAGAAGATGACGACAACAAGGACGACGAGCATGAAGCCAACCAGCCTGAACACCATCACAAAGAAAAATAAAAGATTACCCTGAAGAAGATCACCAACAGGACAAAGAAGGTTAAGACAAACTACAAGATACAGAACAACAGACAGAAGAACAATAAGCAGAAGATCAAAAAGCAGAAGAACATGAAGTATAAGACCAAAATGAAGAGCAAAATATATGCTCTAAATTCTAAGCAGAAGAAGACTAAGCAGTGTATGGGGGTGAGTCCGTTCCTCCTCGTGTGGCCCCTGGAAAATGCCTGCTGCTGCAGGCTAAACTGAACACGGACAAATACTGTTGTAATTTAAATCTTTTGTGACAGCAAGAACGGAAGAATGAAAAATTCATACTTTTACAGATTACAAGTACAGGAATCTCTGTCACAAATAAGAATATGATGAAGAAGATGAAGAGGAAGAAGATGAAGAATTTGAATATGAAGAAGATTAATAGTTTAATAATAACAATATGAGTAATGTAAACAAAAACATGAATAGCAAGAAGTTTAAGAAGAAGATTAAGAAGGTGAAGATGAAGAATAATTTGATGAGAAAGATGATGCTGCTGAAGATTATGAAGGAGAAAGTGTGGCACTGGCAAAAGTTAAAAAGGTGAAGAGCATGGAAGTTGTGAAACATACATATTTGCCAAAATAGAAAAAAGGTTAACAACATTGTCAATTTGTTCGTCAATCCAAACGTATTTCCAAAAAAAATATATATTAATGCTATTCCAATGCATTGGGTTAAACATGTATGCCTTTATTGTCTCCTCAACCTCCCCCAATACATTCTACATTACTCTTTGTTGTTTTCCTTCATGTACAATTAACCAACAAGGCAAGAATGGTTTTTTTTTAATGTCGATATTTGGTTCCCATAGACTTACATTGGACTTCCGGTATCGGTATCGGGTATCGCCGATATTTTAGTGATATCGGCGATACCATTCCGATCCGATATTTTTAGATATCGAGCAGTATCGCTCAACACTAATCAAGGGTAAAGGATATTGATATTTCACAGTAATATTGTTCAAGAGACGATAATCAATACACGGCCTTAATGAACCATCCTTTTTGGCCACAAAGAAAAAACCGGCACCTAAGGGTGAAGAGGATGGTCTGATATGACCCTTCTCCAATGACTCCTTGATATAAGACCGCATAGCGTCATGTTCAGGTACAGACAAGTTAAAAAGGCGACCTTTAGGGAATTTACTACCAGGCACTAATTCAATAGCGCAGTCATAGCTCCTATGGGGAGGTAAGGATGCAGATTTACTTTCGCTAAACACATCAGAAAAATCAATCAAAAAGTCAGGAACATCCTGAGCCTGGGGGAGGCAGAAAAAACAGGAGTGTTGGTATTAACACATTGGCAGCCCCAACTGGTAACAGACACAGATTTCCAATCCAAAACAGGATTATGAGACTGTAACCAAGGGAAACCCAGTACGATAATGTCATGCAGATTATACAGAACCAAAAATTTGCAACTCTCCTGATGATCAGGTTCTACCCTCATTATCACCTGAGTAGAGAACTGAGGTTTATTCTCAGCCAAAGGGGTAGAATCGATCCCCAGTAGGGGAATAGACTTCCGTAGGGGTATCAAGGGAAACCCACAACGTTTAGCAAAATCAAAATCCATCAGGTTAATAGCTGCTCCAGAATCAACAAAAGCCTGAGCAGAAAATGAGGACAGAGAGCATATCAGGGTAACAGTTAATAAAAACTTAGTCTGAACACTACCCAAGACAACTGAGCGTGCAAAACGTCTTCCCCGCTTAGGGCAGACTGAAATAGCATGAGAGGCATCACCACAGTAGAAACATAACCCATTGCGCTTTCGAAATTCATGACGCTGTGCCCAGAAACCACTCTATCACACTGCATGGATTCAGAAGCAGGTTCACAAGGCAACATTATTCCACACATACCTTTCCGCTCACGCAAACGTCTGTCAATTTGAATCGCTAATGACATAGAATCATTGAGACCAGAGGGAACAGGGAATCCCACCATAACATCCTTTACATTATCTGACAGTCCCTTCCGAAAAAGAGCTGCCAAAGCGTCGTCATTCCATTTGGTCAGGACTGCCCACCTACGGAATCTCTGACAGTATAACTCAGCGTCCTCAAGCCCCTGACTTAATGCCAACAAAGTTTTTTCAGCTTGATCAGTGACATTAGGCTCATCGTACAATAACCCTAAAGCCTGAAAAAACGCATCAACATCACCCAAAACAGGATCCCCAGGTGTCAGGGAAAAAGCCCAATCCTGAGGGTCGCCGCGCAGGAGAGAGATGACAATTTGAACCTGCTGCGCTGCGTTCCCTGAGGACTTAGATTTTAAGGCAAAAAACAATTTACAGTTATTTTTGAAATTCAGAAACTTAGCTCGATCCCCTAAAAACAAATCTGGCATGGGAATCCTAGGTTCCACAACAGGCAACCTAGCAAGATAGGTAGCAATACTCTGAACTTCAGTGGCAAGCTGATCAACACGGCCAGACAACTGTGCAAACTCCATTGAGAGAGAAAAAAATCCTCCTCAGCACCCAGAGATACAGAGGGAAAAAAAAATGCAACACACAGAAAAAAAAAATCTCTGACAACTCTGACAACTTTTTTTTTCTTTCCACAATATTTTTCCCTTCTGTGAGTACCATATAATTTTCAGTTTTGGCCGGTGATACTGTTATGATTTGGTAGCTGAGGAGAGCAGGGCAAAAGGAAGTACCAGAGCAGTTGGAAACATGAGATTGCAGTACCGACTAACCACCACAATAGAGTCACCGTTGGAGCGTTCCTACGTTGGTCTCTAGACGCCTCGTCACAGCCTGAGAACTAACTACACCTAAAGATAGAAAGAGGAAAGCTATCTGCCCGTGGCAGATCCCCAAAGAACATAAAAGCCCCAAACATGTATGCGTTAGACAAGAAGAAATACTGACACAGATAGAAAATAGTATGAGCAAACGTTGGGGCCCAAACTTACTAAATAAAAAAGGATAGGAAGGGCACTTACTGCAATCCCAAAAAACCCTGAAAAGCACCAACTCTACTAATTTCAAAAACACCTGAGATCACACGACCTCTACCACCTAAATTAGTTCTCTGGTGTAACCAAAAACAAAACAGCAGCCACTGAAAAAACTGGAAAAAGCAAATGTACAAACATCAGTGGCTGAACTGAACTGAGAGGGCAAAAGCCCCCAGAGGGACCCTGAAGGCCCCCACAGAAGTGCAGGACAAAATGCAAAAATCAAGGACAAAAACAAAAAGAAGAAAATGTCTTATCTGTTAGCAGGAGATTCAGACACGACACAGCAGGCTACCAAGGAAACAGGAATCAAGGATTGAGACCAGAACAATTGATCACCGGCAACCCTGATGGGAAGGCGACTCCCTTATATAAGACCAGTCAGTAACACCTGATTCCCAATCCTCACAATCTTCACTGGACAGTCCAGTACCGTTTGTAACCACCAGAGGGAGCTTCTGCTCAGAACTCATTTTCAGCCTATTCACAACAGGAGAGGGAGCGTCAGCTGACGCCCCTCTCTCCATCATTGCTTTGAACTGTACCGGCAGATGCCGGTACAGTTCAAAGCAGAGGCGGGGGGAGCGGCGCTTTGGGCAGGCATGCCAACCTGCATTACAGGGGCCCCCATAGCGGCTGCGTGATGTGCCGCTAGCTGGGGGCCCCTTGGGGAGCAGGGGGAGCCTCAAAATGTTGGGGGCCCCCGGGCCCGAGGGCGGACCGGCGTTCTCGGGCGGCGGGCCACCCGTAATCACTGTGCCCCATACCGGTGTAAGGGTTGTCATGCCCTGATGGCGGCCCAGGACCCACAGTCGTCTCCTCCTCCTCGGATCCACAATCACTGGGTATGGCTAGCCAAAGCAGCGTGACAAAACCCAGTTGTATAGCACACGCTCAGTTGGGGTGAAACTAAGTCTGTCTGACATTTTTCACACAATCCACAAATACACCAACACAAGCACGGAACCAAAATGGCCAGATTGGAGGCTGCAACCTGTTGTAAAGCCAATGAATAGGGTTGCTGATGATGATTTCAATTATTTTCAGGCCTCAAAGCCGTTAAATGTCGATTTTGCAAGGTTGCGAGTAAAAAAACGCTATACGGATGCCATACGCATGTCATACGGATACTTACATGCACAAAAAACGCAGCCTCACATTACAATCGGATGACATACGGATCACTGTTCAGGAAACATTTCTGCATATTACGACCGTGAAAAATGGGCCATATTTTTATACGTTGTGTGTGACTCCGGCCCTACAGTTAAAATATAAAATATGGTATTATATAATCACTGTAACAGAAAATACCCGTGTTTATAGTCTGTTCTATTGATTGACAGAAAAAAATCAAGGCAGCACCAGCAAAAAAGGGTAGTTGGGGGATGCAGGGTTGCAGAGCCTATCAGCTATAAACCAATCCTCAAATATACATAGAAAAATTAAGATGGCGCTCCCAAAATAGAAACTTAGAAAAATTTAATAGTCTATAGTATTGGCAATGCTTCAGACCAATTGAGGACCTTTCTCAAGCATTGTTAAAGTGTATATGCCAAAATATTTAAAGGTGTATCAATCAATACATCAATTGCATTCAATATCCATAACTCATAAAGAGTACAATAGATTAATTATATACAGAGTAGTGCACAAATTGCATGTTTATATTCATATATACATAAATCCATAAAAGGCAAAATGCATAATTTACATATCATAATAAATGAGCAAACAGCTTAATTGTTCAACAAATCCTCATGTGTCAATGATTATATTCATAAAAAGACTCACCCACTAGACAATTAAAATGATCAAAATCACTGTTGAAATCAACATCCAGGAACTGCATACTGCGAATGATGAAAGCAAACCAGTACTAGAGGGAAAAGGGAAGGGGTCTAGCGTGTTGGCACATGTGAGTAGGCCATATTTGAGACTAGATAGATAGATAAATCAATAGCATTTCTATTGTGGCCAATGTGTGGATATTTATTGTAATCACTTGGGCCAAATAGTTTGTTGGGATTTGAGGAAATACTCCATTCCTTTTATGTTTTCCTTTTAATGTACTGTATATAAATAAAGGTTATCTTTTGAAGGTTTTTTTTGTACGTTACACGATTTGCTATATCGTCCAGATGTATCGGTTTTTCAGTTAGTGTGACACACAAAAAACAAAATATGGTGGACTTCTGTACAGTACTCCTTTTTTTCTGCACATAAGGACCAAACTTGATTATGGAAAAATGGTCAATGAAAGAATGTTTAGCATTTAGATTCATGCAAGTCTGTCAATTATTACAAATGATAGTGTTAAGTCTATGTATTTTGTAGGCTATTTCAGTCGGTAAAACATTGGGAGACAGCAATAAATATAGTAATGATGTTGTTCAGTCGAGGTGGCCTCTTTTTGGACTAGCCTCCTTGTCAGGAGAAGCCAAAGGCAAATAGTTGATTTATTTTCTCAGATTCAAGTAATGCATTGGGTACAAGAAGTTATCCGTTTTCATGTCAGAGATAAAATAAGGTGGCTGTAGACTGCAGTACTATGCCAGATAATTAGAGCCTCATCCTGTGGTTTAATACTTTCACTGGGGTTTTCGAGACATTGTGATAGATGTAGATCCCCAACCATTGATTTTTCTGTGCTTGTCTCTGTATATTATGATAAAACGAAATTTTTCAGAAAAGCTGTTGAATTACTAGAGCTCCTTGAAACTCCAGTGAAGTGGCTATTGGGGAGCTGTCTAATCACTTTGACTTACTGACCATTAGAATTCATCATAACTGTTATTGTCCTTTTACAAATCACTTTGCTGCAGTCAAGGTAAGAAGTAAAAACTGTTCTGCAACCAAAGAAAACAGTTGTTGAAATATTACTTCTGCAGCTATACTTCAATACTGATTTATTATGAAAGGGAAATAATATAATATACAGCTGGTGAAATAAGTATTAAACACGTCACCAATTTTCTAAGTAGAGCACCCGCCTGGGCCGTGGGGAAGCCGGTACGGGGCCGCTTCTTAAAGGGGAAGTGTCACGGCAGCAGTGACCTGGTCTGTGGCCCTGGGCGTCCCATGAAAAACGGGTATAAAAGGGAAATAAAGTTTGTGGTATAATGTTCGTGACACCACCCATGGTATTCGGCAAGGGGTAGCCAACGCTGCAATGCAGATCCTCTGGGATGATGTTAGGGCAGCAAAGATGGTTAAGCTCTCCATGGGTAGAGCTGTGTCCCAGGACAGTTAGGATGTTGAAAGTGATGATGGTGGTTGTTGTGGTGCAGGGTGAGTGATGCGTGAATGAATCAGAGGACACAGCAGGGTGCAGTTTCCAATGCTTTACTCACAGTTCACTTATATGCAGATGCCTGCTTAGTGCCTTGTCCTCCAGGTGAGGGGTCCAGCAAACTCCCAGGTAGATTGGGATGCACCTTTCCAGGACTCCCTTTTGTGTGTTTCTCTCCTGGCCATCTCACTGCACTGGTTTCTGCCCTCCTGCCCAGCACCTTCACAAACAGTGTCCCAAGCCAGCAGCCGCAGACTTTGTCGGGCAACGTCCTCTGAGTCCCCTTGCTCCTATATGGCTGCCTTCTCGGCAAATGAATGTGGATGTGGCAGGGGCACGTACAGCTTCCCCAGCCTCCAACTTGTTAGCTGAGTATTGTAGTCCTCACTAGTCTTAGGGGCCAGCTCCCCTACTGCGACATTGTCCCTCCACTTCTGGATACGAGCCCCACGGGTGGCTTCGGAACTTCCCGTGTTCCTAGGACCCCTTCTGTCCTCCCAGGAGCTTCCTTCAGCCTCTCCTCTCAATTCTCTCTGCAGCTTTTCTACTGCACTCCTTCTCCTTCTCAGTCTCCTGACATTCTGACTAACTCTCTCTGCTCACTCACTCCTGACTTCTAAGCTCCTCCCCTTTTTCCTACCTCCCCCACCCACTCCTCAACACTCTTTCCTACCCAGCCTGGGATGAGTCCATCCTCCCTAAGGGTACACCCAGGTGCCCTGACTGAACTGGTGTGTGTTGGGTGTGAGTGTTAGAGTCCTAGGTAGTGCTCCCTCCTTACCTGAGAGTCGGATACTACACCTCTGGATGAGGTACAGTACCTCTGTGGCCACTGGACCCTCAGGGGCGCCACATAAGTAAATATATTTATAAAGGTGCTATTGACATACTCAAGGAGAAGTCATTATTATGGGGGACTTCAACTACCCTGAAATACATTGGGGAACAGAAACCTGTAGTTCCAGCAGAGGTAATAAGTTTTTGGCAACTATGAGAGACAATTACCTTTCACAACTAGTTCAGGACCCAACAAGAGGGGGGGCACTGCTAGACCTAATATTATCCAACAGGCCAGACCGCATATCAAATATAAGGGTTGGGGGTCACTTGGGTAATAGTGATCACAAAATAATAAGCTTTCATGTATCCTTTAATAAGATGTGTAGTCGAGGGGTTACAAGGACACTAAACTTCAGGAAGGCAAATTTCCAACGGATGAGAGATGATCTTGGTGCAATAAACTGGGACGATATCCTGAGACATAAAAATACACAAAGAAAATGGGAGACGTTTATTAGCATCCTGAATAGGACCTGTGCACAGTATATACCCTATGGGAATAAACATGCTAGAATTAGGAGGAAACCACTATGGCTAAATAGAGCTGTAAGGGGCGCAATAAGGGACAAAAAGAAAGCATTTAGGGAATTAAAGCAAGTAGGTAGTGATGAGGCATTAAATAAATACAGAAGACTGAATAAATTCTGTAAAAAGCAAATCAAGACAGCAAAGATTGAGGCAGAGACATTTATTGCCAGAGAAAGTAAAAATAATCCCAAAATATTCTTTAACTACATAAATAGCAAGAAACTATAAAATGATAGTGTTGGTCCCCTTAAAAATAGTCTGGGTGAAATGGTGGATGAGGATGAGGAAAAAGCCAATATGCTAAATGACTTTTTTTCAACTGTATTTACACAAGAAAATCCCATGACAGATAACATAATCAGTGATAAAAAAATTTCTCCATTAAATGTCACCTGCTTAACCCAGCAGGAAGTACGGCGGCGTCTAAAAATCACTAAAGTTGACAAATCCCCGGGCCCGGATGGGATACACCCCCGAGTACTGCAGGAATTAAGTACAGTTATAGATAGACCATTATTTTTAATCTTTAAAGATTCCATAATAACGGGGTCTGTACCACAGGACTGGCATATAGCAAATGTGATGCCAATATTCAAACAGGGGGCAAAAACTGAACCTGAAAATTATAGGCCAGTGAGCTTAACATCTACTGTGGGTAAAATCCTGGAGGGTTTTTTAAGGTATACTATATTGGAGTATCTGAGGTTGAATAACCTCATGACACAGTATCAGCATGGGTGTTGTGAATGGGTTTGAGATGAGTTCTGAGCAGAGACTCCCTCTGGTGGTTACAAGCGGTACTGGTCTGTTCAGTGAAGATTGTGAGGACTGGGAATCAGGTGTTACTGACTGGTCTTATATAAGGGAGTCACCTTCCCATCAGGGTTGCCGGTGATCAATTGTTCTGGTCTGACTCCTTCATTCCTGTTTCCCTTGTAGCCTGCTGTGTCGTGTCTGCATCTCCTGCTAACAGATAAGACATTTTCTTCTTTTTGTTTTGTACTATATTTTTGCATTTTGTCCTGCACTTCTTTGGGGGCTTTTGCCCTCTCAGTTTAGTTCAGCCACTGATGTTTGTACTTTTGCTTTTTCCAGTTTTTTCAGTGGCTGCTGTTTTGATTTTGTTACACCAGAGAACTAATTTAGGTGGTAGAGGTCGTGTGATCTCAGGTGATTTTGAAATTAGTAGAGTTGGTGCTTTTCAGGGTTTTCTAGGATTGCAGTAAGTACCCTTCCTATCCTTTTCTATTTAGTTAGTTTGGGCCCCAGCGTTTGCTCATACTATTTTCTTTCTGTGTCTGTATTTCTTCTTGTCTTACCGCCATTACTTGTTTGGGGGCTTTCTATTATCTTTGGGGTTCTGCTCCGGGGCAGATAGCTTTCCTATTTCTATCTTTAGGTGTAGTTAGTTTCTCAGGCTGTGACGAGGCGTCTAGGACCAACGTAGGAACGCTCCACGGCTGCCTCTAGTTGTGGTGGTTAGTCAGGGTACTGCAATCTTTATAGATTCCAACTGCTCTGGTGTATTGCCTTTTTTACCTGCACTCCTCAGCTACCGAAACATAACAATGGGTTTACGAGGGACCGTTCTTGTCAGACTAATCTGATAAGCTTTTATGAAGGGGTAAGTTCAGGACTGGACCAAGGGAATGCAGTGGACGTGGTGTTCATGGACTTCTCAAAAGCTTTTGATACAGTGCCACACAAAAGGTTGATACATAAAATGAGAACAATGGGGATAGGGGAAAATATGTGTAAGTGGGTTAAGAACTGGCTCATGGATAGAAAACAAAGGGTGGTTATTAATGGAGCACACTCGGACTGGGTCACGGTTAGCAGTGGGGTACCACAGGGGTCAGTATTGGGGCCTCTTCTCTTTAACATATTTATTAATGACCTTGTAGGGGGCATACAGAGTAGTATTTCAATATTTGCAGATGACACTAAACTTTGCAGGGTAATAAATACAGAGGAGGATAATTTTATATTACAGGAGGATTTATGTAAACTAGAAGCTTGGGCTGATAAATGGCAAATGAGCTTTAATGGGGATAAATGTAAGGTCATGCACTTGGGTAGAACAAATAAGATGTATAATTATGTGCTTAATTGTAAAACACTGGGCAAAACTGTTACTGAAAAAGACCTGGGTGTATGGGTTGACGACAAACTCACATTTAGTGGCCAATGTCAGGCAGCTGCTGGCAAGGCAAA
>JARQOD010000006.1:252711319-252813059 GCA_033576555.1 Oophaga sylvatica
TGGTTCCATCCCTTTTGGGGCACAGGTAATGGCTTTAACAAACCACAACGAAGAAAGGCTTGGAACGAGAGCAATCCACAGGACGCACAAAGCCGACGTCATGAGAAAAAATTTGGGGCCCCCAAAAAAAAAAAAGCCTCACCAAGTCTCTGGTCCAAAAATCCGGGAACCAGCAACACGGAAAAGAATCTCAACATCCCCACTTTTTTCCCACTGGTCGGGAACAAATAATTTCTAAAAGGGGCAGGTTCGGGTTTACCCCCTGACACCCCCGGCATCTAAAAATTGGGGAGAGATGGCGAAAAGAATTACCCCCCCTACAGAATAACCGGATCATTAACTCGGGAAAACCCCAAAAGAAACCCCTCGAGAAGCATCCCCCTTTAGCATCTTATGCCTGGAAAAAAGAAACCAAAAAAATTAAAATTGAAAAAAAAAGGCCCCCCCGCCTGTCAAAAGGTTTTAATCCTTTGGCGTTCGAGAAAAAACCGGTTTTTAGGCCGTGGGACCCCCACCTATGTTTGGCTCCTTCAACCAATGTCCCACTCTTTAAAGGGCCCCCATTTCAGGGCCAATAACCCATTACCATGTCAAATTTACGTTCTTTTGGAAAAATTTTTTCGAGATAAAATGCACAAGGGGTTACTCTTAGAGGCTCCGACCCCTTTGGGGAACAAACGGCACCTCCCCCAATCCAGAACCAACTCCACCTGAAACGTTAAAAAAAACATCGGCCCCATAGAACAGACAGAAATGAATCTCTGCTTAAGTCCCTGAAACGCAGAAACTGCCTCAGGAGGCCAATTCACCACATCGGAACCCTTTTTGGTCAAATCAGTCAATGGTTTAACAATACCGGAGAAATTACCTATAAATTTATGATAAAAATTGGCAAAACCCAAAAATCTCTGAAGAGCCTTCAATGTAGTACGTTGATCCCATCACAGATGGCCTGAACCTTGACCGGGTCCATTTCAATAACAGACGGAGACAAAATGAATCCCAGAAATGAAACCTTCTGTACGCCAAAAAGACACTTTGATCCCTTCACATACAGTGCATTCTCTCTAAAAATCTGGAACACAGTCCGAACATGTTTCACATGAGAGTCCCAGTCGTTGGAAAAAATTAAGATATCATCCAAATAAACGATCAGAAATTTATCCACAAAATCCCTGAAAATATCATTCATAAAGGATTGGAAGACGGAAGGGGCATTAGTGACCCCAAAAGGCATCACTAAGCACTCAAAATTCCCCTCTGGGGTATTAAACGCCGTCTTCCATTCATCCCCGTGCTTAATGCGAATAAGGTTATACGCCCCCCTAAGGTCAAGTTTGGTAAACCAACTAGCACTCTTCACTCTGGAAAATAGGTCAGAAATCAAGGGTAATGGATATTGATATTTGACAGTGATTTTATTCAGGAGGTGATAGTCAATACACGGCCTCAATGAACCATCCTTTTTGGCCACAAAGAAAAAAACAGCGCCCAAGGGTGAAGAGGATGGTCTGATATGACCCTTCTCCAAAGACTCCTTGATATAAGATTGCATAGCATCGTGTTCAGGTACAGATAAATTAAAAAGGCGACCTTTAGGAAATTTACCACCAGGCACTAACTCAAAGCGCAATCATAGCTCCTATGAGGAGGTAAGGATGCAGACTTACTCTCACTAAACACATCAGAAAAATCAGTCAAAAAGTCATGGACATCCTGAGACTGGGGAGAGGCAGAAAAACAGGAGTGTCAGTATTAACACATTGGCAGCCCCAACTGGTCACAGACACAGATTTCCAATCCAAAACAGGATTATGAGTCTGTAACCAAAGGAAACCCAGTACAATAATGTCATGCAGATTATGCAACACCAGAAATTTGCAACTCTTCTGATGATCTGGTTCAACCCTCATTATCACCTGAGTAGAAAACTGGGGTTTATTCTCCCCAAAGGGGTAGAATCAATGCTCAGCAAAGGAATAGACTTCTGCAGGGGTATCATGTGAAACCCACAACGTTTGGCAAAGTCAAAATCCATCAGGTTAATAGATGCTCCTGAATCCACAAAAGCCTGAGCTGAAAATGTGGACAGGGAGCAAATCAGAGTAACAGTCAACAGAAATTTAGTCTGAACACTACCCAAGACAACTGAGCGCCCAAAACGTCTTCCCCGCTTAGGGCAGACGGAAATAGCATGAGAAGCATCACCACAGTAGAAACATAACCCATTGCACTTTCGAAACTCATGACGCTGAGCCCCAGAAGTCACTCCATCACACTGCATGGGCTCAGGAGCTGGCTGACAAGGCAACACTATCTCACGCATACCTCTGTGCTCACGCAAACGTCTGTCAATTTGAATAGCCAAAGACATAGAATCATTGAGACCAGAGGGAACAGGAAATCCCACCATAACGTCCAGTACATTTTCTGACAGACCCTTCCAAAAAGGGCTGCCAAAGCATCCTCATTCCATTTGATCAGGACTGCCCACTTTCGAATTTCTGACAGTAGAGCTCAGCGTCTTCACGGCCCTGATTTAATGCAACAAGGTCTTTTCAGCTTGATCAGTGACATTAGGTTCATCGTACAATAACCCCAGAGCCTGAAAAAATACATCAACATCATTCAAAACAGGATCCCCAGGTGTCAGAGAAAAAGCCCAATCCTGAGGGTCACCGCGCAGCAGAGAGATGACAATTTGAACCTGCTGTGCTGATTCCCTGAGGACTTAGGCTTCAAGGCAAAAAACAACTTACAGTTATTTTTGAAATTCAGAAATTTAGACCGATCCCCCAAAAATAAATCTGGCATGGGGATCCTAGGTTCCACAACCGGCAACCTAGCAAGATAGGTAGCAATACTCTGAACCTCAGCGGCAAGCCGCTCCACACGGCCGGACAACTGTGCAAACTCCATTGAGGAAAAGAAAAAAAAAATTCCTCCTCAACACCAGAGAAAAAGAGGGAAAAAATGCAACAAACAAAAAAAAACCTATTTCTGACAACTCCCTTTTTTCTTTCTCCTTTTTTACTATTTTTCCCTTCTGTTGAGTACCATATTTCAGTTTGGCCGGTAATACTGTTATGTTTCAGTAGCTGAGGAGAAATAGCAAAAATTGCCAAAGTAGCAATACACCAGAGAGGCTGGAAACTATTGGGTTGCAGGACCCTAAACTAACCGCAACACTAGAAGTAGCCGTGGAGCATACCTACGGTGATCCTAGACGCCTCGTCACAGCCGGAGAGATAGCTACACCTAAAGGCAGAAAGATGAAAACTAACTGCCCTGTAGCAGAACCCCCAAAGAAATAGTAAGCCCCCAAACATGTAATGGCGGTTAGACAAGAAGAAAATACGAACACAGACAGAAAATAGAATGAGCAAACGCTGGGGCCCAATACTGTCTAGATAGAAAAGTATAGGAAAGAATTCTGACTGCAACCCAAAAACCCTGACAAAAATACCAACACTTCTGATTAACAAAAAACCTGAGATCACGCAATCTCCACCACCTAAATCAGATCTCTGGTGTAACACACAGCAATTCAGCAAATAAAAAGTGAAACAGGTACAGAGCAAAAGTGCGAACACAAACTGAGCACAATTGCAGCGCCAGGCCCCAAAAGGGGACCAGACTGAAGTCTACTGCAAAGCAGCAAACAAGCAAAGAAAATCCAATCAGAGGAAAAAAAACAGCAAATCACTTATCTGAATGAAAGCAGGAATGCAAGCTGAGCTCCAAGCAAGACCTGAAGAACAATTGATTACAATCAGATGTATGAGTAACCAATTATATTAAACAGCTGATAATAGTTATCATTTTTATATGTAGAAACAAAAACAAAGAGAAAGCTGGCACCAATCAACCTGTTTGTGTTAACTTGTCCTTAAACCAAACTTTGGACTGAGCAAACAAGTCTGAAGGTAACGTGTGCTCACAAAATGAGACGCAAATATGTACACAGGAAGTAAAAGTAGTTCGCACTCACAGGTGGACCAGAAGAAGTGCAGGAAAGAGTGAAACGATCGTCGTCACTCACATGTGCTCCTTCCCTCTCTACAGCCAGTTTTAAACATGTTTTTGTGAATAAAGACAATGGATTTTAAAGGACTGGTGAGTGCCACTACTTTTTCATCCAAAAGACATATTCATATGTAGGTTGAAACGCAGCCATTAACTGAAACAGTTGTGTAAAAAGTTTTAAACTGGTTGAGAAACAGCCAAATTCTGACATAAAAGTGAGGTTGTGGACGACAGTTTCATGTCACAGGTGTTAGACCAAGGGAAGACTAAACACAGCAACAAGACACAAGGTAGTTATATTGCATCAGCAAGGTCTCTCACAGTAAAAGATTTCAAATAACAATGGGGTTTCAGGATGATGGGATGGGGTTGGAGAGATATGTGAAATTAGTAATGCAAATAAGAATGTAAGCAAATGGTCGGAAAGGATCTTGTGAGCGATATAAGGCAGTTAAATCAACGACTGAGCCTGGAAAAAAAACAGACCCTTTAAAAGTGATAATTGCTTTAAAGTCAATTGTTTTATCGCTTCAGTTGCTAATATCTTATATATCTCATATATGTTTTCAACTTACAAATGTAAACAGAGAGCAAGGTAACAACATAGCGGTTCATCTGTAGTAAAACTTGCACTGAGCTGATCTATAGCTACTCCAAAGACACCAGGGTCTGCAGGATACTAGGCAGCGAGGATTAAGGGTATGTCACACATAGCGAGATCATTAGCGAGTTCGCTGAAACGTTACAGTTTTGTGACGCAAAAGCGACCTTGCCAGCGATCTCGCTACGTGTGACACATAATGGCGACCGTTACCCTGTTGCGATATCGCTGATCGTGCCGGAATGTCCTAGGCCATTTTTTGATCGTTGGTGTCCCGCTGGCCAGCATGCATCGCTGTGTTTGACGCCATAAAAAACGACGAGCAACCTTGTTGACGACTCAGAACTCAGCGATGCAGGCGTGATTTTGCTTTGTGTTTGTCAGAATCGCTGCTGTGACAAGGTCCCAATGACCGCCGAGGTCGTTATACGGATCGCCGTATCGTTGCTGCGTCATTGAGTAGATCTGCCTGCTTGACAACTTACCAGCAATCCTTACAAGGTCGTGTCATTGTTGGGATCGCTGGAGCGTCGCTATGTGTAACGGGGCCCTTAGAAGCCATTTTTTTTACAATTACCTCCAAAATGGCGGCCCACTTTACATAAAATGAGTTAGAATATGTAGTATTGAATATATTTTCTACTAAAACAAGTATAGAAATGATAATTAATGCAATGTATATATCAAGGTCATTTACTGGTGTTTTGATTAGGAGAATATTAGTTTATAGATCCTTCCCCTGCTTAACAGAATTGTATGTTCAATTAATAATATAATGCATTTTGCAAATCCAAGTGTATAATCTTAGTTAATTAATTCAATTTATTACCTCATATTCTTTATATCATCAAAGTGACAATTATCTGTGAACTTTCAATACTTATGTAAATTAGATGTAAATTAGAGTGGGAACAGGTAATAATATAGTAATTTGATTTCAGTGATAAAGGAAAGGATATATTCTGAAATGTAACTGCACATTCTGAAATAAAATAAAATGACTTAGATTTCTTTGAACTTTATGAGATCCATGTCGAGGTCACTGCCAGGCAGTACTTCCCTCTCTTGTGGTTAAATAGAAATGTGAAAGTTGTGCTAAATCATGGATGTCCAGGTAAACAAAAGGAGTCTGTGTTTTTCTCAAAATAGCACCACACATGTCTATACCATAGGTCATGTTTTTAATGGATTTCCTCATTCATCATATTCACTGGAAAAGGGATAACGCTAGACTCTATGGACCCATTTCATTAGTACTGATGGTCATGTAGCGGTAAGATGCGCCTAATTTATTAAACAGCACATTCATTTAAAAAATTAGAAACATTTTATTGCTATTGTTTGCCTCTCTACACAAGGCCAGAAATGCTACTCTAGTTAGGTACCGGAGTATACAGGTGCTTCTCACATAATTAGAAAATCATAAAAAAGTTAATTTATTTCAGTTCTTCAATACAAAAAGTGAAACTCATATATTATATAGAGTCATTACAAACAGAGTGATCTATTTCAAGTGTTTATTTCTGTTAATGTTGATGATTATGGCTTACAGCCAATGAAAACCCAAAAGTCATTATCTCAGTAAGTTAGAATAACTACTTAATAAAAAACACCTGCAAAGGCTTTAGCATTTAAAAAGGTCACTTAGTCTGTTTCAGTAGGCTCCACAATCATGGGAAAGACTGCTGACTTGACAGATGTCCAGAAGGCAGTCATTGACACACTCCACAAGGAGGGTAAGCCACAAAAGATCTTTGCTAAAGAAGCTGGCTGTTCACAGAGTGCTGTATCCAAGCATATAAATGGCAAGTTGAGTGGAAGGAAAAATTGTTGGAGAAAAAGGTGCACAAACAACTGGGATAACCGCAGCCTTGAAACAATTGTTAAGAAAAGGCCATTCAAAAATTTTGGGGAGATTCACAAGGAGTGGACTGCTGCTGGAGTAATTGCTTCAAGAGACACCACACCCAGATGCATCCAGGACATGGGCTCTAAGTGTCGCATTCCTTGTGCCAAAGAGAAAAAGAACTGTACTGTTGCTCAGTGGTCCAAGGTGTTGTTTTCAGATGAAAGGAAATTTTGCATTTCATTTGGAAATCATTGTCCCAGAGTCTGGAGGAAGAGTGGAGAGGCACACAGTCCAAGCTGCTTGAGATGTAGTGTGAAGTTTTCACAATCAGTGATGGTTTGGGGAGCCATGTCATCTGCTGGTGCAGGTCCACTGTGTTTTATCAAGACCAAAGTCAGCACAGCCATCTACTAGGAAATTTTAGAGGACTTCATGCTTCCCTCTGCCGACAAACGTTTTGGAGATGGAAGTTTCATTCTCCAGTAGGATTTGGCACCTGTCCACACTGCCTTTTTTTAAAAAAATAACAGTATCACTGGGCTTGATTGGCCAGCAAACTTGCCTGACCTTAACCCCATAGAGAATCTATGGGTTATTGTGAAGAGGAATACTAGAAACACCAGACCCAACAATGCAGATGAGCTGAAGGTTGCTATCAAAGCAACCTGGGCTTCCATAACACCTCTGCAGTGTCACAGGCTGATCACCTTCATGGCATAACGCATTGATGCAGTAATTGATGCAAAAGGAGCCCTGACCAAGTATTGAGTGCATTTAGTTAACATACATTTCAGTAGGCCAACATTTTTGATTTTAAAAACATTTTTCAAGCTGGTTTTATAAAGTATTCTAATTTACTGAGATAATAACTTTTGGGTTTTCTCTGGCTGTAAGCCATAATCATCAACATTAACAGAAATACACACTTGAAATAAATCACTCTGTTTATAATGACTCTATATATGAGTTTCACTTTTTGTATCGAAGAACTGAAATAAATTAAAATTTTTGATGATATTCTCATTTTGTGAGAAGCTCTCGTAGTTATGGCATAAGTTAAGCCATTAAAGTAATGTAACTTTTGAAGTATTTGTCACTTGGCTTCCCTACTTTCCGTCCCATGCATGTTCTGCCCAGTGTGGTGGATCTGACTGTTATTAGTAGTAAAATGCTAAAATTTGAAGACTTTTTCTGAGACTTTAAATTTCGGTAACATTTTGCAACAATTCAAATTATTTTACAGAAATCTGACAACACTTTGTTGAATCGGGCTTATTTATTGAAATAATTATGTTGTTTGTAGAAAAAGCGAGACCCTTTTGTTTTTTAAAAAACTGCCTCTGTAACTGAACAGGGTCACGCTGGGGAAATGTCTCCCAATTGTTCATGAAGCACGCCTGCAAAAAAGTTTTGAACTAAGTAATTATATACTGTAGCAAATAAGTCTTTTTATTCAAGCTTCAGGAGAAAAAAAAAAGAAAGATACAAGTAGAAAAATATAAAAGGGATTATCTAACCTTTGGATAAAGAATTAAATAAAAATAGATTTTTAAAAAAGTTTGGTACTCACTCAGCCAATTTCAATATGAATTCCTTGACCTTGATCATTTATTATTAATGGTAAGCTTACACTACCATGTAAAAGTTTAGGGTCACTTAGAAATTTCCTTATTTTTGAAAGAAAAGCACAGTTTTTTCCAATGAAGCTAACATTAAATGATTCAGAAATACACTCTATACATTGTTAATGTGGTAAATAACATATTCTAGCTGCAAACGTCTGGTTTGCAATGCAATATCTTCATAGGTGTATAGAGGTCCTTTTCCAACAACCATCACTCCAGTGTTCTTATGGTACTTTGTGTTTGCTATCTGTGTAAGACGTCTAATGGATGGTTAGAATACCCTTGAAAGCCCTTGTGCAAGTATGTTAGCACAGCTGAAAACAGTTTGGCTGATTAGAGAAGCTATAAACCTGACCTTCCTTTGAGCTAGTTGAAAATCTGGAGCATTACATTTATTGGTTCCATTAAACTCTCAAAATGGCCAGAAAAAAAGAACTTTCATGTGAAACTCAACAGTCTATTGTTGTTCTTAGAAATAAAGGCTATTCCATGCGAGAAATTGCCAAGAAACTGAAGATTTCCTACAACGGTGTGTACTACTCCCTTCAGAGGAGAGCACAAACAGGCTCTAACCAGAGTAGAAAGAGAAGTGGGAGTAGAAAGAGAAGTGGGAGGCCCCGCTGCACAACTGAGCAACCAGACAAGTACATTAGAGTCTGTAGTTTGAGAAATTGATGCCTCACAGGACCTCAACTGGCAGCTTCATTAAATAGTACACGCAAAACACCAGTGTCAACGTCTACAGTGAAGAGGCGACTCCGGATGCTAGCCTTCGGGGCAGAGTGGCAAAGAAAAAGCCATATCTGAGACTGGCAAATAAAAGGAAAAGATTAATATGGGCAAAAGAACACAGACATTGGACAGAAGAAGATTGTAAAAAAAGTGTTATGGATAGACGAATCCAAGTTTGAGGTGTTTGTATCACACAGAAGAACATATGTGAGATGCAGAACAACTGAAAAGATGCTGGAAGAGTGCCTGACGCCATCTGTCATGCATGGTGGAGGTAATGTGATGGTCTGGGGTTGCTTTGGTGCTGGTAAAGTGGGATATTTGTACAAGGTAAATGGGATTTTGAATAAGGAAGGCTATCACTCCATTTTGCAACGCCATGCCATACCCTGTGGACAGCGCTTGATTGGAGCCAATTTCACCCTATAACAGGACAATGACCCAAAGCACACCTCCAAATTATGCAAGAACTATTTAGAGAAGAAGCCGGCAGCTGGTATTCTATCTTTAATTGAGTGGCCAGCGCAGTCACCAGATCTCAACCCCATTGAGCTGTTGTGGGAGCAGCTTGACCGTATGGTACGCAAAAAGTGCCAATCAAGACAAACCAACTTATGAGAGTGGCTTCTGGAAGCATTGGGTGAAATCTCTCCAGATTACCCCAGCAAATTAACTGCTGGAATACCAAAGGTCTGCAGTACTGTAATTGCTGCAAAGGGAGCACTCTTTGACGAAAGCAAAGTTTGAAGGAGAAAATTATTATTTCAAATAAAAATCTTTTTTTCGAACCTTGTCAATGTCTGGACTAGATTTTAAATTCATTTGGCAACTAATTTGATTAATATAAGTATGAGTTTTCGTGGAAAAAACAAAATTGTCTGGGTGACCCCAAAAGTTGGAACGGTAGTGTACACAGTCATGGCCAAAAGTTTTGAGAATGACACAAATATTAATTTTTACAAAGTCTACTGCTTCATTTTTTCTAATGGCACTTTGCATATACTCCAGAATGTTATAAAGAGTGATAAGCTTAACAGCAATTACTTGCAAAGTCAATATTTGGCTAGAAAATTAACTTTATCCCCCAAAACACATTTCAACATCATTGCAGCCGTGCCTTAAAAGGACCAGCTAACCTCTTTTCAGTGATTGCTCCATTATCACAGGTGTGGGTGTTGATGAGGACATGGCTGGAGATCAATCTGTCATGATTAAGTAAGAATGACACCACTGGACACTTTAAAAGGAGGCTGGTGCTTGGCATCATTGTTTCTCTTCTGTTAACCATGGTTATCTCTAAAGAAACACGTGCAGTCATCATTGCAATGCACAAAAATGGCCTAACAGGGAAGAGTATCGCAGCTAGAAAGATTGCACCTCAGTCAACAATCTATCGCATCATCAAGAACTTCAAGGATAAAGGTTCCATTGTTGCCAAAAAGGCTCCAGGGCGCCCAAGAAAGACCAGCAAGCGTCAGGACCGTCTCTTAAAAGTGTTTCAGCTGCGGGATCGGGCTACCAGCAGTGCAGAGCTTGCCCAGGAATGGCAGCAGGCAGGTGTGAGTGCATCTGCACGCACTGTGGGGCGGAGACTCTTGGAGCAAGGCCTGGTCTCAAGGAGGGCAGCAAAGAAGCCACTTCTCTCCAGAAAAAACATCATGGACAGACTGATATTCTGCAAAAGGTACAGGCAGTGGACTGCTGAGGACTGGGGTAAAGTTATTTTCTCTGATGAATCCCCTTTTCGGTTGTTTGGGACATCAGGAAAACGCCTCATTCGGAGAAGACAAGGTGAGCGCTACCACCAGTCTTGTCTCATGTCAACTGTTAAGCATCTTGAAACCATTCATGTGTGGGGTTGCTTCTCAGCCAAGGGAATCAGCTGTCTCACAGTCTTGCCTAAAAAACAAGCCATGAATAAAGAATGGTACCAGAATGTCCTCCAAGAGCAACTTCTCCCAACCCTCCAAGAGCAGTTTGGCGATCAACAATGCCTTTTCCAGCATGATGGAGCACCTTGCCATAAAGCAAAGGTGATAACTAAATGGCTCAGGGAACAAAACATAGAGATTTTGGGTCCATGGCCTGGAAACTCCCCAGATCTTAATCCCATTGAGAACTTGTGGTCAATCATCAAGAGACAGGTGGACAAACAAAAACCTAAAAATTCTGACAAAATGAAAGCATTGATTATGCAAGAATGGACTGCTATCAGTCAGGATTTGGTCCAGAAGTTGATTGAGAGCATGCCAGGGAGAATTGCAGAGGTCCTGAAGAAGAAGGGTCAACACTGCAAATATTGACTGGCTGCATTAACTCATTCTAACTGTCAATATAAGCTTTTGTTACTCATATGTTTGCAATTATTATATTTCTGTCTGTGATAAAAACATCTGTCAAACACACATAAAAAACAGAGGGCAGCAGATCATGTGAAAATATAATATTTGTGTCATTCTCAAAACTTTTGGCCATGACTATATATTAAGTTTTTTTTTTTCAAAAAGGTACAAGGTAATAAGAACACAGAAAATATTCAACAGAAGCTTCAACCAGGGGAAAAGTGATGCAAAAGCTTCATATGCATACATTCATAAAACAAAATAATTATTGATTGATGACAAATAGTGTACTTGAACTAAGAGGGCAAGTGGGCTAAAAAATGGCACAGACATAGTGAGTGAACTAAATGTGATGACCTGTAGTAATGTTTGTTCACCTGTAGTTTAGATGCATAATGATGCCACTTCTGAAAAGGAATGAGCCACTAAATGCTACCCTGTTAAGTAATAGGAAGAAAAGCTACAGAAGAGAACAATGGAGTAGAAAAAAAACACAGGGAAAGGGGGGATGATGAGTTGGGTTAACTCGGCACTGAATTATTAAGATAAGTAAGCCACCTTGCCAGTCACTACGTTTTATTTTAATCATGTACTATGCCTAGCCCTGGTTGTGTGCAGCCTTTAGCAATAGTTTGCTTAGTTAATAGAAATATAAGAGATATAGAAGTTTGAGCACCTATAGGGATCTCACATATTTTCTTATTCGGTAGGGCTTCACAAGAATTTTTGATCAAGTTATGGCCAATAACAGAGAGCATAAGGGAATAGTCTGTAGTCCAGAGCCTACGAACGTGATATGCTGCATATCTCCCTGGGCACTGGACAACCTCAAAACATTGCGGGGAGTAGTGTGCGTTGACCTTGTATATTCTTATTTGGGGGAGATGCCATTTCATCCAAACTGTGTAGTTGGTTTCTAGAATCAGGGAGTTTAGGAGGCCTCTAATGACTAAGACCCATATCTTCAACCATTTTAATCTGATAAAGTGGCACAAAAGTCAGACTCCCAGCTGGTAGCATAGGTAAGGTGTCGCCCTAAATGGACATAAAGTAATATCAGGAGCATGGGTCTCAAATGGGGACACTGACCAAACTACCGAAGTATCAAAGTGCTTTTGACCTGTAGAGTGAAATATTTCTTTTGAGGGCAGAGTACTGTGGGGCAAGATTTTAATCTATTAGGATGGAGAAGGTGGTGAATCCTCAATAAACCTGTACTCCGCAGTTTGTACGGAGAGCTAAGTGGTAGCTTTCAAGTATAATAATATAAGATAAGCTGAGCAAGCTGGGCTGCTTAATAGTAATTAGTTAGATTCAGGACTCACAATCCTCCTCTCAGCTATTGGTGAAATACCGTGGACCTGAGGCAGACCTTCCCCCGCCAGATAAATGAACTGATCGCACGATGGGCCATTCCTACAAAAGAGGTATGGACTAAGATAGTAAGAAAATGCGTTTCTGGTCAATGGATGCAAGAAAGACTGTGTTTTTAGTGTATGGAAACATTTTTATCAAAAGTCAAAATTGGAACTTGAAGGTGAAATACTCGTCGAAGATGCAGTATCCCCCTCAGTGACTCCTGATCACAGTGGCTCAAGGTAATATACTACAGCTTACATAGACACTTTAATGTTGACATTTATTATCCATGACTGAATGATAAAACTCAAGTCAGTGTTTTTCTTTGTAACCGAGTGTTTATTATTGTAACTGTTAGGTTGATGTTTAGACCCTTCAGTATATTAGATTGCTCCAGATTAGTTAGAGCTTCAATCGAGGCAGGATAGTGAGACGAAATGGACACAGGAGACAAGTCTCTGGGTTCAAAATCATCTGAACTTTAATCAATTCCCGTCAGCTTATATCCACTGCTAATTGGGCGTATACATACATTAGGTCATCATTATGTTACGTGCATTTCATAACTTATTAATAAATCATTTATTACAGTAAAAACATCTTGTGATGCATATGTCATCTTGACCATTTGCTATCTATAAAGGAATTTCCACGGCCTGTTAGAAGTTACCAGATGTGCTATTAGTGGACCTTAATTATAGCCATTAGTAGTTCTATCTTTATTATTCTATCGAGTAGTTGCATACCTCATTGTCATCAGCTACCTCAATCAAGGCGGTGTCATGTCATTAGGGTGATTATTTCATAGTCCTAAGGGCATGTAAACTGACCTTAGGACTATATGCTACCATGTAATTTAATCAGCAAATAGTGTCATTTTAACCCCTTACTGCCATCGGACGTACTATCCCGTCCATGGTACCTGGGCCCGTATGACCGGGGACGGGATAGTACGTCATAGGCGATCAGCTGCGCCCCTGAGGGGAGCGCAGCTAATCGCCGCCGGGTGTCAGCTGATTATCACAGCTGACACCCATGACTGTGTGTCAGGAGCGGTCACGGACCGCTCCCGGCACATTAACCCCTTGCACACCGCGATCAAACATGATCGCGGTGTACTGGGGGCACAGAGGAGGATCGCGCAGGGTGGGGGCTCCCTGCGCGCCCCCCTGAGACCCTCAGAGCAGCGCGATGTGATCGCGCTGTTCTGAGGGCTTCCTCCCTCCCAGGACCCGGATCCAAGATGGCGCCGGGGTCCTGGAGGGAGGCGGCTACCTCAGTGCCTGCCGAGAGCAGGCACTGAGAAGCCTGCATCTATGCCTGTGCGATCGCTGGTGTGACAGAGTGCTGTGCACACTGTCACACCAGCGATCTGATAAAATACTGTGATGTCCCACCCTGGGACAAAGTAAAAAAGTTAAAAAAGTAAAAATAAACATGTGTAAAAAAAAAATCCAAAATAAATAAAAAAATAAAAAAAATATTCTCCAATAAATTCACTTCTTCCTGTAAATAAAAAAAAAAAAAACAATAAAAGTACACATATTTGGTATCGCCGCGTCCGTAACGACCCCCCCTATAAAATTGTCCCACTAGTTAACCCCTTTAGTGAACCCCTAAAAAAAAAAAAAAAAAAAACGAAGCAAAAAATCAATGCTTTATCATCATACCGCCGAACAAAAGGGGAATAACGCGCGATCAAAAAGACCGATATAAAAAAACATGGTACCGCTGAAAACGTCATCTTGTCCCGCAAAAAACGAGCCATCATAAAGCATCATCAGTGAAAAAATAAAAAGTTATAGCTCGCAGAATAAAGCGATGCAAAAATAATTATTTTTTATATAAAATTGTTTTTATTCTATAAAAGCGCCAAAACATGAAAAAATGATATAAATGAGGTATCGCCATAATCGTACTGACCCGAAGAATAAAACTGCTTTATCAATTTTACCACACGCGGAACGGTATAAACGCCTCCCCCAAAAGAAATTCATGAATTGCTGATTTTTGTTCATTCTAAACTCCCAAAAATCAAAATAAAAAGCGATCAAAAAACGTCACGTGCTCAAAAATGGTACCAATAAAAACGTCAACTCGTCCCGCAAAAAATAAGACCTCACATGACTCTGTGGGCCAAAATATGCAAAAATTATAGCTCTCAAAATGTGATGATGCAAAAACTATTTTTGCAATAAAAAGCGTCTTTTAGCGTGACAGCTGCCAATCATAAAAACCCGCTATAAATAGTAAATCAAACCCCCCTTTATCACCCCCTTAGTAAGGGAAAAATAATAAAATTAAAAAAAAGTATTTATTTCCATTTTCCCATTAGGGTTAGGGTTAGGGTTGCGGCTAAAGTTAGGGTTAGGG
This sequence comes from Oophaga sylvatica, assembly GCA_033576555.1. Classification (NCBI taxonomy): domain Eukaryota; kingdom Metazoa; phylum Chordata; class Amphibia; order Anura; family Dendrobatidae; genus Oophaga; species Oophaga sylvatica. Next base: position 252,726,227 of record JARQOD010000006.1, read on the forward strand.
TTGGCGCTAAAGTTAGGATTAGGGTTAGGGTTGGGATTAGGGGTGTGTTAGGGTTAGGTTTGTGGTTAGGGTTGGGACTAGGGTTAGGGGTGTGTTGGGGTTAGGGTTGGAGTTAGAATTGGGGGGTTTCCGCTGTTTAGGCATATCAGGGCTCTCCAAATGTGACATGGCGTCTGATCTCAATTCCAGCCAATTCTGCGTTGAAAAAGTCAAACGGTGCTCCTTCACTTCTCAGCTCTGCCATGCGTCCAAACAGTAGTTTATCCCCACATATGGGGTATCAGCGTACTCTGGCCCCCAAGAGTTATTGTGCAATTTGTCCTATTTCTTCTGCTACCCTTGGGAAAATAAAAAACTGGGGGCGAAAATATCATTTTTGTACAAAAAAAAATATTTTTTTGTTTTTACGGCTGTACATTATAAACTTCTGTGAAGCACTTGGGGCTTCATAGCGCTCACCACACATCTAGATAAGTTCCTTGTGGGGTCTATTTTCCAAAATGGGGTCACTTGTTGGGGATTTCCACTGTTTAGGCGCATCAGGGGCTCTCCAAATGCGACATGACGCCCCCAGACCATTCCATCAAAGTCTGCAATCCAAAACGTCACTACTTCCCTTCCGAGCCCCGACGTGTACCCATACAGTAGTTTTCTCCCACATATTGGATATCAGCGTACTCAGGACAAATTGGACAACAACTTTTGGGGTCCAATTTCTCCTGTTACCCTTGTAAAAATAAAATATTGGGGCAAAAAAATCATTTTTGCAAAAAAAAAAAGGATTTTTTATTTTTACGGCTGTGCGTTATAAACTTCTGTGAAGCAGTTCGGGGTTCAAAGTGCTCACCACACATCTAGACAAGTTCCTTGTGGGGTCTATTTTCCAAAATGGGGTCACTTGTGGGGGTTTCCACTGTTTAGGCGCATCAGGGGCTCTCCAAATGCGACATGACGCCCCCAGACCATTCCATCAAAGTCTGCAATCCAAAACGTCACTACTTCCCTTCCGAGCCCTGACGTGCGCCCATACAGTAGTTTTCTCCCACATATTGGGTATCAGCGTACTCAGGACAAATTGGACAACAACTTTTGGGTTCCAATTTCTTCTGTTACCCTTGTGAAAATAAAATATTGGGGGCGAAAAAATCATTTTGTAAAAAAAAAAAGATTTTTTATTTTTACGGCTGTACGTTATAAACTTCTGTGAAGCACTTCGGGGTTCAAAGTGCTCACCACACATCTAGATAAGTTCCTTGTGGGGTCTATTTGCCAAAATGGGGTCACTTGTGGGGGGTTTCCACTGTATAGGTGCATCAGGGGCTCTCCAAATGTGACATGACGCCCCCAGACCATTCCATCAAAGTCTGCAATCCAAAACGTCACTACTTCCCTTCCGAGCCCTGACGTGCCCCCATACAGTAGTTTTCTCCCACATATTGGGTATCAGCGTACTCAGGACAAATTGGACAACAACTTTTGGGTTCCAATTTCTTCTGTTACCCTTGTGAAAACAAAATATTGGGGACGAAAAAATCATTTTTGTAAAAAAAAAAAAAGATTTTTTATTTTACGGCTGTACGTTATAAACTTTAGTGAAACACCTGGGGGTTAAAAGTTCTCACCACACATCTAGATAAGTTCCTTGAGGGGTCTAGTTTCCAAAATGGCGTCATTTATGGGGGTTTCCACTGTTTAGGCAGATCAGGAGCTCTCCAAACACGACATGGCGTCCAGCCAATTCTGCGTTGAAAAAGTCAGACGGCGCTCCTTCCCTTCCAAACTCTGCCATGCTCCCAAACAGTGGTTTACCCCCACATATGGGGTATCAGCGCACTCAGGACAAATTGCACAATAACTTTTGGAGTCTTGTTACCCTTGGAAAAATAAAAATTGGGGTGAAAAGATCATTTTTGTGGAAAAAATATGATTTTTAAATTTTACGGCTCTACGTTATAAACTTGTGTGAAGCACTTGGGGGTTCAAATTGCTCACCAAAGATCTAGAAAAGTTCCTTAGGGGTCTAGTTTCCAAAATGGGGTCATTTGTGGGGGGTTTCCACTGTTTAGGCACATCAGGGGCTCTCCAAATGCAACATGGCATCCAATCTCAATTCCAGCCAATTTTGGTTGGAAAAAGTCAAATGGTGCTCCTTCCATTCCGAGCTCTGCCGTGCGCCCAAACAGTGGTTCCCACCCACATATGGGGTATCAGCGTACTCAGGACAAATTGGACAACAACTTATGTGGTCCAATTTCTCCTGTTACCCTTGAGAAAATAAAAAATTAGTGACTAAAATATAATTTTTGTGGGAAAAAAATAGGATTTTTTATTTTCATGCCCGGGCATTATAAACTTGTGTGAAGCACTTGGGGGTTCAAAGTGCTCACCAAAGATCTAGATAAGTTCCTTAGGGGGTATAGTTTCCAAAATGGGGTCACTTGTGGGGGGTTTCCACTGTTTAGGCTCATCTGGGGCACTGCAAACGGAACATGACCCCCATCAACGTCTGCATTCCAAAACGTTACTACTTCCTTTCCAAGCCCTGCCGTGCACCCAAACAGTTCCCCCCCCCACATATGGGGTATCAGCGTACTCAGGACAAATTGGACAACAACTTTTGGGGTCCAATTTCCTTGGGAAAATTCAAAAATTTGGGACTAAAAAATCATTTTTGTGGAAAATTGTTTTTTTTTTTTTTCACACCCAGGCATTATAAGCTTTTGTGAAACACTTGGGAGTTCAAAGTGCTCACAACAGATCTAGATAAGTACCTTAGGGGGTCTAGTTTCCAAAATGGTGTCACTTGTGGGGGTTTCCACTGTTTAGGCGCATCAGGGGCTCTCCAAACACGACATGGCGTCCAATCTCAATTCCAGCCAATTTTAGTTTGAAAAAGTCAAACGGCGCTCCTTCCCTTACGAGCTCTGCCGTGTGCCCAAACAGTGGTTTTCCCCCACATATTGGGTATTGGCGTACTCAGGAGAAATTGCATAACAACCTTATCTGCCCATTTTCTCCTTTTACCCTTGTGAAAATAAAAAAAAAGTTTGTAAAAGATCATTTTTGTGGCTAAAAAGTTAAATATTCATTTTTTCCTTCCACGTTGCTTTAGTTCCTGTGAAGCACCTGAAGGGTTATAATCTTCTTGAATGTGGTTTTGAGTACCTTGAGGGGTGCAGTTTTTAGAATGGTGTCACTTTTGGGTATTTTCTGCCATATAGACCCCTCAAAGTGACTTCAAATGAGAGGTGGTCCCTAAAAAAAATGGCTTTGTAAATTTTGTTGTAAAAATGAGAAATCGCTGGTCAACTTTTAACCCTTATAACTTTCTAACAAAAAAAAATTTTGGTTCCAAAATTGTGCTGATGTAAAGTAGACATGTGGGAAATGTTATTTATTAACTATTTTGTGCGACATATTTCTCTGTTTTAAGGGAATAAAAATTCAAAGTTTGAAAATTGCAAAATTTTAAAAATTTTCGCCATATTTGCGTTTTTTTCAAAAATAAACGCAAGTTATATCGAAGAAATTTTACTTCTAACGTGAAGTACAATATGTCACGAGAAAACAATCTCAGAATCGCGAAGATCCGTTGAAGCGTTCCAGAGTTATAACCTCATAAAGAGACAGTGGTCAGAATTGTAAAAATTGGCCCGGTCATTAACGTGCAAACCACCCTTGGGGGTGAAGGGGTTAAAAGAGAGAGAAAAGACATCTTAAAGGGATCTGTATGTGAGAGTTTATAAGGGTCTCTATCTCTATCATAACCTTGATTTGGATTGTCATGAAGGGGCATGTGAGCAACAGTGGGGACATAGTTATCCGTATTAGCTTTTCTAATCGCAATGTTGAAATGTGTGGGGACTCCATTTTTGTCATTAGTTTTATGAAAACATTGTTGACTAATTGCTGCAAGTCATTATACTAACCATTATGTCATGTGATGTACCACTTCATGATTCTCCTTCTCAGTCACATAGACCTTATATAGTATAGATTTGTGTTTTAGGTCATTTTCCTGATCCAACCCAGATGATGGCATGACTAAGTGGAAACCACATGGAAGGGGATGTCATTGCATACAGTTGGGGTAGCCACCAACAGCTTCACCAGCAAAGCACCCCTATACCATCTCACCTTCCCTTCATGATGGACATAACAGATGTACAAATCATCTGGTCACTGTTTCAGTTTCTCACAAAGACATGGTGATTGATACAAAAAATCTAAAATTTTGACTCATCAGACCATTCTGCTTGGCTCAAACAAATCTCTTTTTTTTTCCGGTCCTCAGCACTGCATTCGTTTTTTTGCAGCAAATAAACCATAAATTCCTGCTTCTCAAAGTCTCCTCTGGACAGTTGGTGTTGGGGTGTGCATTAAATATGATGGCACAGGGTTTGTGAAAATGTTTTCAAATCCAATAACTGATTCTTATATTTTATTATGCTCTGATTTCAAAAGCACTTCTATTTTTAACCATTGCATATGAATTTTGCACAAAACAAGCATGAAATTACGTACAAGCGAGATGAACAAGAAAAATCTTTATTGTAGCCAAAAATGTACATAACATTATATATGAAAATGTATTGAACATTCATTCTGCAACTTTATTGGAAATTAATTCATGCACCTTTTCCTTTTCTCTTCAAAGCTTCTCTTGATACCTTTTCTCTTAAAAAAGACCTGCGGATCTTCTCTGTGAAGCATCCAGCAGCAGTCCTCCATCATGCTCACATTCCTTCTACCTTGGTATCGTCTCCCCATCTCCTTAATATGCTGATGAAATCTTTTTCCTTGCTCTTGGCTAACAGCACCAAGGTTTTCAGGAAAGTAGTCCAAATGGGAATGTAAGGGTATGTGCACACGTTGCAGATTTGCCTGCAGAATTTTCTGCACAGAATCTGCACCTCTTGGCAGAAAACGAAGATGCGGATTTGATGCGTTTTTGATGCAAATTTTCATGCGTATTTGTATGGGTTTTTTGTAAGCTAAATAAAGATATGTTATTTAACAAACAAAAAATTGTGATGTCATTTCTTGGCCAACCTCCTCTTTTACATTTGTCCAACCCATACTCCATTACACACACAGATAGACAGATAGACAGATAGATAGATGATAATAGATAGATAGATAGATACATAGATATATCAATAGATAGATACTTAGCTATATCTATGGACAGATCTATCTATAAAGATAAGATTTTTATTTTTATGGCTCTACCTTTTAAACTTGTGTGAAGCACTTGGGGGTTTAAAGTTCTCACCACACATCTAGATAAGTTCCTTAAGTTTCAAATCCAATGTGGTGGCATGCAGAGCCCAACTCACGAAAATTGTGTCACTGTCCAAATATTTCTGGCCCTGACTGTATGTGGTGGCTGACTCTCAGTCTGACGGGCATGTTGAAGCTGGTATTCAGCTACTGTCCTCTGCTGCTCACTAATTCTCGCCAACATAGGTTGAGTTCCACCGCCTGGACTAATGTGGACAACAGAAGGCTGGCTGTGACCACAAAAACAGTGGGGAAAATAGCTTGGTGTGTGCTTGGTAGCAGGCAGTAGGAAATGTTTGGACTACTGCTTTGCGTAGGACACTAACCACCTTTTTCAGTGGACTTATGTGGACAGCAGAAGGCAGGCTGTGACCACAAAAACTGCAGGGAAAATGGCCTGGTGCGTGCTTGGTAGGAAATGTTTTGACTACTGCTTTGTGTAGTGCACTAAACGACTTTTTAAGTGAACTAATTTCGACAGCAGAAGCCAGGCTCTGACCCCAAAAACAGCGGGGAAAATAGATCAATGCTTTAAAAAAAGGCAGCACTAAATGCTAGTACTCTGTGTCTGTGTGCTGGAAAAATATTGCTTTGCCTCTAAAAGAGCTGATTTAAGATGGATACTGGAAGAACACTTTAATCTCTCCCTACCTAATAAACAATCTCTCCCTCCGTGCACTCTGACTTTGTTGTGTGTCTTCTGCTCTGAAAATAGCTATTTTTTGGTGGTATTATGGAGCTAGTGACCGGCTCCTTTAAACTGTCCCTGCTCGAGTATCTCTCTCTCCCTACTCTTCACTGACCTAGTATACACTGCAGGTAGCCCTGAAAAGGACTTTAGTGTTATGAAGAGGCCTAAAGACTCTCCCTAGCAGCTGAGCGATCTCTCCCTATGCTTGTAGAATGCAGGCTCTGAATGCAATGTGCACAAAATGGCGTTTGCAGAGCTTAAATAAACTCTATGATGCTGGGTGGCCAGCCAATCACAGTAATGCCACTACCAAGATGTCTGTGGTATTACTGTGATTGGTTAAGAAGCCCAGCGTGTTTAGTGTGTGTAAAGGAGGTGCCAAAACTGCAGGATGGGCACACGAATATAGCAAGTCGAGTAGACAAATACTCGCAATGTAACAAGTAATCCGAATACCGTACTATCCATGCAAATAGCGAATGATAACGAATACACTCGCTCATCACTAATTTTAATGTTTTCTATGACAAGTCCTTATAAAAATTTAAAATTTGGAACTAAAACAACATTTTAGCAGTAAAAATGTAATTATTCTTTCTGCACCGCCCAATGGTATAAATTTCTATGAGGCACATGTGGTGTCAACATGCTGAATGCACCCCTAGATAAATTAATTGAAAGGTATAGTTTGTAAAATCTTATTGGGGGGTTTCTGCTGTTCTGGCACCTCAGGACCTCTGTAAATGTGACATGACACCCTGAAACCATTCCAGCAAAACCTGAACTCCAATATGGTGCTTCTTCTCTTCTGAATATTACGGCACTCGGTCATCACTAATTAAAATCTATAACACATCTCTCAAGGAGACAGAGCTGGCAATATAAGAGCCTCCTTGAAAAAGAACCACATAGGGAAGTGGGGAAATTACGTATGGCTGAGAAATGACAAAACTAATTAAAATCCCCTTTGATGCTGGCACTGCCTGTAGTGACCAAACAATTAAGGCAAGATCATCTATTGTGGAAATGGACATGAAGTCTAGGATTTGTAGATTTAAGAGGCAGAGAAGAAGGAAATCTAACACCTTTAGAAGTAACTCTTGTTCCTCTCAGAGGTAAATGGACATCTGCATCTAGTTGGCTCCTTGCCGATTAGTGAATAGTGAAATATTCGGATTGAGAAAAATTGACATGAATAATTTATAATATCCGTGTATTCGTACAGAATAATGAATCTAATGCAAATCAATGGGAAAGCCGAAATGGATGAGAGAAGAGCTAAAACTTAATGGAACAGCATGGAGAAGATGTCTGCATGCCTTATTGACTCACATATGGTATCTGGGAATAATGTTGTCAGACCATTGTGCCGACTTTACGGATTTATAAGATGACCTACCAAAACCAAACCTTAATTTTTTTTAAAGTGAAAAATGCTAAGAATCATTTTTTCTTCATATAACGCAAAATAAAAACATAATTAAAAAATTATATCTCCCTTTAGGATATGTTCACATGGAACCTTTTGGCTTTATTTTTTTCTTTAACATTTTTGAGGGCTTTCACTCCTACATTTGGGAGGTCCCTCCCTCGTTCCAAATTGTTAGCTAGATAGTGGAATACATATTCCCCATCACTTTAGAATGCCAGCTAAAACATGCCCATTTTAATTTTGGGCTTAGCTCCACCGTCATGTCATTATACGGCCCTCGCTTCACCTTTTCACAGGGCCAGCAGGTGCCGTGAAACCTGAGTACCGGTTCCCAATGGAGCCACCATCATAGCGGGTGAAGCTGCTGTAAGGTGAATACAATACAGGAGTTGGTAGAGCTGTATGATCAATGTCAGTAAATTGGATTCTACCAGACAGCAGAACCATTTGAATACATTTCTGAATACAGTGTTTGCAAGCGGAGGCCTGTATTGCAGTCCGTCTGTCAGGCCTGAAACCAACGTCAGGAACATATACAAGCCTCATTTTAAGTGGAAGCAGCCTCCTCAAGGGAAAAAGACAGGAATGCCATTGGCCGATCTGCACAAGCCTACGCACTTCTTCTGGAAACTACCCAACCAGGCAGAATGTATCTTTTGCATTGTTTTGAGCAACTACAAAGTAATTACAGGATATGTCCCAGAGAGTGACGAGGTCTGTGGAGTGTATTACTCAGGTGACAGGCAGTGCTACAGAGCTCAGGTAAAGGTCTTAGCATAGTAATGACCATGTTCAAATATGTGTAAGGCTGTGGCCTGAATTGGTCTGTGGAGCGTATTAACCCAGTATCTTAGACAAGCTCAAAATGTACAACTGGCCAATACCCCACCACCATTTTTTTGTTACCAAAATTTAGAAAATTTAAGGGAAGCAACAGTTTAATAAAGAGAAACAAGTCTCATTTAGGAGCTTGGAAAATCCAGGAATGGTCTTTGTCCAGCACAGGACAATGTAAAGTGCTAACGAATATGTATCCCCTAACTAAGTAACAATTTGTGAACAGACATATTTGCTGACAAGGGACAACTGAACACTGCGCTGGGACAACGTTCTGGATTTGGTTGCTGACTGTTGTGTCTGTGCAACTTGTAAGTTGTTTGCAAGAGGCATCAGCATCTGCTTCCTGGACAGCAGATTGGGAAGGAAATACCACAGGGGAAGGGCCAGTGGTTTCACCCTGAGACACAGATTTTGTGCCCAGACGTTCCACTCACCTACTGGGGTGCTGCGCAAGTCAGCAGTATATGGTGTATGCTAACAGAGATATTATGTTGAATTTTCCTTTATAAAGGGATGTGTGGGTAAGATTTTCGAACTAGTATAATATATATAGAACATGTTTCATTACTTATTATTTTTCTGTGTAAGGTTAACAACTAGTGATGGGCGAGCACTAAAATGCTGGGGTGCTCGTTGTTTGGGTCGAGCAAATTTGAATACTCAGGTACTCGACCTGAGCAACGAGCCCAATGTAAGTCTATGGGAAAATCGGAGCATTTTTGCCATGATCCCCCCCCCGGGGGTCCTTTTAAAGTCTAAAAATGTCTGTAAATGATGAAAACAGTGCTCAAATGACACTGGAACATCATGAGGAATGCCCCTGGAAGCATTTCTGACTCCCAAGTCACAGCTGTGAGCAATGTTGTCAGAGTCTTATGCCATTTTTACAGGCACACCAAAAAACATACCAAAACGAAACCAAAATGGATTTTCCTGGGAAATATGTCAAGGAACATCCTTTCCAGGGTAATGACTTTAATATAAGGCAAAATAATCAACCCAAAGTAAAAAAGTTCCTCCACCAATTTGTCTATGTTCACACATAGCATTTTTGATGCGTTTTTCAATGTTACCATTAGAGATGAGCGACTTTGCCTTTTTTAGGGTCGAGTCGGGTTTCATGAAACCCGACTTTCTCAAAAGTCGAGTTGAACGAAATCGGCCAACTATCGGGAAAAGTCGGAGGTCTGACTGAAACACGAAACCCAATGCAAGTCAATGGGGAAGCAAAGTTGGCAGTGAGTGGAGGACAGTAAACACACCTACAGTGCCCATTTCAATGCCAACAACATCAATTCTTATTACTTAAGCTTGGCAACCTTAATTTACTTTATAATTATAGTTACGCATTGAAAACTGGGGGTTATTTGGCTAAAGTTGTGGGGGAGACAGTGCTGGCTCCAGGTTTTCATGTGCCCCGGGCCAAAGAGTCTCAGTGGGCCCCTTTAACACATACCACAATTCATGATGCTCCGATACGGCACAGAAATATAAGTATAGTACAATGACAAATACTTCACTTCTTACATTACATGAGTGATATCTATTTTAAATTCTACAATAGCTCAAAAACCGGACAGTATAGTCCTCCATACAGTATTATAGGCACCACATAGTGCGCCATACAGAATAATGAGCCACATATATTGCTCCATACAGATTAATGAGCCCCATATATTGCTCCATACAGAATGGGCTCCATATAATGCTCCATACAGAATAGGCCCCATATGTGCTCCATATGATGCTCCATATATAAAGGGCCCTATATGATGCCCCATAAATAATGAACCCCATATGCTGCTCTAGTATATGATGGGCCCCATATATGATGCTCCAGTGTATGATGAGCCCCATATAATGCTCCATATATAATGGTCCCCATATATAATGCCCCATATATAATGGGCTCCATGTGATGCTCCATATATAATGTGCCCCATATGATGCACCATATATAATGGGCCCCATATGATGCTCCAGTATATAATGCGCCCCATGGATGATGCTCCAGTGTATGATGGGCCTATATAATGCTCCATATATAATGGTCCCCATATGATGCTACAGTGTATAATGGGCACCGTATATGATGCTCCAGTGTATAATGGGCACTGTATATGATGCTCCAGTGTATGATGGGCCCCATTTATAATGCTCCAGTGTATGAAAGCTGTGAAAGGCATCAGTTTTCGACCACCCCATACATTCTTGCTTGTCACACTTGCAGCCACACTTGGTGCTACGTCTTGCTGCACCTCGTTTTCACCTGCATTTCTGGAGAAGTTACTGTATACCAATCATATGCTGTATGTCCAGATTTCCAAATAAACAAGTCTGGACTTCACAATCCCTGGTGTGCATCATCTCTCCGGACGCTGAACAGCACTGGTCCTGTCTGCTCTGCATGAGGAAGCGGAAGGTAGGATAACTCTCCCAGCCCCATTCAACTTCACCTCCATTCGCCTCATGTAGGGACAGAACAGTCGAAAACTGCCTTGAAGCCGGCCAGAATTACCCTTATATCCCTATCCACGTGCCTGCACTCTGCCTGCTCACATACTGCAGCCCTGCTCTGCTAAGAAACTATCTGCAGCGTCACCCCAGACCACATTGTGCATAGAGACTCTCTGTATGTTATACTACATCGATGCAGATTGTCGGACTGTAAAACCCCACAATTCTCTAAAAACACCTTGGGAATCTTATCAGGACGTCTTAACTAAGCTGCACTGCGATTTCCGGCCCCCAATTCAAAAGTTCAGTTTCTTAAAGAGACAGCGCACCTTAAATCAAAATGGCCGAAAAAGACCCTGCACAGACTCCCACTGCTGAAACAGAGCAAATACAACCTGACACTGCCCATCATGAAGACCAGGAAGCAGAACCCACGCTTCCAGGAGACCAAGTCGTTCGACAAAAACGCTCTGTCAAACCAACCATAAAAGCTGTAGAAAATTGTCACAATACGAAGGATGAGTACAATGACAACTTGGACGACCTATGGGAACGAGTCACCTCCCTCATGTCAAGCGTCCAACGCCACAAAAATGATGCAGTGAGTTTTCAGGATACAATAAGACGGCTAGAAACAGCCCATGGTAGATACAAGAGACTGTCCGCAAGGTATGCCGCCTTCCTAAAAGACTCTAATATTGACGAAGCCTCATCAGAGTTATGCAAAGTAGATTTCACAGACAGAGAAAGGAACGCCGCCGTGCAAGATGCCAAAGATAAAGCGGAGCTCCGTATTGCTCATTTGCAAGAATCAAAATCCAACAAGTCAGGTTCATCTAGATGCTCTTCTCGGTCATACAAATCATCCTGCTCAAGAACTTCAGCCCTCAGCGACAGAATTCTAGAGGCCCATTTAAATGCAGAGAGATCCAAACTAAGACGTTCCTTTACAGAAAAGGAAGTAGAGGCAGTAGCCAAGAAAGCTGAAGCAGAGGCAGAAGCCAAGAAAGCAAAAGCAGAGGCAGTAGCCAAGAAAGCAGTGGCAGTAGCCAAGAACGCTGAAGCAGAGGCAGAAGCCAAGAAAGCAGAGGCAGTAGCCAAGAAAGCTGAAGCAGAGGCAGAAGCCAAGAAAGCTGAAGCAGAGGCAGAAGCCAAGAAAGCAGAAGCAGAGGCAGTAGCCAAGAAAGCAGAGGCAGAAGCCAAGAAAGCTGAAGCAGAGGCAGAAGCCAAGAAAGTAGAGGCAGTAGCCAAGAAAGCTGAAGCAGAGGCAGAAGCCAAGAAAGCTGAAGCAGAGGCAGAAGCCAAGAAAGCAGAGGCAGAAGCAGAGGCTCAAGCAAAGATTCTTCAAACACAAATGGAGGAAGAAATCGCTCTAGCCGAAGTAAAAATGCTTGAGCAAGCACTGAAGCAAAACCTTGAACCGATTTTCCTACCACCACAGGAAGAAGACGACCCAGCTGTTCGTACCAGCGACTACGTGCAGAAACAGATATCTGCAGCGCACACCTTCTCCAGCGACGTTCAACCCAACATTGTGGAAACGTCCAAGTGGCACCAACAGCCTCTGCAGAAACCCAAGACCAATGCCATAATGCGTCCCCTCAGGACCAGTCATCACCGCAAGACGACCACAAGGCGCACTCCAGCCCGCCTCCACAGTTCAAGCAGCAGTCATCAGAATATCCAGAGATTAAGCCACCACAGCTCAATCCTGCAGCAACATCATTTTACCCAGGAACAATTCACCCTTCTATGCCACACAGCCTTTACACCCAAGGGGCACCACAAGCTAGCACGGTAACAAGGAGTGAAGGATCAGAAATGTCCAAGTTTGCCAGGTTCATGGTGAGCAGAGAGCTAATCAACACTAGTCTCTCAAAATTCAATGACCATGCAGAGAACTACAGAGCCTGGAAAGCAACCTTCAAGGCCGCCATTGCTGACCTCAACCTATCCGTGGAGCAGGAGCTCGACCTCATGGTCAAATGGTTGGGTCCAGAATCCACAAATCGTATCAAGAGTCTTAGGACCGTCTATGTGGGACAAGCTGAAGCAGGTATGGCTGCTGCCTGGCAGAGACTCGAAAGAACCTACGGCAGCGCTGAAGCCATAGAAAAGTCCCTATTTAAGAGACTGCAGAATGTTCCAAGGATCAATCTTAAGGAAACCCACAAACTTCTGGACTTAAGTGATCTGCTTATGGAGCTGGAACTTGCGAAAAGAGACCCCCGTCTCTCTGGATTGTGCTACCTGGACACTGCCCATGGGGTGAACCCAATCGTCTCAAAGTTGCCACATAGTCTGCAAGAGAAATGGGCAGTGTGCGTCTCCAGGTACAAAAGGTCACATGATGTCACCTTTCCTCCGTTCATTCAGTTCTGCAAGTTTGTCGATGAACAGGTCCAAATGAGGAATGACTCTAGTCTAGACTTCCTGGAGTCCAACACTGCAGCTCCAGCAACACCCTCATCAAGGTATGAAAGCATCACACACAGACGCAAGGACGTGAGGAACAGTGTAAGTGTCAGGAAGACTAACCTGCCACCACCTGCAGTACCCGCTGATAAGCAGTACACTATTCCGTTGAGGGATAAATCTTTCAATAGGGAGTGTCCCATTCACAAAAAACCACACTCACTGAACAAATGTAGAGGCTTGAGGTCCAAAACCATGCAGGAGCGCAAGAAAATCCTCAGCGAACTTAGGGTATGTTTCAACTGCTGTGAACACATTAGAACACATGGTCAAGGACTGTAAATCTTCCATTAAGTGTGAAGAGTGTCATAGCGACAAACACCCATCAGCCTTACATCCAACCTCAGCCACCAGCAATCTAGCAGTCGCAGTGACCCCTACTCCAGCAGCAAGCCATGGCAGGGAGCCACAGAACCATGACAAGTCTACCACGGCTGTGGGGAGAGCCAAAGTGCTAAATGCTGTGCCAGGGTATGCCTAATCAGAGTTTATCCAGAAGGGCATCCAGAGAAGGCAGTAAAAATGTATGCCATCATTGACGACCAGAGCAATCGATCTCTAGCTGGACCTAAGTTCTTTGAAGCCTTTGGTATCAGGGGACCAGCAACGCCCTACACTCTGTATACCTGCTCGGGTCGCATAGAGACTAGCGGTAGAAGGGCACAAGGTTTTATTGCTTCCCCTATCAACAGAGGCATAGAAATACCCTACCTACATTAATGTTTCTTCTTCCTGTTAGCAGCCATTTGCTTGTTAGTTCTTTATGGGAGACACGCTTTGCACCGAGCTGTGAAAGGCATCAGTTTTCGACCACCCCACTCACTCCTGCTGGTCACACTTGCAGCCACACTTGGTGCTACATCTTGCTGCACCTCGTTTCACCTGCATTTCTGGAGAAATTACTGTATACCAATCATATGCTGTATGTCCAGATTTCCATATAAACAAGTCTGGACTTCACAATCCCTGGTGTGCATCATCTCTCCGGACGCTGAACAGCACTGGTCCTGTCTGCTCTGCATGAGGAAGCGGAAGGTAGGATAACTCTCCCAGCCCCATTCAACTTCACCTCCATTCGCCTCATGTGGGGACAGAACATTAGCAGTTATTTTTTGTTATAACACCTTTTTGACACACACCAACAGCAGAATCAGGAAAATTACTAGTATATAGTGATGACTGCGTATCTCAGCAAACTTTGCGCCAGTCTCAGAACTGCTAGATAAATATACGCTATTTCATTAACAAATAGCACAGTAATTTTTTTTATATCTCCTTTATAACACATGCCAACAGCAGACTCAGGAAAATTACTGGTAAATAGTCATGTTTGCGTATCTCAGCAGGCTTTGTACCAGTCGCACAACTGCAAGATAAATGTACTCTATTTAACCAATAGCACAGTATTTTTTTTAGATTGCCTTTATGACACATGCCAACAGCAGACTCAGGAAAATTACTGGTAAATAGTCATGTTTGCATATCTCAGCAGTCTTTGCGCCAGTCGCATAACTGCTGGATACATATACGCTATTTAGTTAACCAATAGCAGAGTAATTTTTTATATCGCCTTTATGAGACACGACAACAGCAGACTGAGAAAAATTACAGGTAAATAGTGACATTTGTGTATCTCAGCAGGTTTTTGCACCAGTCGCACAACTGCTAGATAAATATACGCTATCAGGGTCGGACTGAGGCACCGGGACACCGGAGGAATCTCCAGTGGGCCCCGCCCCCAGCCTCTGCCTCCTTCATTAGCCCCTGCCCTGCATGTCAATAGTGCCTACAACTGACCGGCCATGCTGTGTGCAGATGTCAGGAGCATCGGCGGCTGGGCACAACTCCTAGACTAGGCACAAACTCCTCTCATCCAGCTGAGAGCACTGTGCCAGCCATTTCCACATAGAATCATAGAATGGTAGAGTTGGAAGGGACCTCCTGGGCCTTCTGGTCCAACCCCCTGCTCAAAGCAGGATTCTCTAAATCATCCCAGACAGATGTCTATCCAGCCTCTGTTTGAAGACTTCCATTGAAGGAGAACTCACCACCTCTTGTGGCAGCCTGTTCCACTCATTGATCACCCTAACTGTCAAAAAGTTTTTTCTAATATCTAATCTGTGTCTCCTCCCATTCAGTTTCATCCCATTGCTTCTAGTCTTTCCTTGTGCAAATGAGAATAAAGATGATCCTTCTACAATGTGACAGCCCTTGAGATATTTGCAGACAGCTATTAAGTCTCCTCTCAGTCTTCTTTTTTGCAAGCTAAACATTCCCAAATCCTGCAACCGTTCCTCATAGGACATGGTTTGCAGACCGGTCACCATTCTGGTGGCTCTTCTCTGAACTTGCTCCAGTTTGTTGATGTCTTTTTTAAAATGTGGTGCCCAAAACTGGACACAGTATTCCAGATGAGGTCTGACCAAAGAGGAGTAGAGGGCAATAATGACCTCACGTGATCTAGACTGTATGCTTCTGTTGATACATCCTAGAATTGCATTTGCCTTTTTTGCTGCTGCATCACACTGTTGACTCATGTTAAGTCTGTGATCAATTAGTATACCCAAGTCTTTTTCACATGTTCTGTTACTTAGCCCTATTCCTCCCATTTTGTATATGATTTTTTCATTTTTATTGCCCAGATGTAGTACTTTGCATTTTTCCCTGTTAAAATCCATTCTGTTAGTTGCTGCCCACTGCTCCAGTTTATGTATATCTTTTTGAATCCTCTCTCTCTCTTCTCTAGTATTAGCTACCCCTCCTAGCTTTGTGTCATCAGCAAATTTGATCAGTTTACCCTCAATTCCTTCATCTAAATCATTGATAAAGATGTTGAACAATACAGGGCCCAAAACAGAGCCTTGTGGTACCCCACTTGAGACATTCTTCCAACTGGATGTGCAGCCATTTACAACCACTCTTTGGGTCCGATCACTAAGCCAGTTATGAATCCACCTAACAGTTGCCTTGTCCATTCCATACTTAGTCATTTTTTCAATAAGGATTGTGTGAGATACTTTGTCAAATGCTTTGCTGAAGTCAAGATATACTATATCTACAGCATTTCCCTGATCCACCCAGTCAGTGATTCTGTCATAGAAGGAAATTAAGTTAGTCTGACATGACTTATTAGTTACAAACCCATGCTGACTCTGTTTAATCACTTCATTCTTATCCAGGTACTTGCATACATGTTCTTTAATAATTTGTTCAAAGATCTTTCCTGGTATAGAAGTCAGACTCACCGGCCTGTAGTTCCCTGGGTCCACCTTCTTCCCCTTTTTGAAGATAGGAACAACATTTGCTCTTCTCCAGTCTTCTGGGACTTCTCCTGTTCTCCAAGAATTTTCAAAGATTATGGACAGTGGTTCAAGAATTTCTTCTGCTATCTCCTTCAGAACCCTGGGGTGTAATTCATCTGGACCTGGAGACTTGAATTCATTTATGTTAGCTAAGTGTTTCCTCACTGTCTTTCTGTTTATAGATATCCTGGATTCTTCTATTCCTTTAATAGGACAGTGAAGATCAGTTGATGTTACATTTCCTTTCTGAGAGAAAACAGATGCAAAATAGGAATTTAAAAGTTCAGCCTTCTCAACATCCTGACTTACCATTTCATCATTTTCATCCTGTAAAAATCCTATAGCATCTTTGACTTTTCTTTTACTTTTGACGTATCCCCAAAATCCTTTTTTGTTGCTTTTGACGTCACTTGCAAGCCTTAATTCATTGTCAGCTTTAGATAATCTGATTTGTGCCCTGCAGGTTCTGCAGACGGCATTATATTCTTCTTTAGATATGCCTCCCTCTTTCCATTTGATAAACATTTCTTTCTTCCTTTTTAGCATGTGTTTAAGTTCTATGTTCATCCATCCTGGTTTCCTTAAATGCTTCCCATTCTTCCCTCTTTTCGGAATTGTTAACGATTGTGCTTTGAGAATCTCATTTTTCAAGATTTTCCATCCTTCCTGGACATTTTTGTCCTTAAGGATATCCAGCCATTGGATCCTTCCAATTCTCTTTCTGAGTTCCTTAAAATCTGCCTTTCTGAAATCTAACCTTGACGTCTGAGTCTTCACAGGTCTTCCTCCTCTTGTTATCCAAAATTCTAAAATAGCATGGTCACTACCTCCTAGAGTCCCAGCCACTCTTACCTCCTCCACCATTTCCTCCCTGTTTATGAGGATTAGATCCAAGGTAGCAGATCCCCTTGTTTTCTCCATTACCTTTTGGAAGATAAAGTTGTCAGCAAGAGAGGATAAGAATTTCCTGGACCTGTTAGTTTTGCCTGAGAGAGATTCCCAACAAATGTCTGGATAGTTGAAATCTCCCATGACCACTATGTCATATTTTTTGGAGAACTTGGTCATTTGATGCATAAAGAGTTCATCCATATCTTCAGCTTGCACAGGCGGCCTGTAGTAAATGCCTACAATGGTGTCCTTTCCATTGTTCTGTCCTTGTATTCTTACCCAAACAGTTTCCACAGAACTCCCAGTCTTTGAAGCGTCAATCTCTGTGCAGATATACGCTTTTCTAACATACAATGCAACACCTCCTCCTCGTTTATCAAGTCTGTTTCTTGCAAATAAGTTGTATCCTTCTAGCCTTGTATTCCAATCATGTGTATCGTCCCACCAAGTCTCAGTGATTCCAATGACATCATATTTCTTCTCCTGCGTTAGTAGCTCCAGTTCTCCTTGTTTGTTGCCCATGCTTTGTGCATTCGTATAGAAACACTTTAGTTTGTGATTGGTTTCTCTTCCTTCAATATTTTTATTATGTAAATTTTTTTGTCTTTGTTCTTCCCCTTCACTTCTAATAGCAGAAATCTCAATAGTATTTGTCAAGTGTATGGCTTTTGCTGGCGTTTTGCTTCCCTTTGCTTCATCCTATAAATCCCAGCAATGACGTCTCTAGCTGTTCTGTGCGCACAGGACCTGTGATGAGGTCACAGGAGGGGAGGAGTCAGGGGTCACATGATCAGGGGCCTCTGTATACAGGACTTTGGGGTGCTGGTTGTCATGGTGCTGAATGAGGGGAAGTTTCTGTGTAGGGTCAGGAGGTGTTTACAGGGTGGATGTAGCAGAGCTGTTTGTGTATGAGATGTACGCAGCAGAGCCACGTGTGCATGGGGTGTACAAAGCGGAGCCGCCTGTGTATGGGGTGTACGGAGCTGAGCCCCGTGTGTACAAGGTGTACGGAGCAGAGCTGCGTGTGTTCTTGGTGTATGGAGTGGAGCCGTGTGTGTACTAGGTGTATGGAGCGGAGCTGTGTGTGTACGAGGTGTACGGAATGGAGCCCTGTTTGTATGTAGTGTACGGAGCCGTGTGTGTGTACGGGGTATACGGAGCAGAGCAACGTGTGTATGGGGTGTACAAAACAGAGCCCTGTGTGTACGGAGTTGAGCCGTGTGTACAGAGCAGAGCCATGTGTGTACTGAGTGGAGCCGTGTGTGAAGGGTGTACGGAGCTGAGCCGTGTGTGTACGAGGCATACAAAGCGGAACCGTGTGTGTATGAGGTGTGTGGAGTCGTGCATGTACAAGGTGCATGGTGGGGAGCATTTATACCTCCCAACCGTCCCAGATCAAGCGGGACTGGCCTATTTTAAGAGTCTGCCCCGCTGTCCCGGTCGGGAGCTTACTTGTCCCACGGACACAGGAGTACACAGCGGAGCCCCGAGGAGCACTTTAAAATTTGCACGTGACGTTCCCCCAGAAGTGATGTGCTGGAATCTGACCGGAAATTAGGTAATTTCGGGAGGAGATTGTGACGGAACCATGGAGGCACTTCAGGGAATGCTTCAGATCCATCACCGTGTCCTCCTCCGACAGCGCGGACAGCGGAATCGCCTTGGAATCGGGGATGTGAGCGGATCATGATATGTCCTGCATTGGGAGGCTCAGGTAGGCACTACAATGGGAGCCAGGCTGCTATAGTATCTTTGTAAAATCTATTTCTTTCTCTCTCTGCTTCTTTCTCTCTCTCTGTTCTTTCTTTCTCTTTCTTTTTTTTCTGTTCTTTCTTTCTCTTTTTGTTTCTTGCTTTCTGTTTCTTTCTCTCTCTCTGTTCTTTCTTTCCCTCTCTAATCTTTCTTTTTTCTTTCTCTCTCTGTTCTTTCCTTCTTTCTTGCTCTGTTCTTTCTTTCCCTCTCTCTCTGCTCTTTCTTTTCCCTCTTCCTTTCCCCTCTTTCATTCTCTCTGTTCTTCCTTTCTTTTTCTTTCTTTGTTTCTCTCTCAGTTCTTTCTTTCCCTCTCTCTGTTCTTTCTTTCTCCTCTTTCATTCTCTCTGTTCTTCCTTTCTTTTTTTTCTCTCTCTCTGTTCTTTCTTTCCCCTTTCTTTCTCTCTCTGTTCTTCCTTTCTCTTTCTCTCTGTTCTTTCTTTCTCTCTAATCTTTCTCTCTCTGTTCTTTCTTTCGCTCTCTGTTTTTTCTTTCCCCTCTTTCTCTCTCAGTTTTCTTTCTCTCTCTGTTCTTTCGTTCTCTCTGCCTCTGTTCTTTCTTTCAGTTTCTTTCTCTGGTATTTCTTTCTTATTTTCTTTCCCCTTTCTTTCTTCCTCTCTCTGTTCTTTCTTTCCCTCTCTAATATTTCTTTATTTCTCTGTTCTTTCTTTCCCTCTCTAATCTTTCTTTCTCTGCTTCTTTCTTTCTTAATATCTGTTTCTCACTCTCTGTTCTTCCTTTCCCTCTCTCTGTTATTTCTTTCTTTCCCCTCTTTCTTTCTTCTTCTCTCTGTTCTTTCTTTCCCTCTCTAATATTTCTTTGTCTCTCTCTGTTCTTTCTTTCCCTCTCTAATCTTTTTCTCTCTCTGTTTCTTTCTTTCTGTGTTCTTTCTTTCTTAATATCTGTTTCTTTCTCTCTGTTCTTTCTTTCCCTCTCTAATCTTTTTTTCTCTCTGTTCTTTCTTTCTCTCCCTCATTTTTCTTTTTTTCTTCCTCTCTCTCTGTCCTTTCTTTGTCTCTCTAATCTTTCTTTCTCTCTGTTTACTTTCTCTCTGTTCTTTCTTTCCTTTCTTTCTCTTTCTTTCTTTTTCTCTGTTTTCTTTCTCTCTCTTTTCTTTCTTTCCCCTCTTTCTTTCTCTGTTATTTCTTTCTCTCTACCTCTCTGTTCTTTCTCTCTCTGTTCTTTCTTTCACTTTCTCTGTTTTTTCTCTCTTTGTTCTTTCTTTCTTTCTTCCTCTCTCTGTTCTTTTTTTCCCTCTTTAATATTTCTCTCACTTTTTCTCTGGTCTTTCCCTCTCTCTCTGTTTCTTTCTTTCTTAACATCTGTTTCTTTCTCTCTCTGTTCTTTCTTTCTCTCTCTAATCTTTCTTTTTTCTTCCTTTCTCTCTCTGTTCTTTCCTTTGCTCTTTTCTTTCTTTCTCTGTCCTTTCTTCCTCTCTCTGTTTTCTTTTTCTCTCTCTGTTCTTTCCTTTGCTCTTTTCTTTCTTTCTCTCTCGTTTCTTCCTCTCTCTGTTTTCTTTTTTCTCTCTCTGTTTCTATCTTTTCCTCAGTACCAGCCACTGTGCCCACAGCACCAGCCACTGTGCCCTCAGTACCAATCAGTGTGATCAGCAGTGCTAGATGGGTTCGGTTGGGGCGTAAACTAGTTTTGAAATGGGTATGGTCAGGAGGGCGTGGCCTAAAATTTGCCACAGTGCACCACGACCTGTGTCCCTCTTTCACTTCTTCAAAAGTTGGGAGGTATGATGGTGGGCCCCAAGAATGATTTTTCTCTGGTGGGCCCAAGGTACTCCAGTCCGACGCTGTACGCTATTTAAGCAATAGGCGAGTAATATTATTTAGCAATTAGCTCTAAAAAAAGAGGTTTAGTATATGCTGGCACTGAGGAATATTATTTAGGTGTAAAAAAGCTGTTTAGCTTATGCTGGTATTCAGGAACATTATTTAGCTAAGAAAAACTGGTTTAGTATATGGTGGTATCGGAGTAATATTATTTTGCTCTAAAAAGAGCTGTTTTGCATATTATGGTACTGGATATGAAACCCTACCTCTCTCTCCCTACTCCCACACTATACACAATGCAACCTAGCAGAGATCTGCAGCATGTACTTGCAGTGATAACACCGTGCCTGCCTTTCCCTCTCCCTCGTATTAAATCTCTCCCTATGCTATCACAACCTAACAAAAGAATGAATCTTCGCTCTCAGTAGCTCTTAAAAGAGCTTTTTGGAATTAGAAACTCTCCCTATACGCTGCTTTCTCTCCCTCTCTCTACGCTCACACTACGCTGTTTCCTCATGTAATATGGGCAAGATGATGCTGTAAGGCCAGCCAGTCACAGTAATGTCACACCAAAGATGGCAACGGCATTACTGTGATTGGCAAGCAAGCCCAGCATGTTCTTTAGCTGCAAATAAAATGTCAAACATACTGGGCTTGTCACTCGAAAATAGCTAATTACTCACTGAGTAACGAATAGCCAGAATAGCGCACTATTCGCTAAGTAACAAACAGTGCCGAAAGTATTCGCTCACCACTAATTACAAAATGTTCAGCAGCTTCTAAACATTTTAATTTGAAATGGTGACAGTGGCGTAGCAACTGTTTGTGGCGCCCGGGGCGGCAAATTTTAGGCCACACCCCTAGCCACACCCATTTCACTGGTCACACCCATATCCACGCCCTGACCACACCCACTTAGCACTGCTGATCACACTGTTTCATAACCAATAATTATAAACACATACCTCTCAACCGTCCCGGTTTCAGCGGGACAGTCCCGATTTCGGGACCCTGTCCGCTGTCCCGGCCAGGCGGTTTACTTTCCGCATTAGAATCGTACATACGGAAACCCCGGGGACCTCCCACACATTCTGGCAGCCACAAGTCACGTTCCACCGCTGACCTCATTTCCCCAGGATGTGGGGATCTCACCAGCTATGAGGCGCTCCATTCAATACCCGGCTCTCACTGAGCGAGACAGGCAGGATCTGGGGATCTCTTCATCTGTTGAACAGATCCCATGTTGAGATCCCCACATCCTGCTTGTCTCGCTCAGTGAGAGTCGGGTATTGTATGCAGCGGTCCGTACAATACCCGGCTCTCACTCCAACAGATCCAGCGGCT
Organism: Oophaga sylvatica; assembly: GCA_033576555.1. NCBI lineage: Eukaryota > Metazoa > Chordata > Amphibia > Anura > Dendrobatidae > Oophaga > Oophaga sylvatica. Next base: position 252,748,472 of record JARQOD010000006.1, read on the forward strand.
CGATGCGTCGCCGTTCTGAAGACTCTCCCGAGAACGAGTTACAGTACCTGCTGCTGTAAGCTGACCGCCGGAAATGAGGTCAGCGGTCATTTCCAGCGTTCAGCTGACTTACAGCACGTCACCTCCGGACGGTGGAACGTGACATGTGGCTGCCAGAACGTGTGGGAGGTCCCCGGGTTTCCGCATGTACGATTCTAATGCGGGAAAGTAAACCTCCCGGCCAGGACAGCGGGACAGGGACCCAGCCCTACACAGATAACAGCATTCGCTCCGTCCCCACGCAGACCCATGCACATAATGGCACCCCTCCTTCCCCCCTGCAGCCCCCAAGCACACAGATCCCGCAAGTAACAGGACCCTTGTACATGCGCGGCTCCGCTCTTTGTGGCCCTGTACACACACGGCTCCGCTCCACACACCTCACACGCACAAGGCTCCGCTCCGTACACCTCGTACACACACGGCTTCGCTCCGTACACCTCGTACACACGGCTCCGCTCCGTACACCTCGTACACACGGCTCCGCTCCGTACACCTCGTACACACACGGCTTCGCTCCGTACACCTCGTACACACACACGGCTTTGCTCCATACACCTCGTACACACACGGCTCCGCTCCGTACACCTCGTACACACGGCTCCGCTCCGTACACCTCGTACACACACGGCTTTGCTCTGTACACCTCGTACACACACGGCTTTGCTCCGTACACCTCGTACACACACGGCTCCGCTCCGTACACCTCCGCTCCGTACACCTCGTACACACACGGCTTTGCTTCGTACACCTCGTACACACACGGCTCCGCTCCGTACACCTCGTACACACACGGCTCCGCTCCGTACACCTCGTACACACACGGCTTCGCTCCGTACACCTCGTACACACACGGCTTTGCTCCGTACACCTCGTACACACACGGCTCCGCTCCGTACTCCTCGTACACACACGGCTCCGCTCCGTACACCTCGTACACACACGGCTTCGCTCCGTACACCTCGTACACACACGGCTTCGCTCCGTACACCTCGTACACACGGCTCAGCTTCGTACACCTCGTACACACGGCTCCGCTCCGTACACCTCTACACACACGGCATGCTACTCACACTCGTACACACCCTTTGCTCCGTACACCTCGTACACACCGGCTCCGCTCGTACACCTCGTCGTACACCTCGTACACACAGCTTTGCTTGTACACCTCGTACACACACGGCTCCGCTCCGTACACCTCGTACACACACGGCTCCGCTCCGTACACCTCGTACACACACGGCTTCGCTCCGTACACCTCGTACACACACGGCTTTGCTCCGTACACCTCGTACACACACGGCTCCGCTCCGTACTCCTCGTACACACACGGCTCCGCTCCGTACACCTCGTACACACACGGCTTCGCTCCGTACACCTCGTACACACACGGCTTCGCTCCGTACACCTCGTACACACGGCTCAGCTTCGTACACCTCGTACACACGGCTCCGCTCCGTACACCTCATGCACACACAGCACAGCTACATCCACACTGTAAACCCCTTATGATCCCACATATAAAATTACCATCATCCAGCACCATGACGATGATGACGACCAGTACAGCAGCAGCTTCCTGCACACAGGGGCCTGATCATGTGACACCTAACTCCTCCCCTCCTGTGACCTCATCACAGGTCCTGCTAGCATCTTTACAAAGCACAGCACAGCAATGGTAAATGCTGGCTGTGCGAAGTTGGGAGGCCAAGGAAGGGTGCGCCGCCCCCACACACAGGTGCCGCCCCCACACACAGGTGCCGCCTGGGGCGGACCGTCCCCCCCCCCCCCCCCACGCTACGCCACTGAATGGTGACACTACATCATTCTTTGTTACAGGAATAGAAAAAGTAAGAAAACCGTATAGAGGTGGAGATCACCGGAGAAAATGATTAACCCCTTAACAACCGCCGATACGCATTTTAATGACGGCAGTCAAGGGTACTTATTCCTCAGCACCGGCACTGAGAAATAAGGGTATAATGCCCCCCCACCGTTGGAAAATCTCCGGAGTCTTGGCTACCGGAGAACATAATTCGGGTTGTTTTTTACTGTCCCCAGTCTTGTGATCACCATTATTCACCGAATAACAGTGATCGCAAAAAAAAGTCTGATTTCTCTCTCCTGTGATATGATCTAGCATACCAGAGGAGAGAAAAATGGGGTCCCTCAAGCACTCCCCAGTACCTTCGCCATCCCTGGACCCTCTGGCTCTGTTCCTCGGCCCTCGGTGTCTTCTTCCTGGAAGAAAATGGCGGGCACATGTTCAGTGCGCCAGCCAAGATCTGCTAGCCGGCACCCAGCAACAATAGGAGATTTTTCCTATTGGTTCATTTTGATCACTGTGATGGACCCTATCACAGTGATCAAATAAAAAAAATAGTAAATCAAACCCCCCTTTGTCACACCCTTAGATAAAAATAATAAAATAAAAAAATGTATTTTTTTCCATTCTTTGCAGTTGGAATTAGGTTTCGGGCTAGAGTTAGGGTTGGAATTAGAGCTAGGGTTACGGTTGGGGCAAGAGTTAAAGTTGGGGCTACGGTTAGGGTTGGGATTAGAGCTAGGGTTAGGTTTGGGCTTAAGTTAGGGTTGGGGCTAGAGTTAGGGTTGGGGCTAGGGTTAGGGTTGTGTTGTGTTGTGGTTAGAGTTGTGTTGGGGTTAGGGTTGGGGTTATGGTTGTGGTGTAGGGGTTACGGTTGTGATGTTGGGGTTAGGGTTGTGTTGGGGTTAGGGTTGTGTTGGGGATATGGTTGTGTTGGGGTTACGGTTGTGTTGGGTTATTGCTGCGGTTAGGGTTGTGGTTAGGTTTAGGGTTGGGTTAAGGATTAAGGTTGGATTAAGGGTTGGGGTTGAGATTAGGGTCAGTAGTAGGGCTGTGTTAGGGTTGAAGTTAGAATTGGGGGGTTTCAACTGTTTATGTACATCAGGGGGTCTCCAAACACGACATAGCACTCGTCATTGATTCCATTAGAATTTTGAATTCTAAAAGTCAAACAGTGCTCTCTTCTGAGCCCTGCCATGTGCCCAAACAGTGGCTTTCCCCCACATACGGCGTATCAGCGTACTCTGGAGAAATTGCACAACAAATTTTGTGGTCCATTTTCTCCTGTTACCCTTGTGGAAATTAAAATTTTTTTGGTCTAAAATAATTTTTTTGTGAAAAAAAGTAAAATGTTAATTTTTTCTTCCACATTGCTTTAGTTCTCGCGAAGCACCTGAAGGGTTAATAAACTTCTTGAATGTGGTTTTGAGCATCTTGAGGGGTGCAGTTTTTAGAATGGAGCCACTTTGGGGTATTTTCTGTCATACTGACCCCTCAAACTCACTTCAAACTTCTGATTTAAGGGCACAAATATTAAAAGTTTGAAAATAGCAAAATTTTCCAAGTTTTTGCCAAATTTCCGTTTTTTCATAAATAATATCGAAGAAATTTTACCACTAACATGAAGTACAATATGTCACGAAAAACAGTCTCAGAATCAGTGGGATATGTTGAAGCGTTCCAGAGCTGTAACCTCATAAAGTGACAGTGGTCAGAATTGTACAAATTGGCTTGATCATTAAGAGCAAAATTGGCTCAGTCACTAAGGGGTTAAATCATAAATCGTGGTGGATCTATGAATTGAACACAAGAGTCCCACATGCAATGAATATCAAACATGATTTAATCTACAATTATGAATGAAAAATTAATACATTGCATTATATTAGTATTATTTTTGTAACTTTTGGATTATTTGCATTTTAACTATTTACTTATCGTAGTAGTTCTTTGTCCTCGTCCTGGATTGGAGAATCTAGATCAGGTGTCTTCACAGGATATGACGTAAGACGCCAAAAACTTGTGGCAATAGTATGCAATGATTAAGGATCTCATGCCTAAACGCGTTTGCCTACTTGTCTAATCCCATGCACATGGCTGCGACTTTTCTAACTATGGAAATTTTATATTTTTGAATAAAGGCTTTATTTTTTCTCTTTTTTATGAGTAGTACATCTAAAAAACAGTTCTACTATGCAGCCGTCTCTTTCCCATTTGTGGTCAGAAAAAAATATTTTATGCTACATCTGTGTACCCTGCTGAGCGCTGAATTGCAAATCTGCTATTGTAGTGCCCAGAATGTTATGCCCAGCTTGTGCTTCTAGAGACACAAACCCATAAATTAGGAGGGCTCTCATTGCTACAGAAATGCCAAACATGTGAACCCTAAATGTGGTTTAGGCACATTGTGGGACTCAGAGGGGAGGGAGGAATTTGGATTTGGAAGGGCAGAATTTGCTGGATTTCTTTTGGGGGCGAGGAGCCATAGCGCTTTTCCAGAGCCTTTGTGCTACAAGAAACATGGAAGCCCCTTAAATTTCCATTAACAGATGACAGACCTGAGTCGGGGCTTTTTGTGGATTGAGTTGAAGCTTTTATTGGGAACATTTTGCAAAATTTTACGGTATCAAATTTATCCGGCGCTCTACACTGAGCAGTTACGGGTTTCCATCTAATTCAGATGAAACACCTAAGGTTTACATTCACTATAATGAGGCAGCAGAGTTACTCTGGACTCCATCTGTACTCTGTTCAGTGGTGTCCTTCTTTTCAGAGGTGGACAAAACTGTGGCAGACAGCTCATGTGTGCACAACTAAAAAAAAAAAGGACACCGTTGGATCATAGCCAGACGGCGTCCGCAGTGCCTCCATCTGCCTCATTAAAGAGAATGTTCCGCCAGGGGTTCCATATGAATCACGTATTTCAGAGGTTTACATGGAAACTCCGCTGTAAAAGGTCATGGTAGGACGCAGAATAAATGTGAGTAGAGCCTTTCTGAGATCTTTGGGAAGCAGAATGAACAAATCAACAGCAGGTGAAGAATTGGTTTTATTTATTTTGTACACCATTACTCGTGAGGTCTTTATTCTTCGGGTCGGTTGCTGTCACACTAAAAGACGCTTTTTTTTAAAAAAAAACAACAAGTTTTTGCATCGCAATATTTTGAGAGCTATAATTTTTCCATATTTCTGCTGATCGCAGCATTTACAGGGTTAAACTGCCGGGCATCGCTCCTAGCAGTGAGTTCCGGGTGTCGGCTGTCATGTCAGCTGAACACCCGGTGGTAATCGCGTGCACAGGTCCTGTGTGTACAAAATCATCTGGATGTATCCATACCTCCAAAGGTAAGTACTTAACAACATGGTCGTATAAATACGTCCACGGTCGTGAAGGGATTAATTAAAAAAATACCTCAACCAGTAAATCTCATGAGATTTTTAAGTGACAGTTGTGTGACAAATATAGAAATAAGTTGGATAAGTTGTATATGGGATTAAAGAAAGCTACACACAAATTTAAAAACAAGATAAGAGCAGAATGTGCTTGATGCGGTTACATACTGTACTGCATTTTTCGGACCATAAGACGCACTTTTTCCCCCCAAAATTTTGGGGGAATATGGGGGTGCGTCTTATGGTCGCAATATACAGTACTCACCAATCCTGTGGCGTTGGGGCTCTTATGTGGCTGCAGCAGGGCTCTGTGCTGCGTGGGGGGTTCCGCCGGCATTTCGTAGTAGCCCAAAAGCCCCCTGCAGCTCCGCTGCTGCGACGCAGTGGCTTCCAGAAACATGGCTGCCAAGGACCTCTGGAAAGATGGCCGCCGCAACGAGAAATTCACATCTCGGGATTGAGATCTCTTCCCAAAATCTCGGGACAAGATCTCGTTGCTGAGATCTGGAAGCCACCACGTCGCAGCAGCGGAGCTGCGGGGGGCTTTCGGGCACAGAGCCCCGCTGCAGCCACATGAGAGCCCCGACAACACCGCACCGGAGGCTGCATTGGGACCGCCGCTACGGGATTGGTGAGTACTGTATATTGCGACCCCACAGCGCACAGCAAACCCCACAGAGCACAGCAAACCCCACAGAGCACAGCAAATGCCACAGAGTACAGCAAACCCCACAGAGCACAGCAAACCCCACAGAGCACAGCAAACCCCACAGAGCACAGCAAACCCCACAGAGCACAGTCAACCCCACAGAGCACCCCTGCAACACAGAGCATCACCACCGCACCAGCCTGGACCACTGAATGACCCCTGTGACCACTCCTCTACCTATGCTGATCCCTTCGCTGGTAAGCTGAATTCGGACTGTAAGACAGACCCCTATTTGACACATTAGTTTTTTTTCCCTATTTTCCTTCTGAAAATTTGGGATGCGTCTTATGGTCCGGTGTGTCTTATAGTCCGAAAAATAAAGTAGTTAAAACTGAGACTGTTGGGTGACCTACATTTGTTAGATGCATTAGTAACTATACAGAGGCTTCCTCTATTTTTCTCTTTGTGTAACATTCCCCCAAAAATTATTAAAAATTTATGGAAACTCAATGTAGTTCTATTGACTTCAATTGTCACCTTTGAGATGCTGTCACAGCATGGCTATTGTTCAACAAAATGTTTGTTTGTAGCCATATTGTGGAGAATCTTTACAGACTACTTATGATCGTATAAATTGTTATAGCATTTACAGAATATTTTAAGACTTTTCATTATTTTACCACTGATTATGACCCATGTGATCTCCAGTAATGACCTTCATGCAAAATACAGTGTGTACGCTATACAACAATTATTAGGCAATTACTGTTTCTCATGATTTATTGTACTGATTATTTTACTGAATACATGGCTTTTTGTTACGGTTTGTAATTATTAGGCAATTAGATAACTGTTATTTTTCTTCACTGGAGAGTTAAAGAGCATCTGTAAAAAAAAAGCTGTTTTTCCTCTGTCTTTGAAGCAATCATAATGAAATTTTGCTATACAAATATTTTTCTGTATGTGAATCTGATTTTCTTCAAGCAATTTACTGCAGCTATCGTGAATGTTATTTATGAATTTTAACAAAATAATAGCAAGCAATTATTTAAGGATTCAGTCCTCGTCTAATTATCTTAGAATGCAGAATTTATTGGCTGATTTGGGGATCATGTGCCTTTGCATGATCAAGTGGGGTACCACAGGGCTCTGTCTTGGACCCTGTATTGTTCAACATCTTTATCAATGATTTAGATGAAGGAATTGAGGGTAAACTGATTAAATTTGCTGATGACACAAAGCTAGGAGGGATAGCTAATACTAGAGAAGAGAGAGAGAGAGAGGATTCAAAAAGGTATAAATAAACTGGAGCAGTGGGCAGTAACTAACAGAATGGTTTTTAACAGGGAAAAATGCAAAGTACTACATCAGGGAAATAAAAATGAAAAAAGCGTTTACAGAATTGGAGGAATAAGGCTAAGCAACCGCACGTGTGAAAAAGACTTGGGTATACTAATAGATCACAGACTGAACATGAGTCAACAGTGTGATGCAGCAGCAAAAAAGGCAAATACAATTCTGGGATATATTAACAGAAGCATACAGTCTAGATCAGGTGAAGTCATTATTGCCCTCTACTCCTCTTTGGTCAGACCTCATCTGGAATATTGTGTCCAGTTTTGGGCACCACATTTTAAAAAAGACATCAACAAACTGGAGCAAAATCAGAGTGACCAGAATGGTGTCCGGTCGGCAAACCATGTCCTATGAAGAACGTTTACAGGATTTGGGAATGTTTAGCTTGCAAAAAAGAAGACTGAGAGGAGACTTAATAGCTGTCTACAAATATCTCAAGGGCTGTCACATTGTAGAAGGATCATCTTTATTCTCATTTGCACACTGAAAGACTAGAAGCAATGGGATGAAACTGAATGGGAGGAGACACAGATTAGATATTAGAAAAATAATATGAGTGACCAATGAGTGGAACGAGAGGTGGTGAGTTCTCCTTCAATGGAAGTCTTCAAACAGAGGCTGGACAGACATCTGTCTGGGATGATTTAGTGAATCCTGCTTTGAGCAGGGGTTGGACCAGATGACCCAAGAGGTCCCTTCCAACTCTACCATTCTATGATTCTATGCGTACTGTGCAGAATCTGAGCATCCACTGCTGTTTAAAGGGGTTGTCCACTACAAGGAATCTGTTTGCCCCCCGTTAAAATAAAAACACCTATTCTGACATCCCATGCTGTCACAGCCGAAGCCGTGACTTCCCTTAATTGCTTACAAATCAAAAGGCGGGGACAGTAACGCCAGCGCTGATTGGGCCCAGGGCTTATGTGACATAATATCACATCAGCCCTGGGAATGCGGGTGCCAACACAGCTGGAATGGCGCTAGAATGGGAGGTGATTGTAGGTTTTTTATTTTAATGGGGACAAGCATTGAGATTGAGATGGGATTGTCCTAGTATTGGACAACCACTTTAAGTCTTTAGATTCATTCAGGCGCCAACAGGTGGCCAACGCTAACTGAATATGCTCAAGAGAAAAAAAATCATAAATTAAAGTGTTTTTTCCATGAACGAAGTTAATTTTAAAGTTGATTTTAATCAATAGATCTTGGAATAATAATAACTTCCTCAACTGGATGTATTTAACCCCTTTTCGACATCAGACGTACTAGTACGTCAGATGTCCCCTCCCCTTCTTTGGTGCGGGCTGAGCCCTCTCCTTTTCTGGCACATGACAGCTGATCTGATTCAGCTGGCATGTGCTCCTAACAGCCGTCGGTGGAATCACAATCCACCCATGGCTGTTAACTAGAGATGAGCGGTGTTCGAATGAACTGTTCACTAATTTCAAATTCGAGCTGTTTTGGGTGGTGTTTGAGCCGTTCGACGAACCCGAATGATTTTGAAAAAATCCGGCTGTTCGAGGTTATGTTCGATAACTGTTCATGCACCTAAATCGTCACTGGATTTTTTCACAGTAATGCTGAGTTTCACTGTTAATACACAGTTTGAGTGTACAGCGGGGCGGGGGGAGGGGCATGAGATGGATCTCTGCAGAAATAATGAAGATCTCCATTTTTTTTTCTCTTTCCCACATTTCCAGTGGACGGTGCAGTCTGTCAGCCTATCAGCAGTGCACACACGGAGTGAAGTGCTTTTTTTTCACACAAGCAAGGGCATGTGTCATTGGCTGTGTATGTCACATGTCCTTGCCCTATAAGACCCAGCCATTTCCCCCCTTGCCACCATTTTCTCACTGCTGCAGCACAGTGTTAGACGGCACTGCTGCTGCTGTTAGCGCTATCTTTCTAACAGTGACTGTGAAGCGAATTTGCAGTTAGACAGGAAGGTTTAGGGAGTAGGGAGGGACTAGTTTGTAATTGCAGCCCTTTTAAGGGCTAGGTTACAGCAGTTCCTAGCACTTTTAGCAGGCAGGTCTGTGCTCTATAAAGACAGATAGGTCATCTTGGGAGTAATGACTATTTGTAATTGCAGCCCTTTTGAGGGCTAGGTTACATCAGTTGCTATCACTTTTTGCCAGCTCCACCAGCATTGAAATACTCATAATTTTTGGCTGCATCTTGCCTGTAATATAATTGTGGGCATAGTAGCAGTCTGTGGTACTCATTGTATTAGGCCATCTATACAAAGCTCCACCAGCGTTGAAATACTCATAATTTTTTGCTGCATCTTGCCTGTAGAATAATTGTGGGCATAGTAGCAGTGTGTGGTACTCATTCTATTAGGCCATCTATACAAAGCTCCACCAGCCTTAAAAAAAAAAAGAATTTCTATCTGCATCTTGCCTGGACAATAATTTTGGGCATAGTAGCAGTGTGTGGTACTCATTCTATTAGGCCATCTATACAAAGCTCCACCAGCGTTAAAAAAATGAATTTTTATCTGCATCTCGCCTGGACAATAATTTTGGGCATAGTAGCAGTCTGTGGTACTCATTCTATTAGGCCATCTATACACAGCTCCACCAGCCTTAAAAAAATAAAGAATTTCTATCTGCATCTTGCCTGGACAATAATTTTGGGCATAGTAGCAGTGTGTGGTACTCATTGTATTAAGCCATCTAAACAAAGCTCCACCAGCCTTAAAAAAAAAAAGAATTTCTATCTGCATCTTGCCTGGACAATAATTTTGGGCATAGTAGCAGTGTGTGGTACTCATTGTATTAGGCCATCTATACAAAGCTCCACCAGCGTTGAAATACTCATAATTTTTGGCTGCATCTTGCCTGTAATATAATTGTGGGCATAGTAGCAGTCTGTGGTACTCATTGTATTAGGCCATCTATACAAAGCTCCACCAGTGTTAAAAAAAAAAGAATTTTTATCTGCATCTTGCCTGGACAATAATTTTGGGCATAGTAGCAGTGTGTGGTACTCATTCTATTAGGCCATCTATACAAAGCTCCACCAGCCTTAAAAAAAAAAAAGAATTTCTATCTGCATCTTGCCTGGACAATAATTTTGGGCATAGTAGCAGTGTGTGGTACTCATTGTATTAGGCCATCTATACAAAGCTCCACCAGCGTTGAAATACTCATAATTTTGGCTACATCTTGCCTGTAATATAATTGTGGGCATAATATCAGTCTGTGGTACTCATTCTATTAGGCCATCTATACAAAGCTCCACCAGCGTTAAAAAAATAATTTTTATCTGCATCTCGCCTGGACAATAATTTTGGGCATAGTAGCAGTCTGTGGTACTCATTCTATTAGGCCATCTATACAAAGCTCCACCAGCCTTAAAAAATAAAAAGAATTTCTATCTGCATCTTGCCTGGACAATAATTTTGGGCATAGTAGCAGTGTGTGGTACTCATTGTATTAGGCCATCTATACAAAGCTCCACCAGCCTTAAAAAAAAAAAAGAATTTCTATCTGCATCTTGCCTGGACAATAATTTTTGGCATAGTAGCAGTGTGTGGTACTCATTGTATTAGGCCATCTATACAAAGCTCCACCAGCGTTGAAATACTCATAATTTTTTGCTGAATCTTGCCTGTAGAATAATTGTGGGCATAGTAGCAGTGTGTGGTACTCATTGTATTAGGCCATCTATACAAAGCTCCACCAGCGTTGAAATACTCATAATTTTTTGCTGAATCTTGCCTGTAGAATAATTGTGGGCATAGTAGCAGTGTGTGGTACTCATTCTTTTAGGCCATCTATACAAAGGTCAAGCAGCGTTAAAAAAAATAATAATAATTTCTATCTGCATCTTGCCTGTAGAATAATTGTGGGCAGAGTAGCAGTCTGTGGCACTCATTGTATTAGGCCATCTATACAAAGCTCCACCAGCGTTGAAATACTCATAATTTTTTGCTGCATCTTGCCCGTAGAATAATTGTGGGCATAGTATCAGTCTGTGGTAATCATTGTATTAGGCCATCTATGCAAAGCTCCACCAGCGTTGAAATACTCATAATTTTTTGCTGAATCTTGCCTGTAGAATAATTGTGGGCATAGTAGCAGTGTGTGGTACTCATTCTATTAGGCCATCTATACAAAGGTCCAGCAGCGTTAAAAAAAAAAAAATTCTATCTGCATCTTGCCTGTAGAATAATTGTGGCAGAGTAGCAGTCTGTGGTACTCATTGTATTAGGCCATCTATACAAAGCTCCACCAGCGTTGAAATACTCATAATTTTTGGCTGCATCTTGCCTGTAATATAATTGTGGGCATAGTAGCAGTTTGTGGTACTCATTGTATTAGGCCATCTATACAAAGCTCAACCAGCGTTGAAATACTCATAATTTTTTGCTGCATCTTGCCTGTAGAATAATTGTCGGCATAGTAACAGTCTGTGGTACTCATTGTATTAGGCCATCTATACAAAGCTCCACCAGTGTTCAAATAACTCCTCATTTTTTGCTGCATCGTGCCTGTAATATAATTGTGGGCATAGTAGCAGTCTGTGGTACTCATTGTATTAGGCCATCTATACAAAGCTCCATCAGCGTTCAAATAACTCCTAATATTTTGCTGCATCGTGCCTGTAATATAATTGTGGGCATAGTAGCAGTGTGTGCTACTCATTGTATTAGGCTATCTCTACAAAGCTCCACCACCCGTGTACAGTCATGGCCAAAAGTTTTAAGAATGACACAAATATTATATTTTCACATGATCTGCTGCACTCTGGTTTTTATGTGTGTTTGACAGATGTTTTTATCACAGACAGAAATATAATAATTGCAAACATATGAGTAACAAAAGCTTATATTGACAGTTAGAATGAGTTAATGCAGAAAGTCAATATTTGCAGTGTTGACCCTTCTTCTTCAGGACCTCTGCAATTCTCCCTGTCATGCTCTCAATCAACTTCTGGACCAAATCCTGACTGATAGCTGTTAGAACCCTCTTGTTAGGTTTTGTTTCAGTTTGCTGGTCACATGACCTTTTTTCCCTATTTAGTCTGGCTCCGCCCTTCTGGCTTTGCTGGACTTCATTGTATTATCTACGCTTAAGCTAGCCGGGTGCTTAGGTGCCTTTCTCAGTCAGTTTTGCTTGATCTTAGGATCTCTAAGTAATTTGTTTTCCCTGCTACAATTTCTGTTAGGAGGTGTCCACCTTTTGTCCCAGTCCCTAGATCTTGTAGGGATTCCTCCCTCACAACTATAGGTCTTCGTTCAGACTAGCTGAGGACTTTAGCGGGTCTGGTCGCAGGATCAGGTTCCCCGTTACATCGTAGGGATTCAGCTTAGTTCTATTGTAGGGACAGAATTCCCATCTTTCCTTAGTGCTTGTAGCAGATCATAACAGTAAGTCCAGCCAAGAAAAAAAAAAAAACTCTAAGTAAAGATTTTCTGTTTCCATCATGGTGTCGGTTCAGGATTTGGCTCAACGCCTGCAGGGTCTCTCTCTGGAGGTGGCTGAGATCCAGCAACACGTGAGTAGTTGTTCTGGAGCACATTTCGTGGAGCCAAAGGTACGTTTGCCTGATTTATTTTTTGGTGAATAACAAGATTTTTTTTCTTTTAAAAATGCTTGCTTGTTGTATTTCCGTTTGAGACCCAGATCCTCTGGTGATGAATCACAGCGCATAGGGTTCATAATGTCACTTTTGCGCAAAGAACCTCAGGACTGGGCCTTTTCTCTGCAGCCTAGTGATCCATGCTTTAGATCAGTGGATAGGTTTTTTTCTGCTTTGGGGTTATTGTATGACGATCCTGATCGTGTTTCATCAGCTGAGACAGAATTGAGACGTTTGAGACAGGGATCAGGTAATGTGGAAAAATATTGTACTCACTTCCGAAGGTGGTCCACTCAGGTGGGGTGGAACGATTCAGCTTTGAAAAGTTTATAAGTTTATTTCTTGCAGGGTTAAGTGAAAGGGTTAAAGATTTGCTGATTGCTTATCCTATACCTGCTAACTTGCAAGAGGCTATGCAACTAGCCATACGGGTGGATAGGAGACTGCGTGCAAGGGTTAATGAGAGTAAATCTGCCTTGTCAGCTCCAAGTCTGGAGAGGGACTGTACTGACATTGGAGAGCCGATGGAAATTGGAGCAATGGCACCTCACTCTCGGGAAAAAGACCGCAGATTTGCTGAAGGTTTGTGTTTCTATTGTGGCAAATCTAAGCATTATTAAGAACTGTGTGCTTCGAATGAATAAAGAGAAAAAAAAAATGAGGTCAGTTTCGCCCGAATAGCTTGTTTAAACAATAAAGGTGTCTTTCTTTCTGCTACCAATGCTGTTGAGGAGGAATTAATGGAGTTTCGGGTATTTGTGGATTGTGGTTCAACTCTCAATGTGATTGATGGGGAATTTTTGGAAAAACTAAAATTAAAACCCAAACTTCTGTCTTCCCCTATTAATGTGGTTTCTGTGGATGGTTCTCCCTTGAAAAAAGCTGAGGTCTCAGATGGAGACGTCTCGGCCACTGTTCCCCTGGTGATGGAGGATGGGCAATATGAGATTTCCCGCATCCTAAATTCTAGACGGTATAGAGGGGGTTTGCAGTACCTCGTCGCTTGGAAGGGTTATGGACCCGAGGATAACTCATGGGTGAGGGCGGATGATGTTTCTGCGTCTAGACTTGTCAGAGCGTTTCACAAGAGGTTTCCGGATAAGCCTAAGTCCTAGGGGATCCGGAGGATCCTCTTAGAAGGGAGGGTACTGTTAGAACCCTCTTGTTAGGTTTTGTTTTAGTTTGCTGGTCACATGACCTTTTTTCCCTATTTAGTCTGGCTCCGCCCTTCTGGCTTTGCTGGACTTCATTGTATTATCTACGCTTAAGTTAGCCGGGTGCTTAGGTGCCTTTCTCAGTCAGTTTTGCTTGATCTTAGGATCTCTAAGTAATTTGTTTTCCCTGCTACAATTTCTGTTAGGAGGTGTCCACCTTTTCTCCCAGTCCCTAGATCTTGTAAGGATTCCTCCCTCGCAACTATAGGTCTTCGTTCAGACTAGCTGAGGACTTTAGCGGGTCTGGTCGCAGGATCAGGTTCCCCGTTACATCGTAGGGATTCAGCTTAGTTCTATTGTAGGGACAGAATTCCCACCTTTCCTTAGTGCTTGTAGCAGATCATAACAATAGCAGTTCATTCTTGCACAATCAATGCTTTCATTTTGTCAGAATTTTTAGGTTTTTGTTTGTCCACCCGTCTCTTGATGATTGACCACAAGTTCTCAATGGGATTAAGATCTGGGGAGTTTCTAGGCCATGGACCCAAAATCTCTATGTTTTGTTCCCTGAGTCATTTAGTTATCACCTTTGCTTTATGGCAAGGTGCTCCATCATGCTGGAAAAGGCATTGTTGATCATCGCCAAAATGCTCTTGGAGGGTTGGGAGAAGTTGCTCTTGGAGGACATTCTGGTAACATTCTTTATTCATGGCTATGTTTTTAGGCAAGACTGTGAGAGAGCCGATTCCCTTGGCTGAGAAGCAACATCACACATGAATTGTTTCAGAATGCTTAACAGTTGGCATGAGACAAGACTGGTGGTAGTGCTCACCTTGTCTTCTCCGAATGAGGCGTTTTCCTGATGTCCCAAGCAATCGAAAAGGGGATTCATCAGAGAAAATAACTTTACCCCAGTCCTCAGCAGTCCACTGCCTGTACCTTTTGCAGAATATCAGTCTGTCCATGATGTTTTTTCTGGAGAGAAGTGGCTTCTTTGCTGCCCTCCTTGAGACCAGGCCTTGCTCCAAGAGTCTCCGCCTCACAGTGCGTGCAGATGCACTCACACCTGCCTGCTGCCATTCCTGAGCAAGCTCTGCACTGCTGGTAACCCGATCCCACAGCTGAAACACTTTTAAGAGATGGTCCTGGCGCTTGCTGGTCTTTCTTGGGCACCCTGAAGCCTTTTTGGCAACAATGGAACTTCTCTCCTTGAAGTTCTTGATGATGCGATAGATTGTTGACTGAGGTGCAATCTTTCTAGCTGCGATACTCTTCCCTGTTAGGCCATTTTTGTGCATTGCAATGATGACTGCTTGTGTTTCTTTAGAGATAACCATGGTTAACAGAAGAGAAACAATGATGCCAAGCACCAGCCTCCTTTTAAAGTGTCCAGTTGTGTCATTCTTTCTTAATCATGACAGATTGATCTCCAGCCATGTCCTCATCAACACCCACACCTGTGTTAAAGGAGCAATCACTGAAAAGAGGTTAGCTGATCCTTTTAAGGCAGGGCTGCAATGATGTTGAAATGTGTTTTGGGGGATAAAGTTCATTTTCTAGCCAAATATTGACTTTGCAAGTAATTGCTGTTAAGCTGATCACTCTTTATAACATTCTGGAGTATATGCAAATTGCCATTAGAAAAAGTGAAGCAGTAGACTTTGTAAAAATTAATATTTGTGTCATTCTCAAAACTTTTGGCCATGACTGTATGTAATAAAATTGTTTTACTGCTTCTAACCCAGCCAATCCTTTTGGGCTAGTACCACAAATTGGCCACTCAGCTCCGCTCTGTTTCCATCCATCGTTTTTTGTGCAAACAACTCCAGATTTGTCAATTTGGTAACCACCAAAATGAGTGGCAAAAGGCCTGCTGCTGGTGGAAAGGGGACTAGGCTTGTTGGGAAGGGAAAAAAAGGTTGTGTCCATAGGGTAGGTGTTAAAGTAACAGTAACATCTGCAGAAGAAAGACCATCTTCCAGCCAAACTAAGATGTCTACTTTTTTTACTGGACAATGTGGTACGATCCCTTTCTTACGGGAACGCCCATCGCTACAAATTCCAGATGAGGCACAAAAAAAAGGTGCTTCAACAGATATCAAGTGCTCCTTTAAGTCGGCTCTCCACCTCAACTTCAACATCACAAAAACTCCAGTCCTCAGAGGTGTCACCCCAATCGCACTTGCTTCCTCACAGCTCCCAAGTCTCCAACTGCCCGTCTGAGTATGGGGTAGAACAGATGGTTGAGTCTGCAGAGCTGTTTACTCATACTAGAGCCTGGGAATCAGAGGTCGTCTCCACAGCTTCTGTGAATCCAGACGAGGAAATGATCTGCACTGATGCCCAGAATGTTTATGAGTCAGATCCAGGACCAGATGAAGAACGTTCTGAGCATAATGTAGACCCTCGTTCCCAAGCTGTAACTCCTGTTGGTGGAGACAATGAGGAAGACGATGATGAGACTCAAATACCTGATTTGAGCGACAACTTGAGTTTTGTGTCAGGGCAGGAAGAGGTTGGCTCTGAGGACGACGTGTGTGAGAACACACAGGGTGATGATGACGAGGTTGCAGATCCCACTTACTCTCAACCCACAGTCAGACAGTCGATGAGGTCAGCAGAGGAGGTGGAGGAGGATTCGAGTGACGACCAGGTCAGGGTGTGCCTTCCTAGACAGAGACGTAGTTCTGGTAGCACGTCACCAACTGCATCCTCAACCAAAACTCTGCCTCTGACCACAAGTCAAGGTGGCTCTTCAGGTTGCATGGGTTCTAAGCCTTGCATAGCCTGGGCATTTTTTAACATCGATAAGGATGACCCAACTCATGTTATCTGTAACATTTGTGACCAAAAGCTAAGTAGAGGCCAAAAAATCCATAGTTTGAGTACTTCATGCATGAACCGTCACATGGATATAAAGCATACGTTGCAGTGGCAAGTTCACTGTGCTACAATGCGGCCTAGCGGGCCAGCCCAACCACCGTCTGCTTCATCTTGTGCATCCGCGACCGCGGCCTCTTCATCCTCTGTGACTGGGGGGACAGCAGTCAGACCTGTTTTGAGACTCAGACCTGGCACCTCTTTACCCGCAACAGCCAGTCTGATTGGCAGGTCATCAGTTCATTTGGAAGTGGAAACACCAGCTGGTGTTGAGCGCTCTCCGAGATTGAGAACACCACCTTTGGATCAAGTCAACCTAACTTTTGCGCCTGCATCTTCATCAGGTATCCGGGGACACCCTACTCAACCCCGTTTACGCACAACAGCCAGCCCTCGGTCCCTCAGATGTGGACAAGTAAAAGCCCATTTCCTCCTAGCCATGAGAAAGGTAAGAGGTTGAATTTCACCATCTGCAAGCTCTTGGCTACAGAAATGCTGCCTTTCCGCCTTGTGGACACAGAGGATTTTCGAGATCTTATGTCCGTCGCAGTGCCCCAGTACCAGATGCCCAGTCGGCACTACTTCTCAAAGAAAAGTGTGCCTGCGCTCCACCAGCATGTCACACACAACATCACCGCTTCTTTGAGAAACTCAGTGTGTGACATGGTGCATTTCACCACAGACACTTGGACGAGTAGGCATGGACAGGGGCGTTACATGTCGCTGACTGGGCACTGGGTAACTATGGTGACAGCAGGACAAGGGGCTGCTGTCCAAGTCTTGCCGTCCCCACGAGTTATGCGTCAATCCTCTTTATCTCGAAGTTCCTCCACTGCTTCTGCCTCCTCAACCTCCTTTCGGTTCTCCACCTGCACCCAAAGCCTGTCTGGTCATGCCACGGGCTTTCTAACAGCGCAGAAGGGATCCTGCACACCTCCTTGCTATGCTGGCAGAAGGGCTCAACGTAATCATGCGGTTTTTACGTTGAAATGTCTGGGAAATATGAGTCACACAGCTGAGGAGTTGTGGTCAGCTCTGGAGAACCAGTTTCATGAAAGGTTGTCTCCACTGGACCTGCAACCAGGGAAGGCGGTGTGCGACAATGCCGCAAACCTGGGTGCGGCCCTTTGCCGGGGCAATGTCACACACGTGCCTTGCATGGCTCACTTGTTGAACCTGGTTGTCCAGCAATTTTTAGCCACTATCCCGGACTACATGGCCTTCTGCAGAGGGCACGGTCGCTGTGTGCTCACTTCCGCCGTTCGCATCCCGCAGCTAAGCGACTTACATCTCTACAGAAGTCGTTGGGCCTGCCACTTCACCAGCTAAAATGCGATGTGCCAACACGGTGGAATTCAACTCTGCACATGTTGCAGCGACTGTGGCAGCACCGACAAGCCCTGGTGCAATACATTCTGAATTATAGCCTGGGCCAACGAGATCCAGAGGTGGGGCAAATCACGCTGGAGGAGTGGTCTCAGATCAGAGACCTATGCACCCTTCTGCACAGTTTTGAAATGGCCACGAAGATGTTTAGTGCTGACGATGCCATTATCAGCATGACTATTCCGGTGATTTACATGCTGGAGCAGATGTTAAACAGAATTCGGAGTCAGGTGGTGGAACAAGAGGAGGTGGAGGAAGTGGAGGAGGAGGAGTTGTATGCGGAAGGGCTAACATCTGCAAGGTCCAGACGGTCGGCAGCACCAAGGCAGCTGGCATGGGAGGGTGGGAGACAGGGATTAACCAGGGTGCATGGTAGCAGCCAAACTATTGAGGAAGGTGCAGGAGCCCAGGAAGAAGTGGAGGACGAACTTGCGATGGGCATGGAAGACTCATCAGATGAGGGAGACCTTGATCACATTTCTATTGTGCGAGGTTGGGGGAGAGGGCAGAGGAAGAAAGCATGATTCGTACCTCGCCACCAACACAACAGGGACTTGGTCCTCCTGGATGCGCAAGACACATGAGTGCCTTCTTGCTGCACTACCTGCAACATGACCCTCGAATTGTCAGAATTCGAAATAATCCTGACTACTGGGTAGCCTGACTGTTAGATCCCCGGTACAAAAGTAAATTTGCCGAAATAATTCCAGCCATAGAAAGGGATTCACGCATGCAGGAGTATCAGCAGAGACTGTTGCATAATCTTACATGTGCTTTTCCACAAAACACCAGTTGTGCACGAAGTGAATCTCACAGTTCAAACTTGCCAACCGTGGGACTGTCGAGTCTTCAGCACTTAAACCGCAACAGAAACACAGTATCTGCTGGTGTTAACAGCAATTTTGCAGAATCCTTTCACCAGTTTTTTAGCCCATCCTTTGCAAGGCCACAGGAGACAAGAAGTCAGACACATAGTCAACGCCTAGAGACGATGGTACAGGAGTATCTCCAACTGAACATTGAAGCCATCACTGTGTCACTGGACCCTTGCTCTTTTTGGGCTTCCAATCTGGATAAATGGCCAGAGCTCGCCACTCACGCCTTGGAGATCTTGTCTTGCCCCGCAGCCAGCGTTCTCTCTGAACGTGTGTTCAGCGCTGCTGGTGGTGTGCTGACAGATAAGCGCACGCGGCTGTCCACTGAGAATGTAGACAAACTCATGTTCATAAAGATGAACAAATCATGGATCCGCAAAGACTTTTCTACCCCTGTGTCATCCTGGGGAGATTAAAAGTTTGAGGATTTGGTAAAATCATCTCACCAACCGTTTTAAGCTTCCAAATTGCTAATAATTTTTAGCTGCATCTAGGCCGGAAAATAATTTGGGCCTGTAGCAGTGTGTGTTACTCATTCTAATAGGCCATCTATACTAAGCTCCACCAGCTTTCAAATTAATAACAATTTTTAGCTGCATCTTGCCTGTTGAATAATTTTGGGCCTGTAGCAGTGTGTGGTACTCATTCTATTAGACCATCTATACTAAGCTCCACCAGCTTTCAAATTAATAATATTTTTTATCTGCATCTTGCCTGGACAATAATTTTGAGCCTGTAGCAGTGTGTGGTACTCATTCTATTAGGCCATCTATACTAAGCTCCACCAGCTTTCAAATTAATAATAATTTTTATCTGCATCTTGCCTGGACAATAATTCTGGGCCTGTAGCAGTGTGTGGTACTAATTCTATTAGGCCATCTATACTAAGCTCCACCAGCTTTCAAATTAATAATAATTTTTGTTCTCTCTGAACATGTGTTCAGCGCTGATGTGTTATGAATGTTTTAGAAATGAATTCTGAGCAGAAGCTCCCTCTGGTGTTTACAAACGGTACTGAACCATTCAATGAGGATTGGCAATCAGGAATCATGGACTGGCTGGATATAAGGGAGGTTTCCCCCCATCATGGTTGCCGGTGATCAATTGTTTTTGTCTCAACATTGTTTCCTGGTTTACTTGGAAGCTTGCTGAGTCTTGCCTCTTCTCCTGCTCTCAGATAAGATATTTTCTGTTTTTTGTTTTTGTGCTTGCCATTTGCAATTTTCTCTGCATTTCTGTGAGGTTGGCCAGGTTCCCCTCCTCGGGGGGCTTGGGTGCCTCTCGTTTCCTCTGGAGCCACTGTTGTTTGTTCATTTACCTTTCCAGTTTTTTTCTGTGGCTGCAGCTTAGTTTTGTTACACCAGAGAACTAATTTAGGTGGTAGAGGTCGTGTGATCTCAGGTGTTTTTGCAATTAGTAGCGTTGGCTTTTTTTAGGGTTTTTTTTGGATTGCAGTAAGTATCCTTCCTATCCTTTTCTGTCCAGGCAGATCGGGCCCCAGCGTTTGCTCATACTATTTTCTGTCTGTGTCTGTATTACTCTTGTCTAACCGCCATTACATGTTTGGGGGCTTCCTATGTTATTTGGGGATCTGCTCCGGGGCAGATAGCTTTCCTCTTTCTATCTTTAGGTGTAGTTAGCCTCTCAGGCTGTGACAAGGCATCTAAGACCAACGTAGGAATACTCCACGGCTGCCTTTAGTTGTGGTGGTTAGTCAGGGTACTGCACTCCAGTAGATCCCAACCTCTCTGGTGTATTGCCTTTTTTGCCTGCTCTCCTCAGCTACCAAAACTTGACAGTATCACCGGCCCAACTGAAAGTTATATGGTACTCACAGAAGGGAAAAATAGTGTGGAAAGAAAAAAGTTGTCAGAGTTGTCAGAGATTTTTTTTTTCTGTTTGTTGCATTTTTTTCCCCTCCTTTTCTCTGAGTGCTGAGGAGGATTTTTTTCTCTCAATGGAGTTTGCACAGTTGTCTGGCCGTGTGGATCAGCTTGCCACTGAAGTTCGGAGTATTGCTACCTATCTTGCAGGGTTGCCGGTTGTGGAACCTAGGATCCCCATGCCAGATTTGTTTTTGGGGGATCAAGCTAAATTTCTGAATTTCAAAAATAACTGTAAGTTGTTTTTTGCCTTAAAACCTAAGTCCTCAGGGAACGCAGCACAGCAGGTTCAAATTGTCATCTCTCTCCTGCGCGGCGATCCTCAGGATTGGGCTTTTTCCCTGACACCTGGGGACCCTGTTTTGAGTAATGTTGATGCATTTTTTCTGGCTCTGGGGTTATTGTACGATGAACCTAATGTCACTAATCAAGCTGAAAAAACCTTGTTGGCATTAAATCAGGGTCTTGAGGACGCTGAGTTGTACTGTCAGAAATTCCGAAAGTGGGCAGTTCTGACCAAATGGAATGATGATGCTTTGGCAGCCCTTTTTCGGAAGGGTCTGTCAGAGAATGTAAAAGATGTTATGGTGGGTTTCCCTGCTCCCTCTGATCTCAATGATTCTATGTCATTGGCGATTCAAATTGACAGACGTTTGCGTGAGCGTAGAGGTATGCGTGGAATGGTGTTGCTTTGTGAACCAGCTTCTGAACCCATGCAGTGTGATAGAGTGGCTTCTGGGGCACAGCGTCATGAGTTTCGAAAACGCAATGGGTTATGTTTCTACTGTGGTGATGCCTCTCATGCTATTTCAGTCTGCCCTAAGCGGGGAAGACGTTTTGCACGCTCAGTTGTCTTGGGTAGTGTTCAGACTAAATTTCTGTTGACTGTTACCCTGAGTTGCTCCCTGTCCACATTTTCTGCTCAGGCTTTTGTTGATTCGGGAACACTATTAACCTGATGGATTTTGATTTTGCTAAACTTTGTGGGTTTCCCTTGATACCCCTACGGAAGTTTATTCCCCTACTGGGGATTGATTCTACCCCTTTGGCTGAGAATAAACCCCAGTTCTCTACTCAGGTGATAATGAGGGTTGAACCTGATCATCAGGAGAATTGCAAATTTTGGTGCTGTGTAATCTGCATGACATTATTGTACTAGGTTTCCCTTGGTTGCAGTCTCATAATCCTGTTTTGGATTGGAAATCTGTGTCTGTTACCAGATGGGGCTGCCAATGTGTTAATGCCAACACTCCTGTTTTTTCTGCCTCTCCCAGGGCTCAAGATGTGCCTGTCTTTTTGACTGATTTTTCTGATGTGTTTAGCGAAAGTAAATCTGCATCCTTGCCCCCCCATAGGAGCTATGACTGCGCTATTGAATTAGTGCCTGGTAGTAAATTCCCTAAAGGTCGCCTTTTTAACTTGTCTGTACCTGAACATGACGCTATGCGGTCTTATATCAAGGAGTCATTGGAGAAGGGTCATATCAGACCATCCTCTTCACCCTTGGGTGCCGGTTTTTTCTTTGTGGCCAAAAAGGATGGTTCATTAAGGCCGTGTATTGATTATCGTCTCTTGAACAATATCACTGTGAAATATCAATATCCGTTACCCTTGATTTCTGACCTGTTTTCCAGGGTGAAAAGTGCTACTTGGTTTACCAAGCTTGACCTCAGGGGGCGTATAACCTTATTCGCATTAAGCACGGGATGAATGGAAGACGGCGTTTAATACACCAGAGGGGCATTTTGAGTACCTAGTGATGCCCTTTGGGCTCACTAATGCTCCTTCCGTCTTCCAGTCCTTCATGAATGACATTTTCAGGGATTTTGTGGATAAATTTCTGATTGTTTATTTGGATGATATCTTGATTTTTTCCAATGACTGGGACTCTCATGTGAAACATGTTCGGACTGTGTTCCAGATTTTGAGAGAGAATGCTCTGTATGTGAAGGGATCAAAGTGTCTTTTTGGCGTACAGAGGATCTCATTTCTGGGATTCATTTTGTCTCCATCTGTTATTGAAATGGACCCGGTCAAGGTTCAGGCCATCTGTGATTGGGTCCAACCTACTTCATTAAAGGCTCTTCAGAGATTCTTGGGTTTTGCCAATTTTTATCGTAAATTTATTGGTAATTTCTCTGTTATTGTTAAACCATTGACCGATTTGACCAAAAAGGGTTCTGATGTGGTGAATTGGCCTCCTGAGGCAGTCTCTGCGTTTCAGGAACTTAAACAGAGATTCACTTCTGCTCCTGTTCTACGGCAGCCTGATGTTTCTCTGCCATTTCAGGTGGAGGTTGATGCCTCTGAAATTGGGGCAGGTGCCGTTTTGTCCCAAAGAGATCCTGAGACCTCTAAAAGGAACCCTTGTGCTTTTTTCTCTCGAAAATTTTCTCCAACTGAACGTAATTATGACGTGGGTAGTGTTGAGCATTCCGATACCGCAAGTATCGGGTATCGGCCGATATTCGCGTTATCGGAATTCCGATACTTAATTCCGATACTTTTTCAATATCGTATACCGGAATCGGAAGTTCCCATAATTCTTTGAGAGGCAATGTGATGTTAGTCAGCCAATGATGAATCTTATGAAGTGTGGGCACATCCTGTAATGCTGCGGTCATCTTAACTAATGGCATGGCTGTGATTGGCTGCTGAAATGATGTCAGAATGCACTATAAAAGGCGCCGCAGCCATTTTAGCGTCACTGTGCTGTGAACTCAGTTAGGGACAGAACGCTACTCTGCTCACTCTGAGGGACAGTTAGATATTGCGATTTTGTGTACTACTGTGCTTGAGGCAGGCTAGTTTACCAACAGGTCCTGCCCACATCCTTCTTCCTAGTGAGGATTCAACATCATCAGCCGGCGTTCCTGATCTGGCCACGGAGGCCAGAGATCACCGGCTTTCATCAACGGATGTAAGTTTCGTCTGCGGGCCATAGGAGGCTGAAGTCGGACTTTCTACTGCAAGTGACCTATCGGGGTTGTCAGCAGGCCAGAGGAGGCTGAAATTTGACTTTCTATTGCAAGTGACCCATCGGGGTTGTCAGGTAAAACCTGTGCAAACAGGACTATTTTCTCCACAGTGCACCACTAATACTCATTCATCTGAGCTGTCACCGGCGGGACAGTGTCAATTTCTTCTGACCTTTCTGCATAAAAGGTTTTTTAGGATTTCTGCAGCGTTTTTCTGCTCCATCGTTAAAAGAGGACCTCTTTTACTTTTTCAGGGTTTGTCCATATTAATACCCATATGAATAAATACCTTATGCGTATTATGACTATTTAGTCCTTTGGTTTGGGGTTTACTACATAATAGACTACAGGCTTTTCTCATCACCTTTTTCTCACGGGTCTTAGTGCAATATTTATTTATTACTGTATTATTACATCTGCATCTCAAACTGTTCTACAGAGTGCGTCTGAATTTATGTATTGTTTTCCATTTGACACATGCATATTCCTATTTTTCTACAGATCCTTTTGTGTCTTGTAGTTTTTATGTGCGCAAACTATTTTTATTTTCAATTATAGAGGGCCATGTTATTGACTTTGCATTGACGTGTAAAAGATTTATGTTGTGCCACTGGCTATATGTATTCTAAAGGTGTACCCAGTCTCAACAGATCATTAGTCTGATTGTTCTTTGATTCTCCTAAATGTGAATTTGTCTGATTTGGTGTCAAACTTGACTTTGTCCCTATTTTTGTTTTGCCATGTGACCCAATGATTATACAAATCTATATAGGGTTTGGCATCATCAAAAGTAACAGAATATTAGCATGCATGCATATTTAGGATATAAAAGAGAAGTATCTTGTTGTGCCAGAGTGTTCCTAACTCCTGAATGGATATAAAACAATATGGTCTACGGATCAGGTAAAATCGAGGGTCCGCATGTCTATATTTTATACAATTTGAGTGGGCAAGGGTGGGATTTAGAGATTAGCCCATTCATGAAAGTTTTGGGAGCTGAGAACCTTCAGGAGTTGTTAACCATGCTTTGAGGTCGATTGAATGCCATGTCACTCAGGCAGCCAATCACTGCTGTCAAGCGCAATGGAAAGCAACACTTGGTTGGTCCTGTGGCCAGCAGCACAGGAGGGGTAAGGGTAAAACATGAATATATTAGATTATGTTTTACTATTTGGAGCAAGTTTGAAGTTTTCTTTAAGGATTGGAAAACCACCTTCAGTTAGGAATCGGATCAATCAAACAGGGCACAATATGGAATAATGTGCGTTGTTATACACAGTAACTTACAAACGTGGTTCTCTCTGGCATCTATGTACATGGGCAAGTATTACTCTAATTTGGGTCTAATGTGTAATTTATTGGGTGCAATATAGGCTCATTGTAGGACTGCAAACACACAATTTGGTTCTTTGCAGGTAGAATATGGTACTTTATGCAAAGTATATGGCTGTGTGCAGGCACAGAATCGCACTGTCCTATGAAAACAAACTATGGGACTATTGTGGCATGGTATGGCGGTCTCTGGCCACTGTTTAGCATAATATAGTACTATATGGACATTGGACAACAACAACTTTTTAATGTGCTGGTATTGTTGTGGTTACAATTAAAGAAATATTCTCAATTTGTCTCTGGAGCAGGTCAGAGCTATGTTGCTCTTTACTTCTTTGTTTCTGATAGGATAGGCTGAGTTATAGTATTAGTAGAACTATAAAGTTCTGCTGTAACACATTCAGCTATTAGTGATTTCTTTTATAATGTACACTGCTATCACTGTATTTACGGTACATATAGAGATAATGGCACTTGAACAAGCACATAGCTCAGGATAGTCAGAGCTGTGATTAGGAGAACTGCTCTTGGAGAAGCTAGTGCTATAGATTGGTGATTTTGCAAGTAGAGATGGGCGAACCCGAACAGTAAAGTTCGGCATCCAGACCGAACACCTATGACCTATGACCCGACATGAAATGACACTTGGTGTACATAGGGTTAACCATGTCTTTTCATGTCCTTTGCTATCTAATTTGCACAAACAATTAAATCAGACTATGTGTGCAAAATTTCACACCTGTAGGGGTTAATTAAAGGTGTAAATTCGTAGCATAAAAGTCCGTTTTTTTTACAACGAATTTACACCTTTAATTAACCCCTACAGGTGTGAAATTTTGCACACATAGACTGATTTAATTGTTTGTGCAAATCAGATAGCAAACGACATGAAAAGACATGGTTAACCCTATGTACACCAAGTGTCATTTCATGTCGGGTGCTTCTGTCTTTTCACTGAAGCCGGCTTTACCGGGCAATTGAATCAGAGGATATTTTACTATGTAGAAGTGTATAAACTATACATATATGTATATATATATGTCACAATGACATGTATATATATATATATGTGTATTCTATGTGTGTATATTTAGTGTTTACAAGGAAAGAATGGGGTTTTTTTAGTTGCGATATTTTGTTCCCATAGACTTACATGGGACTTCCGGTATCGGTATCGGGTATCGCCGATATTTTAGTGATATCGGCGATACCATTCCGATTCCGATACTTTAGGATATCGGAAAGTATCGCTCAACTCTAGACGTGGGTAATCGGGAGTTATTGGCCATGAAGTGGGCTTTTGAAGAGTGGAGACATTGGCTGGAGGGAGCCAAACATCAGGTGGTGGTCCTCACGGACCATAAGAATCTGGTTTATCTGGAATCAGCCAAGTGACTTAATTCTAGACAGGCCAGGTGGGCCTTGTTTTTCACACGTTTTAATTTCGTGGTTTCCTTTCTTCCTGGCACTAAGAATGTTAAGGCGGATGCCCTCTCGAGGAGTTTCCTTGCGGACTCTCCTGAGTTATCTGATCCTGCTGTTATTTTGAAAGAGGGTGTAGTTCTTTCCGCCATCTCGCCTAATTTGAGACTGGCTCTGGAGGGGTGTCAGGAGGATAAACCCGAGCGCTGCCCTGTTGAGAAATTGTTTGTCCCAGACCAGTGGAAGAAGAGTGTGAAGTCTGAGATTCATTGTTCCGCGTTGGCCGGTCATCCCGGAATTTTTGGTACCAGAGACTTGGTGAGTCAGTCCTTTTGGTAGCCTACTTTGTCTCGTGACGTCAGGGAGTTTGTGCAGTCCTGTGGGACTTGGTCTCGCTCCAAGCCTTGCTCTCGCTCTAGTGGTTTGTTGATGCCATTGCCTGTGCCCAAGAGACCATGGACCCATATCTCTATGGATTTTATTTCCGACCTCCCTGTTTCTCAGAGAATGACCGTTATCTGGGTGATTTGTGATAGGTTTTCCAAGATGATACATCTTGTGCCATTACCTAAGTTGCCTTCCTCCTCCGAATTGGTGCCTTTGTTCCTTCAGCACGTGGTTCGGTTACACGGCATTCCTGAGAACATTGTGTCTGACAGAGGAGTCCAGTTTGTTTCCAGATTTTGGAGGACTTTTTGTTCTAAACTTGGTGTTCAATTGTCTTTCTCCTCTGCATTTCATCCTCAGACCAATGGACAAACTGAGAGAACAAACCAGACATTGGAGACTTATCTGAGATGCTTTGTGTCTGCTGATCAAGATGACTGGGTCTCTTTTTTGCCTTTGGCTGAGTTTGCTCTTAATAATAGGGCAAGCTCTGCCACTTTGATGTCTCCATTTTCTGCAATTTTGTGTTTCACCCTCGATTTTCTTCGGGACAGACGGAGGCTTCTGTCTGTCCGGGTGTTGACTCTGTTGTGGAGCGTGTGCAGCGGATTTGGGACCAGGTAGTGGAGAGGTTGTCCCTCTCTCAGGAGAGGGCCCAGCTTTTTGCCAACCGGCATAGGACTGATGGTCCTCGGTTTGAAGTGGGGGACTTGGTCTGGTTGTCCTCAAGAAATATCCCTATGAGAGTTGCATCTCCTAAGTTTAAGCCTAGGTTCATTGGACCTTATAAGATCATGGAGATTCTTAATCCTGTTTCCTTTCGTTTACTTCTTCCAGGGACATTTAAGATCCATAACGTGTTCCACAAGTCCTTATTGAAGAGGTTTGTCGAGCCAGTGGTTCCTATGGCTGCGCCTCCTGACCCTGTTTTGGTTGAGGGCAATCTGGAGTATGTGGTTGAGAAAATATTGGATTCTCGTTTTTCTAGACAGAAACTCCAGTATTTGGTTAAGTGGAGAGGTTATGGTCAGGAGGACAATTCTTGGGTGTTTGCTTCGGACATCCATGCTAGGAGACTGATCCGTGCGTATCACAGAACTCATCCTGACTGACCTGGTTGCACAAATGAGGGTTTGGTGACCCCTCCTCAAGGGGGGGTACTGTTATGAATGTTTTAGAAATGAATTCTGAGCAGAAGCTCCCTCTGGTGGTTACAAACGGTACTGAACCATTCATTGAGGATTGGCAATCAGGAATCACGGACTGGCTGGATATAAGGGAGGTTTCCCCCCATCATGGTTGCCGGTGATCAATTGTTCTTGTCTCAGCGTTGTTTCCTGGTTCACTTGGAAGCTTGCTGAGTCTTGCCTCTTCTCCTGCTCTCAGATAAGATATTTTCTGTTTTTTGTTTTTGTGCTTGCCATTTGCAATTTTCTCTGCATTTCTGTGAGGTTGGCCAGGTTCCCCTCCTCGGGGGGCTTGGGCGCCTCTCGGTTCCTCTGGAGTCACTGTTGTTTGTTCATTTGCCTTTTCCTGTTTTTTTCTGTGGCTGCGGCTTAGTTTTGTTACACCAGAGAACTAATTTAGGTGGTAGAGGTCGTGTGATCTCAGGTGTTTTTGAAATTAGTAGCGTTGACTTTTTTTATAGGGTTATTTTGGATTGCAGTAAGTATCCTTCCTATCCTTTTCTGTCCAGGCAGATTGGGCCCCAGCGTTTGCTCATACTATTTTCTGTCTGTGTCTGTATTTCCTCTTGTCTAACCACCATTACATGTTTGGGGGCTTCCTATGTTCTTTGGGGATCTGCTCCGGGGCAGATAGCTTTCCTCTTTCTATCTTTAGGTGTAGTTAGCCTCTCAGGCTGTGACGAGGCGTCTAGGACCAACGTAGGAACGCTCCACAGCTGCCTTTAGTTGTGGTGGTTAGTAAGGGTACTGCAATCCAGTAGATCCCAACCTCTCTGGTGTATTGCCTTTTTTTCCTGCTCTCCTCAGCTACCAAAACATAACACTGATGGTTGTGTGCTGAGTCTGACAGATAAGCGCACACGGCTGTCCACTGAGAATGTAGACAGACTCACGTTCATAAAGATGAACAAATCATGGATCCGCAAGGACTTTTCTACACCTGTGTCATCCTGGGGAAAGTAAAAGCTTGAGGATTTGGCAAAATCACCTCACCAACCTTTTTAAGCAACTCTGGGACAATTGATGCTACTTAAGTGGTGTCTGTGCCCCAAATTTATGGAAAAAATGGAGACTCTTTTTGGAGTCCCCTTGCTGTGTTTTACGTGACGTTGGCATCGTCAATTACAGGTTGGTTGGGTCTTTCCCCACCCCCCTTTTAACCGTAAGAAACTACATACACTATGGCTTGGGTTAACACAGATGGTTGAGTGTGAAGACTAAAGCTGTTTACTCATACTCTAGCCTGGGAATGAGAGGTCTGCTCCAAAGCTTGAGTGTCTGCTAGTCAGCGGAGTAGCCACCGGCTGTAGATCTAATTACAAATTTTTAACTGCATCTAACCAAGACAATAATTTTGGGCCTATAGCAGTGTCTGCTAATCAGCAGAGTAGCCACCGGCTGTAGATCTAATTACAAATTTTTAACTGCATCTAACCCAGACAATAGTTTTGGGCCTAGTAGCAGTGTCTGCTAGTCAGCAGATTAACCCAGCTGTTAAGCAAGCTACACCACCTGTACTTTGGACACTTAAATTTTTCAAAGGAAATGCTTCGGGCCCCCGGGACAATCAGTGAAGAGCATCGGGGAGGCACCCCAAGGCACAGGGGCTGTGACTGGCTGTAGGACGCCTCGCGGTGGACCGCCAAGCTCGATCCTTATAAAAGCTTTTTAACTGCAGCAGCTTTACTGGACGCTACTGGAGCTATCATTACCACGGCTGCTGGCATGAGACTTGCCCTCCAATAGATCCTTGTAAAAGGATTTAAAGTGTACTCATTCAAATTAGAGAGACAATTTAAATTAAAAAGATTAGACCTGCCTCCACCGCAGGGGGGCTCGCTTGACCCACCAGCGGACAGGCACCAGTATTGGGAGAGGGGGCTGGCCGTCAGGGTCCACCGCAGCTCTGGTACAAACCTGGCGACACGCAGGTCGCACGGGCAGGAACGGACTGGCCGTGTCGGCTTCGCACTTTTTTGGTTTTAGAAGGTCATGACATGCCTATATCTGTGTCTCCCCCTCCTTTTACTCCTCCACCTCTTTTCTTTTCGCATGACTATATGTACTTGTCACTTTTCCATGTGTTAGTTGTGTCTTCTGAGCAATTTGTCAGCTTTTGGACACCTTTGAAGTGTTTTCTATGTGTTTTCTATGTGTTTCTATGTGTTTTGGTTTGCCTGCCATTTGCTTTAACGGTGTTCGATGGTGTTCGGCGAACAGTTCGTCGAACACACGGCTGTTCGGCTGACCAAACCAAACGCAAACACTACGGGGGTGGCTCATCACTACTGTTACCATGTTAAGTGCCGCTGTCAAAATCTGACAGCGGCATTTAACATGCACGCGTCGGAAGCGTGTAACAAACTCTGCCCATCGGCGTCCATGTCACATGACCGTGGGTCGCCGATGGGTTGACATGACAACCCGAGGTCTGCAGAAGACTGCTGTGGTTGTCATTGCCAGTCTGCTATGAGCACCGCTCAGCGGTCAGCGCTCATAGCAAGTGAGCATTTCTGCTACAAACAGCAGGGCTGATGCCACGCTGTGTGTAGCACAAGCGATCGGATGATTGCAGCTTCTAGTCTTCCATGGAGACTTTTGAAGCAAGTGTAAAGTAAAAAAAAAGTTTTTAAAAAATATAAAAGTTTAAATTACCTCCCATTCGCCCCTTTCAAAATAAAACAATTAAAAAAATATAAAAAATACATGTATTTGGTATTGCAGTGTTAAGAATCGCCCGATCTATCAATATATAAAAAGGTTTAATCCAATCTGTAAACGGCGTAATGAGAAAAAAAATCAAAACGCCAGAATTACATTTTTTTTGTCGCTGCAACATTGCATTAAAGTTCAGCAAAGATCGTATCTACACCAAAATGCTGTCAATAAAAACATCAGCTCAGCACGCAAAAAATAAGTTCTCACTCAGCCCCAGATCCAGAAAAATGAAGACACTACCGGTCTCAGAAAATTACGCAATTTTTTTTTAACAAACTTGGGATTTTTTTTTCACCACTTAAATAAAAAAGAACTTATACATGTTTGGTATCTACAAACTCATAATGACCTGGAGAATCATAGTGGCAGGTCAGTTTTAGCATTTGGTGAACATGGGTAAAAAAACAAACAAAAAAAAATTGTGAAATTGCACTTTTTTTGCAATTTCAAGGCATTTGGATTTTTTTTCTGTTTACCAGTATATTATATGGCAAAAGCAATGATATTGTTCAAAAGTACAACTCATTCCACAAAAAAAGCCCATATTGATGGAAAAATAAAAAAGGTATGGCTCTGGGAAGAAGGGGAGCAAAAAACGGAAACGCACAAACGAAAAATAGCTCTGGGGAGAAGGGGTTAAATAAAATGTCCCTGTGCTGAGATGATCTTATAAATGTGCTGTTAGAATCTATTCAGTTTGACCATCCGCCATCTTGTTGTGGTTTCTGGCTGCTGGTCTTTTTCCCCTAGTGCTGGGCTTGTTGTTGGTCAGGTGATTGTATCACCCTTTATTACCCTGCACCTGCTTCCTAGTCCTTGCTGGACATCAGTGTTAATCTGCTTGAGTTCTGGCTATGAGCCTTGATAGCTTTGTGTATTAGTTTGTGCAGTTCCGGGAACTCTAGTTCTGCTTGCTTAGTCTTTTCGTTTTTTCCTTTTGTTTCTGCAGCTTCCTCTGTTTCCCTGCTAGGAGGTTACCAGTGTTTTGTTCCCAGTCCCTAGATCTTTCAGGAATCCCCTTCCCCCACCTTCAGGTCTTTGCTTGAGTCAAGACTAGGATCGTTGGTGGGTCTATTCGCAAGGAAAAGGTCACCCGCTCCATCGTAAGGATCGAGTCTAGTCCTAGTGCAGGGTCAGATTCCCCCTCGCTCTATTCCTGAGTTGCAGACCCATAACATGTGCCCCTGCTATGTACTATGTAATGTCTGTGTCTGACAGTGCAGGATTATGGTCTGATCATATCACATGGGCAGGGGAGGAAACAAAACAGATTATACAAAATTTACATAAATAACAGAATGGGATCGCAGCTGATTATTTTTGTGAGGTAAAACATTTCACTGCCTGATTTTATAAAATGTTTTACATCAAAGAAAGAATTATAGCAGGGGCACAATTATAGGATTATCTCTGCAAAGGAGACATTTTATTAAAATACATTCAATTGTGGAAATTATTATTATTACAAGATCTATTGATCAAAATATACTTAGTTAAACCCCTTTAAGTAATTAACGAGGTGGAAGTCGATGTTGCTCAGACAGAGGGGGGTGTTTAGGCCAGGATCTCCAAGGAGCCCATCGCTGTCGTTCGGTTCTGCAGTTGACCGCTCACCACCTGCCCATCCCCTCATCCAGGCAGGCTCGGATGACCTCCTGCAAGCTGGCCTTGCAAATCTCCTGGCTGGAAATGAGGCCACCTACAATACCCCCATGGCGGAATGTCAGCGGGAGCTGGAGCAACAGCAACAAATGCTTCAGATCCAGTTCCAGCTGCAGACCCCAGCCTGTCGCGAGTCCCCTGAGATCCAAATCCCAAAGCTGGACAAAGGAGGGGACTTGGACATGTTTTAGCTGGCATGTGAAAAAACTTGCCTGAGGACCAGTGGGACCAGTTTTTTAACCCTTCGCCTCAGGGATAAGGTTTTGGAAATCTTTGGGTACCTGCACAGCAAGACCACCCTTAGCTATGAGGACATCAAGCAGGCTCTGGTCCAGCAGCACAACTTGACCCTTTAGACATACCAGAAGAAGCTCCTGAGTTTGCAGCGGGGTCCTTCAGACAGCTCGGCCGATCACATGAGAGCCCTACTGTTGACCAATGGACCACGAGACTGGAGCTCACCACAGTCCAGCAGCTGAAGGAGCTCATCGCAACTGAGCAGTTTCTGTGGAACTGCCTGGAGGACCCCCAGCAGTACCTCTGTGACTGCCAACCAAAGGGGACCTCCGCAAAAGTGACACTTGCAGATGAGTACTCCAACAACAGGACTCCAGAGGCCAGGAAACTTTCTGGCAGGAGAGGGAGTAGGATAAATGCGATGCCTGCTGTCCTTGCCCCCAAGCTCAAGGGGGCACCTGCCCATGCTTCTCTCTCCACGTCGGTGGGGGAACTTTGACTGTGTCACCTCTGCAGACAGCCAGGACACTTCAAAGCCATGTGTCCCCAGCAACTGAAGGGCCCGTCCCCTTCCCAGAAACAGTCCACTGTTTTGTGTGCAGGTGATGGTGGTGGGACGTCCCTTGACAACCTTCTTCGTTCTAGAGGAATGATGTGCACACTGTTTGTCTGGAAGATGGTGCAGGCTGAACAATTGATCCAATAGAGCAGGGTTCCCCAACTCCAGTCCTCAAGGCCCACCAACAGGTCATGTTTTCAGGATTTCCTTAGTATTGCCCAGGTGATAATTGCATCATCTGTGCAATACAAAGGAAATCCTGAAAACATGACCTGTTGGTGGGCCTTGAGGACTGGAGTTGGGGAACCCTGCAATAGAGTAGAAAAACAGCCGCACTCGATATTAGATGCAAAAGGCAATAATTCATTTATTCAAGTGTGTAAACAACACCAGGTATATTAAATGCGTGGCATGCAAAATTAACGGACACCGTTAATTTTGCATGCCACGCATTTAATATACCTGGTGTTGTTTACACACTTGAATAAATTAATTATTGCCTTTTGCATCTAATATCGAGTGCGGCTGTTTTTCTACTCTATTGCAGGGTTCCCCAACTCCAGTCCTCAAGGCCCACCAACAGGTCATGTTTTCAGGATTTCCTTTGTATTGCACAGATGATGCAATTATCACCTGGGCAATACTAAGGAAATATTGAAAACATGACCTGTTGGTGGGCCTTGAGGACTGGAGTTGGGGAACCCTGCTCTATTGGATCAATTGTTCAGCCTGCACCATCTTCCAGGCATTTAATATACCTGGTGTTGTTTACACACTTGAATAAATGAATTATTGCCTTTTGCATCTAATATCGAGTGCGGCTGTTTTTCTACTCTATTGGATCAATTGTTCAGCCTGCACCATAGGCCAGGCCATGGCCATGGGACTGCAAGACTCCAGCGCTGAGATGACTCTTGTGCGGTTTGAGCTAGTGTCCCCACAGGATTTGGTACCCAGGAAAACCCTCATCATCTCTGGGTTTGGATGCATCGAACGGGCACTGCCCTTTGCCAAGGTGTGGGGTGGCGGGAGGGGAGTGCGGGAGGTAGGGGTAACCTTGATTACTCCCGCAAGTGTTTTGCTTGGAACAGACTAAGGCGGCTAGTGTCCCACTATGTGGCCACTGAACCCCCAAGGCCTGATCCTCCGGACTAAAACATAATGTCCATCCCTGTTTGTGTCAATTTGAATAATGTGCCTACCAATGGGAATGTGGGGTTGGGTAATGTACTGTGTCCCACTCCTCTCAGGGGGGAGGAAATTAATCAAACCAGTTGTGATAATGCCTCTGAGTGCGGCCAGCAGGTCGGCTGGAACAGTTTGTCCTGTGAGGTTGTCACAGAGGGGACAGACAGAGGGCAGACATGCTATTGAGGGCATGGTGGTCCCAAGACAGGTAGGGCTCCCAGATACGGCCAGATTTCAGGGTTCCTCCACAACTGGGATGTCAGAGGGCTTGGTTAGTCAGTCTGGACCAGCAACTTGGTCAGAGGCAGAGGAGAAGCAGGCACTACCCACGGTTGCAACGACCGTGGCCACTGCCACACACAGTGGTGGTGCTGGGACCCCTTGGGTGTCCGATGGCTTCCCGCCTTCTGAACAAATGGCTGCCGGGTCAAATAGAAGCCAGGAGACAAGTCCCAGGGAACTGACAGAAGATGTAGCAGTCTATTCTGGCCATGTCCAGTCAGGGGTTTCAGGCTGTGTTTGAAACTGATGACAGCCTAAAAACTCTTAAGGAGAAGGTGGCATAGCCTCCCTCGGACTCAGACCTCGAGCGGGCGGTCTGGGACCAAGGATGGCTTTACCGGGTAACGGTCCAGCGAGTTTCACAGGAGGTATGGCCCAGGGACCGACAGTTGGTGATGCCCTATCCATTCAGGGCGGAGTTGTTGCAGATTGAACATGAGATTCCGATAGCTAGACACCTAGGGGTCACCAAGATCAAAGCTAGGTTCACCCAGCATTTCTACTGGCCAAGGATGGGGGCTGATGTAGCTGCTTACTGCCATTCGTGCGATATTTGTCAGAGGGTGGGGAAGGCGGGGCGCTGCCCAAAAGCCCCACTGGAAACTCTGGCCATCAATGAAGAGCCTTTCAGGAAAATGGCTGTGGATTTTGTGGGCCCAATGACCACTCCCAGCAGCATCCGGCAAAGATGGGAAGCGTTCTACGTGAACATGATGAAGGCGCATCATGAGCAGGAGTCCTGCGCCCTCTCTATATGCAACCTGCCAAAAGAGGGAGAGGCTGAGACCCTCCCGGATATGCTAGGCTAAGGTGGGTAGGACCTTAGATCACGCCCCAATCTAGCGTTCAGCATGTCGGGTCTCCCTGGAGGTACAGCAGAACATGCGCCAGGAGATTGACGAGATGCTGAAGCTGATGGTCATCCAACCATCCAGCAGTGCTTGGGCTTCGCCTGTTGTCTTCATCCCAAAAAAGGACCGGACAACCCGGTTCTGCGCGGACTACAGGGGGCTCAACACTGTCATGGTCACCGATGCGTATCCAATGCCGCACATTGATGACCTGCTCGACCAGTTGGCCTGGGCCAAGTACCTGACCATCATGGATCTGAGCCGGGGATATTGGCAGATTCCACTGACCCCTGAGGCACGAGAACACCTTGCTTTATCACCCCATTTGGACTGTACGAGTCCACAGTGATGCCATTCGGGATAAAGAATGCCCCTGCCCCTTTTCAGCAGATTGTCAACATGCTGCTCAAGGGACTTGAAAGGTACGTGGCCTCGTACCTGGAAGATATTGCCAACTTCAGTCTCACTTGGGTGGATCACCTAGAGCATCTGGCGCAGGTGCTCGGGTGAATCTGTCAAGCAGGCTTGACCATCAAGTCGGAGAAGTGCCAGCTGGGAATGAGTAAGGTCCACTACCTGAGACACTGGGTAGGCAGAGGGGCTCAAAAGTCAGAGCCCGGGATGGTCGATGCTATCACATCCTGGCCCACCCCTAGGACCAAGAAACAGGTGATGTCCTTCTTAGGCACCGCCGGGTACTAAAATGAAGCTGCCCTCTGCAGTCAATTGGACCAATGATTGTGAGACGTACTTCTGATCCCTGAAGATTGCCTTTTCCAATTTCCTGGTACTACAGGCAGTTGACTTTACCCGGCCATTTGTAGTGCAGACTGACGCCAGTGACTTTGGCCTTGGTTCTGTGCTGAGCCAGGTCGATACTATGGGCCATGAACAGCCCTTTTTGTACCTGAGCTGGAAGCTCTTGCCGAGGGAAGAGGCCTGCTCCATGATGAAGATGGAATGTCTGGCAATTGTTGGCCCTGCAGCATCTGCAGCCATACTTGTACGGACACCAATTCACCATGGAAGCTGACCACAACCCCCTCAGCTGGTTACACAAAGTATCCGGAACAAATGAGAGGTTGCTATGCTGGAGCCTTGCGCTCCAGCAGTACCACTTCGCTATTCGCCACAAGAAGGGCCGTGACCATGGTAATGCTGACAGGTTTTCCCGCTGAGGGAGGTTGTGGAAGGGCGTGCAGGGGAACACATGAAAGTGCTGCCCCTAGTGTCCTCTATAGAAGGGAGCTGTGAAGAATATTGGAGACATAATTACATGTCAATCATCTGTATACTATTGGGCGTACAATTATAAAAAATCCTTCAGCACATGCTGGGGTAGCATGACAAGTGGCCAGTTTCAAACAAAGGATTCCCCCTTGTTAGCTAGTATGAAACTTTCTACAGGAAGACCCACTGTGGATCCAAGCCATGTGGCCTGAGTCCTTTGTTCAGCCAGCTAGGATTTCATAAAGGAGTTATGGAAAAACTATACGTCCTAGCTGTGCATCGTATAGTTTTTTGAGATCCCCAGACCAGAGCAAGTGCCTGTCTGGGTCTCAAGTCATTCTAACATGCACGAGAAGGGAGATACATAGAAGAGCTACTAGCAGCTAGGTAGCAAAATTGTGTTTAGTCTCTATGAGTAGCAGGGGCCCGATCAGATCCAATGACACCAGAACCGCTGCCCTAGGACCACCTATAAAGGAAATATGATCTTTCCTAGGTTTTGGGAGATTTATCGCGACAGCACATTGTGTAAGGACAAGTCACACACAGAGTGGAGCACAAGTCTCCCATGAGGCAGCCCTCCCCCGCAAGCCAGGCCTTTCATCTAACTGGTAACTGACTATATGTTTGGCTTATACCTTTTGCCCTACCACTATTGTATTTGCATATCTGACCATTATGTGTGTATAACCACTGTGTATATATAGTGTATTTTCTAGTGTGACCTTAAGGTGATTAAATATATAATTTAACCTTGGGCTGGTCTTTTATCTTGATCCGCGAATCCAAACATCCATTTCTTGGCCTAATCTCGCATGCTACTGGGGCGGGTTTCTGGACAGATGTTACACTCGGTCCCCGTGCTGGCTCTGCACTCCGTCCTGGTCACTCATTTTCTGCTCTTCAAGCTGTCCCTTTGCAGCAGCCTGTGCACTGGCTGGAGTCTCCTACTCCCTCTGCTTCCCAGCGTCCTGCTTCCTCCCCCAGTTCCTGGCACGCTGCCAGCAGGCCTCCATGATGAATGCTTAGGATGCGAAGCCGTCCTCACCGTTTCTTTTAAAAGGGACAGCGAGCATTTTTTGAAAATGTCAATCAACCAATGGCAGCGCACTGATTACTATATCTGGCCACTCCACCATATGGGGAGTGCCGGAGCAACGTGTTTCTACCATTGCTACATTCGGTTCTGATTCTGATCTGTCTGCGCTGCGTTAGCAGTCTCTGTGCTTCGCTCATTCTATTTGTCTCCACAGATCATTGGTATCCTGTACCCGGCTATCCCTGACAAACTCTGCTTTCACTTGTGCAAGTGTCATC
This sequence comes from Oophaga sylvatica, assembly GCA_033576555.1. Classification (NCBI taxonomy): domain Eukaryota; kingdom Metazoa; phylum Chordata; class Amphibia; order Anura; family Dendrobatidae; genus Oophaga; species Oophaga sylvatica. The sequence continues at coordinate 252,786,851 of JARQOD010000006.1, forward strand.
CCGTTCCGCCATCAGCCATCCGAATCCGTGGACTGTGACAAGGTTACTGGAGCCAGCCTCCTAACATCTACCCTGAACCAGGACCTTCCTCACCTGCGTCTACCTCTTCACGGTTTCTGCTATCATATCTGTTACCCCCTTTTGGTCCCTCTGGGACAGCTGCCACGTGTCCGGGGTCTTACTAGAGGTAGCACCTGTGTCCTCCGGGTATTCCATTCCGGTCCTGATCGAGGGGCCTTACTACGGGTAACCGGGGCTCACTAGTTACGCCCCCTTTGGAGCCCCCCGGACCGCTGTCTCAAGGTTCCACTTCAAAAGTAAAAGACGAATGTGAACTTCACCATCTCTGCCTCCGCTTCCATTCGTTACACCAGATATAACCCTGTTAATGGGCCAGGAGTATATACAGTACCTGACAGGGCACACCTGTGAAGTGAAAACCATTTCCGGTGATTACCTCTTGAAGATCATCAAGAGAATGTCAAGAGTGTGCAAAGCAGTAATCAAAGCAAAAGGTGGCTACTTTGAAGAACCTAGAATATAAGACATATTTTCAGTTGTTTCACACTTTTTTGTTAAGTATATAATTCCACATGTGTTAATTCATAGTTTTGATGCCTTCAGTGTGAATGTACAATTTTCATAGTCATGAAAATACAGAAAAATCTTTTAATGAGAAGGTGTGTCCAAGCTTTTGGTCTGTACTGTATATATACATATTTATTTATATGTATATACATATGTGGAACTGGTGAAACAAGGAACTGGTGGCAGTCCTACCTGGCTGATAAGGTTTTGTTTTGTTTCACTGTAGCTACTAAAACGGGCCTCTCAGCCTGTCATGGTTGTGGGCGAGTGTGCAGCCATGTCAGTGATTGCATGGGCCACCTTATCACACTCCCCGTCTCTCCCTGGGTCCGTGAGGATGGGGGTCTGTGTAAAACTGTGCCAAGCTGACCTTACGTGCCCTAAGGGGTACGGAATGTTACATTGGTACAAGTGGGGAGATCTTACCACGTGATCCTGCTGACATAATATTGACGTTAGACGAGGTGGCGAGGTGTGGCTCCTTTCATCACAACCCGCATCAAGAAGTTTCTTCTGTTGCTTCTTTGTAAATTTCAAACTTGAAAACAGGCTAAAAGTTTTCAAGCTAATTGGTACGGTCAATGTAAAATCCTATTTTAGCCTTTCAGACAGAGTGCTTGGGTGTAAGTAACAAGACTATGTCTTACACAATATCGTATATTTGAAGAAATTGTTTAAATTTACTATGCATCTTTTCTATTAACCACCTTATAGATGCCACACATTTACACAAATGACATGTGTTAAAAAAACGTTGCTTGTCTTTATTAAATTTTCTAAATGTTATAACTCATCTTAAGTAGAGATGAGCGAACTCTTTAAGGCACAGTTCAGTTGGGATAGGCAAACTTACCATTGTTCGTCGGACGGTTCGTTGAACGTATCCAAACACCATTGAATTCAATAGCAGACAAAACCAAACGCATAGACAACTTCATGGGGGACCAAAGGCTGCCAAAAAGAGCTCAAATTAGAGGCAGACACCAAAAAAATTTTGGAACATGCGAATGCTGTCAGATTTTTACACACCCATGTCCTTAAAAACTCAATATTTCGTCTGCGCACACAGTAAAATCACAGCGTGACCCGACAGAATAGATATATACACAAAGAATAGATATTCAAGTACCGTATATACTCGTGTATAAGCCGAGATTTTCAGCACCTTTTTTGGTGCTGAAAATGCCCCCTCGGCTTATACACGAGTCATTGGGCAGAAACCAGCGGGGGAGGGGATGCTACGGCAGGAGCCGGTGGCTGGGACATCATACTCACCCTCCCCGTGCCATCGCTGAACGTCCCGGTAATCCTGCGTTGTACCCGGCTTCCTACAGCTCCCCTGTGCTGAGCGGTGACGTAATACCGCTCATTAAGGTCATTGTAACAAATGGAAGCGGAGGCAGAGGTGGTGAAGTTCACATTCGTATTTATTTTTTAATGTGGAACCTCGAGACCGCGGTCCGGGGGGCTCCGAAGGGGGCGTAACTAGTGAGCCCCGGGTACCCGTAGTAAGGCCCCTCGAACAGGACCAGAATGGAATACCCGGAGGACACAGGTGCTACCTCCAGTTAGACCCCGGACACGTGGCAGCTGTCCCAGAGGGACCAAAAGGGTAACAAGTATTTACAGAGTCCGTGGAAAGTTCTTGACGGAGAAGGGTAAGGTCCTGGTCCAGAACGGATGGTAGAAGGCTGGCTTCAGTGACCTTGTCATGGTCCACGGGTACGGATGGCTGATGGCGGAACGGGATGACACTTGCGCCAGTAATAGCCGAGATTGTCCAGATTAGCCAGATACGGGTTAGCAATGATCTGAGGAGACAAATAGTATCAGCGAAGCACAGAGACTGCAGACGCAGCGCAGACAGAACAGGAACAGAACCGGATGTAGCAATGATAGAACACGTTGCTCCGGCACTCCCCTAATGGTGGAGTGACCAGATATAGTACTGAGTGCGCAGCCATTGGATAATTAGCTATTTCAAAGATGCACGCTGCCCCTTTAAGAGAGGCGGTGGGCGCGGCCTCGCGTCCTAAGCCGACTGTCTGGAGGCCTGCCAGCAGCGTGCCAGGAAGTGGAGAAGGACTCAGGATGCCGGAGAGCAGATGGGACAGGAGACCCCAGCCCACGCACAGACCACCGCAGAGGGACAGCCCGAGGAACAGGTGAGTGAGCAGAACGGAGTGCAGAGGCAGCGCTGGGACCGGGTGTAACAGTATCCCCCTCTTTACTCCCCCTCTTTTTCAAGCCTGCGTGAAATCTTTTAAGAAGAAGAGGGGCCTGGATGTTCTCTTTAGGCTCCCAAGACCTCTCCTCAGGACCAAAACCCTTCCAGTCCACCAGGTAATAGATCCTACCTCTTACTCGCTTAGAGGCCAAGATATGTTTTACCTCAAAAACATCATCTCAGAGACCGGATCAGGAGTGGTACTCGGGTCCTTAAAAAAGGAGCTCAACACTACTGGTTTGAGGAGGGAAACATGAAAGGAGTTAGGTACTCTTAGAGAATTAGGCAATTTCAGTTTATAAGAGACCGGGTTGATCTGTCTCAAAACTTCAAAGGGACCAATGAAACGAGGACCCAATTTGTACGATGGTAACTTCAGACGGATGTACTTGGAGGAGAGCCATACCTTGTCTCCTGGACGAAAGATGGGAGCCTCCAAACGTCTTTTGTCCGCATGCGTTTTCATACGTTGAGAAGCTTTCTCCAAAGCCGACCTGGTCTCTCTCCAAATGTCCGAGAAATTCTTTGACAAGGTATCGACTGCCGGAACATCCGACAATCCCGAGACAGGAAGAGGAATTCCGGTTGCAGTCCAAACACAATCTGAAAGGGAGACTTTCCAGAAGATTCACTTACTTGATTGTTGTAGGAGAATTCCGCCCAGGGCAGTAATTCTACCCAGTCATTATGATGAGCGTTGACGAAGTGACGCAGGTATCCAGCCAGGATTTGATTGATCCTCTCCACTTGCCCATTAGACTGGGGATGATATGCAGAAGAAAAATCTAGTTCAATTTTTACCATTTTACAGAGTCCTCTCCAGAACTTAGAGGTGAACTGGACGCTCCTGTCGGACACGATGTGGAGAGGAAATCCATGTAGACGAAAGATGTGCTGGATGAAGTGAGTGGCCAGTTCTGGAGCAGACGGGAGGCCAGATAGCGGAACGAAGTGAGCCATTTTAGAGAAGCGGTCCACCACAACCCATACCACTGAGCAGCCAGAAGAGATGGGAAGATCCGTGATGAAATCCATCGCGATGTGCTGCCAGGGAGCGGACGGAATCGGAAGAGGCAGAAGCCTGCCGGCTGGTAGATGTTTAACAGTTTTGTTACGAGCACATGAAGGACATGCTGCGACGAACTCCTGGATATCCTTGACCATGGTAGGCCACCAGTAATACCGGGAGATGAGTTGCTGCGTCTTTTTCTGACCAGCATGGCCAGCCAACTTAGAAGAATGACCCCAGCGCAGAACACGAGTACGGTCAGAAGCAGACACGAAAGTCTTCCCAGGAGGAAGCCGGGCCAGATCAGTGGAGGCAACAGAGACTAACCTAGAAGGTTCAATAATGTGCTGAGGTTCCTCCTCCAATTCAGGAGGCAAGAAGGCTCTAGAGAGTGCGTCTGCCTTGATGTTCTTGTCAGCTGGACGGAAATGAAGTACAAAATTGAAATGGGCAAAAAATAATGTCCAACGGGCCTGACGGGGATTCAGTCTTAAAGCAGATTGGAGATAGGCAAGGTTTTTATGGTCGTGAATATGATTACCTGGTGATGAGCTCCTTCAAGAAGATGTCTCCATTCCTCCAGAGCCAATTTGATGGCCAACAGTTCGCGATCACCGACAGAGTAGTTACTTTCTGCAGGAGATAAAACCTTGGAAAAAAAACCACACGAGATCATCCGCCCGGTAGACGACTTCTGGGTCAGAACTGCTTCTGCACCTATGGAAGAAGCGTCAACTTCAAGAAAAAATTGCTCACTTGAATTAGGACGATGGAGAACGGGTGCGGAAGCGAAGGCTTTTTTGAGAGAAACAAAGGCCTCTTCTGCCTCGGAGGACCATTCCTTAGAGTTTACACCTTTCCGGGTTAAGGCTGTGATTGGAGCCACTCGGGTGGAAAAGTGTGGAATGAATTGCCGGTAGTAATTGGCGAATCCGAGGAACCTTTGTATGGCTTTTAGCCCAGACGGACGAGGCCAGTTGAGAACTGCAGACAACTTCTCCGGATCCATCTTTAATCCTGTGGAAGATACAATGTACCCAAGGAAAGGCAAAGAGGACTGCTCAAAGAGGCATTTCTCATATTTGGCATAGAGCCTGTTCTCTCTCAGTCTTTGTAAGACCAGGCGTACTTGCCTCCGGTGTGACGTCAAGTCAGCAGAAAAAATCAAAATATCGTCCAGGTAAACCACGACACAAGTATAGAGCAAGTCCCTGAAAATGTCATTAACAAATTCCTGAAAAACCGCAGGTGCATTGCTTAGGCCGAATGGCATTACCAGGTATTCATAGTGGCCATCACGGGTGTTGAAGGCTGTTTTCCATTCGTCTCCCTCTCTGATTCGGATCAGGTTGTAGGCCCCTCTGAGGTCCAATTTGGTGAAGATCTTGGCCCCTCGGGACGATCAAACAGCTCTGAAATAAGAGGCAATGGATACCTGTTTTTTACCGTGATTTGATTTAGACCCCGATAGTCAATGCAGGGCCGCAAGGATCCGTCCTTTTTCTTCACAAAGAAGAATCCAGCTCCTGCCAGTGACGATGACTTTCGGATAAATCCTCTAGCCAAATTCTCTTGAATGTAGTCCGACATGGCCTGAGTCTCTGCCTGTGAAAGAGGATAAACTCTCCCGCGAGGGGGTGATGCTCCTGGAAGAAGCTCTATCTGACAGTCATACGACCTGTGTGGAGGTAGTCTCTCAGCCTCTTTTTTCCCAAAGACGTCAGAGAAGGACCAATAGGCGGAAGGCAACCCTGGCAGGGTATCAGGCTGGACTGGAGGCGAAACGGGTTGAATCCGGGTTAAGCAACGATTCATGCAGGTATCTCCCCAACGCAGAACTTCTCCAGTTTTCCAATTAAGGACTGGTTCATGCATCTGAAGCCAAGGTAAACCTAGAAGCATGGGATGGGATAAACCAGGATATACATAAAATCGCATTCGATCAGTATGCATTAGACCTACCCGGAGTTCCACCAACTCGGTTTGAAACTGGACGGGCTCGGTCAGCGGTTTGCCATCCACGGCGGACACCTGTAACGGATCAGGAAGACGCTGGACTGGTAAGCGGTAATGATCCACAACCGCCTGCTGGATGAAGTTCCCTGCAGCTCCAGAATCCAGTAGACAGTGTTCGGAGAATTTTATTGCTCCATAGGACACGGTGACAGAGATGTGTAAAGAGGGAGAGGACTGCTCTTTACCTAGGTTGGCCCCTCCTACCGGACCTAGGCACTGGAGTTTCCCGACTTTTTAGGACAGAAATGAATCAAATGTTCAGAACTACCGCAGTAGTAACAACTTCCCTCCTTGCGACGTGCCTCCCGGCGGCGGGTGGCCAAACTTACATGGTCCACCTCCATTGCCTCGGAGGCGGAGGGTGAAGTACCTGTTTTGTACAAACTAGAGTCCAGGTGATAGGACCTTTTGTCCCGCTTGATCTCCATGGAGCGCTCCTGAAAACGCAGGTCAATTCGGGTTGCCAAGGATATTAGCTCTTCCAAGAGAGTAGGTCTGTCCCGTCCCGCCAGCTCATCCTTGATTCTTCCGGATAGGCCTTCCCAGAAGTTAGCAACCAGGGCCTCATTGTTCCACGATAATTCAGACGAGAGGGTGCGGAATTTAACAGCATACTGAGCTACCGTGAGAGTACCTTGGCGCAGGCGGAGCAGAGCTGATGCAGTCGAAGTGGTACGACCAGGTTCATCGAAAGTCCTGCGAAAAGCCGCTAGGAAAGATTGAAGATCGTTAACCACCGGATCCACTCTCTCCCATAGCGGGTTTAGCCAGGCGAGGGCTTCTCCTCCCAGGTGTGACATGATGAAGCCCACCTTGGCTCGGTCAGAAGCAAACATATGCCCCAAGATTTCGAAGTGTAGAGTGCACTGATTGAGGAAACCCCGACACAGAGTAGGATCACCCTGGAAACGGGTAGGAGCCGCCAGACGGGGACCTTGATTTGCCATGGGAACTGGTACCTGATTATTGATAGAAGAGTCAGGTGCAGACGAGGACCCTAGGGAATCCATGCGGGTAGACAAGCTGCGTAGATAAGTCGTGATCTTGTCCTGTTGAACTCCCAAACGGGCCACCTCCTGGCACAGATCCGTGGTCGGAGGTCTCTGGGATCCAGCGGGTTCCATGGCCGGAGCAATCTGTAACGAATGGAAGCGGAGGCAGAGGTGGTGAAGTTCACATTCGTATTTATTTTTTAATGTGGAACCTCGAGACCGCGGTCCGGGGGCTCCGAAGGGGGCGTAACTAGTGAGCCCCGGGTACCCGTAGTAAGGCCCCTCGAACAGGACAAGAATGGAATACCCGGAGGACACAGGTGCTACCTCCAGTTAGACCCCGGACACGTGGCAGCTGTCCCAGAGGGACCAAAAGGGTAACGAGTATTTACAGAGTCTGTGGAAAGTTCTTGACGGAGAAGGGTAAGGTCCTGGTCCAGAACGGATGGTAGAAGGCTGGCTTCAGTGACCTTGTCATGGTCCACGGGTACGGATGGCTGATGGCGGAACGGGATGACACTTGCGCCAGTAATAGCCGAGATTGTCCAGATTAGCCAGATACGGGTTAGCAATGATCTGAGGAGACAAATAGTATCAGCGAAGCACAGAGACTGCAGACGCAGCGCAGACAGAACAGGAACAGAACCGGATGTAGCAATGATAGAACACGTTGCTCCGGCACTCCCCTAATGGTGGAGTGACCAGATATAGTACTGAGTGCGCAGCCATTGGATAATTAGCTATTTCAAAAGATGCACGCTGCCCCTTTAAGAGTGGCAGTGGGCGCGGCCTCGCGTCCTAAGCCGACTGTCTGGAGGCCTGCCAGCAGCGTGCGAGGAAGTGGAGAAGGACTCAGGACGCCGGAGAGCAGATGGGACAGGAGACCCCAGCCCACGCACAGACCGCCGCAGAGGGACAGCGGGTTAGCAATGATCTGAGGAGACAAACAGTATCAGCGAAGCACAGAGACTGCAGACGCAGCGCAGACAGAACAGGAACAGAACCGGATGTACAGTCATGGCCAAAAGTTTTGAGAATGACACAAATATTATATTTTCACATGATCTGCTGCCCTCTGGTTTTTATGTGTGTTTGACAGATGTTTTTATCACAGACAGAAATATCATAATTGCAAACATATGAGTAACAAAAGCTTATATTGACAGTTAGAATGAGTTAATGCAGCAAGTCAATATTTTCAGTGTTGACCCTTCTTCTTCAGGACCTCTGCAATTCTCCCTGGCATGCTCTCAATCAACTTCTGGACCAAATCCTGACTGATGGCAGTCCATTCTTGCACAAACAATGCTTTCATTTTGTCAGAATTTTTAGGTTTTTGTTTGTCCACCCGTCTCTTGATGATTGAACACAAGTTCTCAATGGGATTACGATCTGGGGAGTTTCCAGGCCATGGACCCAAAATCTCTATGTTTTGTTCCCTGAGCCATTTAGTTATCACCTTTGCTTTATGGCAAGGTGCTCCATCATGCTGGAAAAGGCATTGTTGATCGCCAAACTGCTCTTGGAGGGTTGGGAGAAGTTGCTCTTGGAGGACAATCTGGTACCATTCTTTATTCATGGCTTTGTTTTTAGGCAAGACTGTGAGAGAGCCGATTCCCTTGGCTGAGAAGCAACCCCACACATGAATGGTTTCAGGATGCTTAACAGTTGGCATGAGACAAGACTGGTGGTAGCGCTCACCTTGTCTTCTCCGAATGAGGCGTTTTCCTGATGTCCCAAACAATCGAAAAGGGGATTCATCAGAGAAAATAACTTTACCCCAGTCCTCAGCAGTCCACTGCCTGTACCTTTTGCAGAATATCAGTCTGTCCATGATGTTTTTTCTGGAGAGAAGTAGCTTCTTTGCTGCCCTCCTTGAGACCAGGCCTTGCTCCAAAAGTCTCCGCCTCACAGTGCGTGCAGATGCACTCACACCTGCCTGCTGCCATTTCTGAGCAAGCTCTGCACTTCTGGTAGCCCGATCCCGCAGCTGAAACACTTTTAAGAGACGGTCCTGGCGCTTGCTAGTCTTTCTTGGGCGCCCTGAAGCCTTTTTGGCAACAATGAAACCTCTCTCCTTGAAGTTCTTGATGATGCGATAGATTTTTGACTGAGGTGCAATCTTTCTAGCTGCGATACTCTTCCCTGTTAGGCCATTTTTGTGCATTGCAATGATGACTGCACGTGTTTCTTTAGAGATAACCATGGTTAACAGAAGAGAAACAATGGTGCCAAGCACCAGCTGTAACGCTGGTATTGTCTGTACTTTGTTTTGCAGCGTTACTTTGTATGTTTTTTGCATTAACCCTTTTGCTCCTTTCCCCCTAACCAGCTGGGATACTGTTGTCTGTTACCTATATGGATGCTGCTCAGTTCCCGGCTCTGCTGCGTACCCGTACTTGCGTGAGTGGCTCCGCTGCTTTGCATGACCGCCCGCATGTGCGGTTCCTGACTTGCTGTGAAAGCCGTCCGTAGCTTGCAATGTCCTCTGCAGTGGTGCATGACTTACTGCGTGGTTGGCAGCAGCCATTGTTGGGTTCCCTCTGTGTTGTGCTGTCTGGCTCTGCATAGGGGGCGCGGCCCACACCTGTCCTGCTTTTATGTGGATTGGGTGTTTACTAGAATTACTGCTCCAGCCTATCGCTGTGAAGCAGCTCATATATAAAGTTCCTCAGCCCTAGTGGGCGTTGCCAGAGCTTCACATTGAATCTACACGGAATCCCTGAACCTAGCCGTATGTGGTTGTGTGTTCAGCTCCTGCTCTGAAGTTGATCAGCTCTGGAGAGCTGATTCCCTGTTCCTGCTGTGTCTTGTTCCCTGATCCTGGATCAAACCCGGTACCTGAATGTCTGAATTGTGTCTTGTGTTTCCGCCTATGCTGGGGGCTGATTACCCAGATCGCCGTTCCTGGAGGCTGTATACTCAGGCCTGTTCCTGCTGTGTCTAATTACCTGAACCCCTGATCTTGGATCGCATCCTGTACCTGACTTTCTGAACTGTGTCCTCTGTGTTATGTTCCTGAAATCCTGCTGTGTCCAGAACCCTGTGCCAGTGACTGTGAATCCTTGCTATATAACCTGAGTTCATCTTGGAAGGAGGAGTCCGGTGTGTGCTGAGTTTCTGTTACTCTGTGCTCAGCCTCTGTGCAATCCCCGGCCAGCTCCCGTTGAGCCTGGCGGGGCTTGCACCAGACCGCTGGGGTTCCTTTTCAGGTCGCTGCCAGATTCCGGATCCTATGCCTGATGACCATGGCCTGATGTCCGATGTCCGACGACCACTTCCAGATGTCCGGATCCTATCCTTCCTGCCTGATGTCCGGATCCTGCCGATCATTGCCAGATGTCCGGAGCCTGCTGATCGGTGCCAGATGTCCGGAGTCCGAGGCCTGTGTTCCAGTCCGTGTTCCTGTGATTCAATCCATGTTCCTGTCCGTGTTCCTGACTCCCTGAGACCCAGTCCGTGTTCCTGTCTGTGTTCCTGACTCTCTGAGATCCAATCCGTGTTCCTGTTGTTCCTGTGCAGTCTAACTCTGTTTCAGCCATCAGCTCCTGATTCCAGTTACCTGTCTGTTACCTGTCGGCTTGCCTGTCTGCCATCCGTCTGCAGTTCCTTCCAGAGGTTCGGACGTCATCTGCAGAGATCCCCGGCTCTTGCCTGCTCACCTAGGAGCGATCATCTGCCATCCGACTGCAGCTCCATCCGGAAGTTCGGACATCATCTGCAGAGATCCCCGGCTCTTGCCTGCTCACCTGGGAGCGATCATCTGCCATCCGACTGCAGCCTACCTGGAGGCTCCACCATATCAGGTCGTATATACCTGCCTGTCTAGAGACTGCCTGGTCACTTACTGTGACAACCTGCCTGTCTAGAGACTGCCTGGTCACTTGCCGTGACAACCTGCCTGTCCCAGAGACTGCCTGGTCACTTGCCGTGACAACCTGCCTGTCCCAGAGACTGCCCTGGTCACTTTCCGTGACAACCTGCCTGTCCCAGAGACTGCCTGGTCACTTGCCGTGACAACCTGCCTGCCTGGTCACTTGCCGTGACAACCTGCCTGCCCTGGTCACTTGCCGTGACAACCTGCCTGCCTGGTCACTTGCCGTGACAACCTGCCTGCCTGGTCACTTGCCGTGACAACCTGCCTGCCCTGGTCACTTGCCGTGACAACCCGCCTGTCCCAGAGATTGCCCTGGTCACTAGCCGTGACAACCCGCCTGTCCCAGAGACTGCCTGGTCACTAGCCGTGACAACCTGCCTGTCCCAGAGACTGCCTGGTCACTTGCTGTGACAACCTGCCTGTCCCAGAGACTCCCTTGGTCACTTGCCGTGACAACCTGCCTGTCCTGCCGGTTCCTCCTTGGTCTACCCTGTGATGACGTCTGTCCTGGGTCGGTGTCTGATGTTCTCCTGCTGAGCCTGTGCTACGCCTGAGGCCTGAGAGAGAGGCCGTCCTAGTATGCCCGTGCCAGATGACCCTGGACTTCATCAACCCGTGATGACCCCGCCATCGTCTGACGTTCGTCCTGGGCCGGTGTCTGATGTTCTCCTGCTGAGCCTGTGCTACGCCCGAGGCCTGAGAGTGAGGCCATACTAGTATGCCCGTGCCAGATGATCCTGGACTTCATCAACCCGTGATGACCCCGCCATCGTCTGAAGTCTGTCTGAGGTCGGTGTCTGATGTTCTCCTGCTGAGCCTGTGCTATGCCTAAGGCCTGAGAGAGAGGCCGTCCAAGTATGCCTGTGCCAGATAACCCTGGACTGCATCTACCCGTGATGTCCTCCAGCACTCGTCTGTGAGCCTGAGTCGTGTACCCTTCTCTGATGTGCGGAATCGGGAGCCCGGTCTTATGTTCTGTTTTATGTACTGTGTTTCTTTAAGTAAACTTTATGTTTCTTCTTACCTGAAGTTGTGCGGTGTTGTCTAGTCCTGCAGGTCGCCACCTTGCCCACATGCTCAGCTGCCACGGATCCCGGTCGCTGCCCTTCCCTAGTCCGGGCAGGCCCGGGTCTCCCTCCGTGGTCCAGTGGGTCCACATTCTCATCATCTGGGACCCATGCCTCACGTCGTCGTGGACTGGCGGCGTGGGAGCATTGGCTAGCTAGGCAAGCTATGCCATGTCCCGGCGCCCCACAGCCGTGGGAAGCGCTACAGTAAGCTCTGGCCATGGACTCCGCTGAGCATGTGCGGTCTGCAGGACTTTCTCCAAGCTCCACCTGATGTGTGAACTAGACTACTTGGTCCCCACAGGGTAAGTGGACTAGATGGCTCGATTCCCGCTTGGTCAGCGGTTCGGACTTTTCGAGCTATTAACTCTGCTGCCATATTGTGAACTATGGGACTTACCGCCAAACCCAAGTGAATTTTTCTGGGGAATTTTTTTTTACTTGGGTCTTCAGAAGAGGGGGCCTGAGGAGGGGGATACTGTAACGCTGGTATTGTCTGTACTTTGTTTTGCAGCGTTACTTTGTATGTTTTTTGCATTAACCCTTTTGCTCCTTTCCCCCTAACCAGCTGGGATACTGTTGTCTGTTACCTATATGGATGCTGCTCAGTTCCCGGCTCTGCTGCGTACCCGTACTTGCGTGAGTGGCTCCGCTGCTTTGCATGACCGCCCGCATGTGCGGTTCCTGACTTGCTGTGAAAGCCGTCCGTAGCTTGCAAAGTCCTCTGCAGTGGTGCATGACTTACTGCGTGGTTGGCAGCAGCCATTGTTGGGTTCCCTCTGTGTTGTGCTGTCTGGCTCTGCATAGGGGGCGCGGCCCACACCTGTCCTGCTTTTATGTGGATTGGGTGTTTACTAGAATTACTGCTCCAGCCTATCGCTGTGAAGCAGCTCATATATAAAGTTCCTCAGCCCTAGTGGGCGTTGCCAGAGCTTCACATTGAATCCACACGGAATCCCTGAACCTAGCCGTATGTGGTTGTGTGTTCAGCTCCTGCTCTGAAGTTGATCAGCTCTGGAGAGCTGATTCCCTGTTCCTGCTGTGTCTTGTTCCCTGATCCTGGATCAAACCGGTACCTGAATGTCTGAATTGTGTCTTGTGTTTCCGCCTATGCTGGGGGCTGATTACCCAGATCGCCGTTCCTGGAGGCTGTATATCCAGGCCTGTTCCTGCTGTGTCTAATTACCTGAACCCCTGATCTTGGATCGCATCCTGTACCTGACTTTCTGAACTGTGTCCTCTGTGTTATGTTCCTGAAATCCTGCTGTGTCCAGAACCCTGTGCCAGTGACTGTGAATCCTTGCTATATAACCTGAGTTCATCTTGGAAGGAGGAGTCCGGTGTGTGCTGAGTTTCTGTTACTCTGTGCTCAGCCTCTGTGCAATCCCCGGCCAGCTCCCGTTGAGCCTGGCGGGGCTTGCACCAGACCGCTGGGGTTCCTTTTCAGGTCGCTGCCAGATATCCGGATCCTATGCCTGATGACCATGGCCTGATGTCCGATGTCCGACGACCACTTCCAGATGTCCGGATCCTATCCTTCCTGCCTGATGTCCGGATCCTGCCGATCATTGCCAGATGTCCGGAGCCTGCTGATCGGTGCCAGATGTCCGGAGTCCGAGGCCTGTGTTCCAGTCCGTGTTCCTGTGATTCAATCCATGTTCCTGTCCGTGTTCCTGACTCCCTGAGACCCAGTCCGTGTTCCTGTCTGTGTTCCTGACTCTCTGAGATCCAATCCGTGTTCCTGTTGTTCCTGTGCAGTCTAACTCTGTTTCAGCCATCAGCTCCTGATTCCAGTTACCTGTCTGTTACCTGTCGGCTTGCCTGTCTGCCATCCGTCTGCAGTTCCTTCCAGAGGTTCGGACGTCATCTGCAGAGATCCCCGGCTCTTGCCTGCTCACCTAGGAGCGATCATCTGCCATCCGACTGCAGCTCCATCCGGAAGTTCGGACATCATCTGCAGAGATCCCCGGCTCTTGCCTGCTCACCTGGGAGCGATCATCTGCCATCCGACTGCAGCCTACCTGGAGGCTCCACCATATCAGGTCGTATATACCTGCCTGTCTAGAGACTGCCTGGTCACTTACTGTGACAACCTGCCTGTCTAGAGACTGCCTGGTCACTTGCCGTGACAACCTGCCTGTCCCAGAGACTGCCTGGTCACTTGCCGTGACAACCTGCCTGTCCCAGAGACTGCCCTGGTCACTTTCCGTGACAACCTGCCTGTCCCAGAGACTGCCTGGTCACTTGCCGTGACAACCTGCCTGCCTGGTCACTTGCCGTGAACAACCTGCCTGCCCTGGTCACTTGCCGTGACAACCTGCCTGCCTGGTCACTTGCCGTGACAACCTGCCTGCCTGGTCACTTGCCGTGACAACCTGCCTGCCCTGGTCACTTGCCGTGACAACCCGCCTGTCCCAGAGATTGCCTGGTCACTAGCCGTGACAACCCGCCTGTCCCAGAGACTGCCTGGTCACTAGCCGTGACAACCTGCCTGTCCCAGAGACTGCCTGGTCACTTGCTGTGACAACCTGCCTGTCCCAGAGACTCCCTTGGTCACTTGCCGTGACAACCTGCCTGTCCTGCCGGTTCCTCCTTGGTCTACCCTGTGATGACGTCTGTCCTGGGTCGGTGTCTGATGTTCTCCTGCTGAGCCTGTGCTACGCCTGAGGCCTGAGAGAGAGGCCGTCCTAGTATGCCCGTGCCAGATGACCCTGGACTTCATCAACCCGTGATGACCCCGCCATCGTCTGACGTTCGTCCTGGGCCGGTGTCTGATGTTCTCCTGCTGAGCCTGTGCTACGCCCGAGGCCTGAGAGTGAGGCCATACTAGTATGCCCGTGCCAGATGATCCTGGACTTCATCAACCCGTGATGACCCCGCCATCGTCTGAAGTCTGTCTGAGGTCGGTGTCTGATGTTCTCCTGCTGAGCCTGTGCTATGCCTAAGGCCTGAGAGAGAGGCCGTCCAAGTATGCCTGTGCCAGATAACCCTGGACTGCATCTACCCGTGATGTCCTCCAGCACTCGTCTGTGAGCCTGAGTCGTGTACCCTTCTCTGATGTGCGGAATCGGGAGCCCGGTCTTATGTTCTGTTTTATGTACTGTGTTTCTTTAAGTAAACTTTATGTTTCTTCTTACCTGAAGTTGTGCGGTGTTGTCTAGTCCTGCAGGTCGCCACCTTGCCCACATGCTCAGCTGCCACGGATCCCGGTCGCTGCCCTTCCCTAGTCCGGGCAGGCCCGGGTCTCCCTCCGTGGTCCAGTGGGTCCACATTCTCATCATCTGGGACCCATGCCTCACGTCGTCGTGGACTGGCGGCGTGGGAGCATTGGCTAGCTAGGCAAGCTATGCCATGTCCCGGCGCCCCACAGCCGTGGGAAGCGCTACACCAGCCTCCTTTTAAAGTGTCCAGTGGTGTCATTCTTACTTAATCATGACAGATTGATCTCCAGCCATGTCCTCATCAACACTCACACCTGTGTTAATGGAGCAATCACTAAAAAGAGGTTAGCTGGTCCTTTTAAGGCAGGGCTGCAATGATGTTGAAATGTGTTTTGGGGGATAAAGTTCATTTTCTAGCCAAATATTGACTTTGCAAGTAATTGCTGTTAAGCTGATCACTCTTTATAACATTCTGGAGTATATGCAAATTGCCATTAGAAAAAGTGAAGCAGTAGACTTTGTAAAAATTAATATTTGTGTCATTCTCAAAACTTTTGGCCATGACTGTAGCAATGATAGAACACGTTGCTCCGGCACTCCCCTAATGGTGGAGTGACCAGATATAGTACTGAGTGCGCAGCCATTGGATAATTAGCTATTTCAAAAGATGCACGCTGCCCCTTTAAGAGAGGCGGTGGGCGCGGCCTCGCATCCTAAGCCGACTGTCTGGAGGCCTGCCAGCAGCATGCCAGGAAGTGGAGAAGGACTCAGGACGCCGGAGAGCAGATGGGACAGGAGACCCCAGCCCACGCACAGACCGCCGCAGAGGGACAGCCCGAGGAACAGGTGAGTGAGCATAACGGAGTGCAGAGGCAGCGCTGGGACCCGGGTGTAACAGTCATGTAATATTGACGCGACGCCACTCCCATAGGCGTGGAGTCCATATTCATGGCTGTTATAAATGTGCTGGAGATGGTTTCTGAGCAGAGGCTCCTTCTGGTGGTTGCAGACAGTACTGAACCTCACAGCGAGGAATGGCAATCTGGGATCACAGACTGGACTGATATAAGGGAGGTTCCCTCCCATGATGGTCGCCGGTGATCAATTGTTTTGTCTCAATTGTGGTTCCTGGTTCATTTGGAAGTTTGCTGAGTCTTACCTGCTTCTTCTGCTTTCAGATAAGAAATTTTCTGCTTTTATTTTTGTGCATTCTTTTTGCATAGTTCCCTGCACTTCTGTGGAGGTCAGCCGGGTGCCCTCCTGGGGGCCTGTGCTCCTCTCAGTTTATCTGAAGCCACTGTTATTTGTTCATTTGCTTTTTCCTGTTTTTTCAGTGGCTGCGGCTTAGTTTTGTTACACCAGAGTTCTGATTTAGGTGGTAGAGATCGTGTGATCTCAGGTGTTTTTGCAATCAGAAGAGATGGTATTTTTTAGGGTTTTTTTTGGGATTGCAGTGAGAATCCTTTCCTGTACTTTTCTGTCTAGACAGATTGGGCCCCAGCGTTTGCTCATTCTATTTTCTGTCTGTGTCCGTGCTTCTTCTTGTCTAACCGCCATTACATGTTTGAGGGCTTTCTATTTTCTTTGGGGATCTGCTCCGAGGCAGATAGTTTTCCTCTTTCTGCCTTTAGGTAGACGAGGCATCTAGGATCAACGTAGGAACGCTCCACGGCTACCTCTAGTTGTGTGGTTAGTTCAGGTTACTGCAAGCCAATAGGTTCCAGCCTCTCTGGTGTATTACTGTTTTTGCTTTTTCTCCTCAGCTACCTAAACTTAACAGTATCACCGGCCAAGCTAAAATTATATGGTACTCACAGAAGGGAAAAATAGTGTGGAAAGAAAAAAAAAACTTGTCAGAGTTGTCAGAGATTTTTTTTTTTCTGTTTGTTGCATTTTTTCCCTCTTTTTCTCTGGGTGCTGAGGAGGATTTTTTTTCTCTCAATGGAGTTTGCACAGTTGTCTGGCCGTGTGGATCAGCTTGCCACTGAGGTTCGGAGAATTGCTACCTATCTTCCTGGGTTGCCCGTTGTGGAACCTAGGATTCCCATGCCAGATTTGTTTTTTGGGGGATCGGGCTAAATTTCTGAATTTCAAAATAACTGTAAGTTGTTTTTTTGCCTGAAGCTAAGTCCTCAGGGACGCAGCACAACAGGTTCAAATTGTCATCTCTCTCCTGCCGCGGCGACCCTCAGGATTGGGCTTTTTCCCTGACACCTGGGGATCCTGTTTTGAATGATGTTGATGTATTTTTTCAGGCTCTGGGGTTGTTGTATGATGAACCTAATGTCATGATCATGCTGAGAATACCTTGTTGGCATTAAGTCAGGGCTGTGAAGCCGCTGAACTGTTACTGTCAGAAATTTCGAAAGTGGCAGTCCTGACCAAATGGAATGATGATGCTTTGGCCGCCCTTTTTCGGAAGGGTCTGTCAGAGAATGTAAAGAAACGTTTAGGTGGGATTCCTGTACCCTCTGGTCTCAATGATTCAATGTCTTTGGCTATTCAAATTGACAGACGTTTGTTGTGAGCCAAGTGTGCGTGAGATGGTGTTGCCTTGTGGGCCACTCCTGAGCCCATGCAGTGTGATGAGTACTTCTGGGGCACAGCATCAGAATTTCGAAAGCGCAATGGGTATGTTTCTACTGTGGTGACGCCTTCATGCTATTTCCATCTGCCCTAAGCGGGGAAGACTTTTTTTGCGAGCTCAGTTATCTTGGTATGTTCAGACTATATTTCTGTTGACTGTTACCCTGATTTGCTCCATGTCCACATTTTCGGCTCAGGCTTTTGTTGATTTAGGAGCAGCTATTAACCTGATGGATTTGACTTTGCCAAACGTTGTGGCTTCCCATGATACCCCTGCGGAAGTCTATTCCCCTATTGGGCATTGATTCTACCCCTTTGGCGGAGAATAAACCCCAATTTCTACTCAGGATAATGAGGGTTGACCAGATCATCAGGAAAGTTGCAAATTTCTGGTGTTTGCATAATCTGCATGACATTTTGTTCTGGGTTTCTCTGGTTGCAGATTCATAATCCTGTTTTGGATTGGAAATCTGTGTCTGTGACCAGTTGGGGCTGCCAATGTGTTAATGCTGGCACTCCTGTTTTTTTCTGCCTCTCCCCATCTCAGGTTGTTCCTGACTTTTTATCTGATTTTCTGATGTTTTAGTGAAAGTAAATCTGCATCCTTGCCCCCCTCACAGGAGATACGATTGCGCTATTGAATTAGTGCCTGGTGGGTAAATTTCCTAAAGGTCGCCTTTTTAATTTATCTGTACCTGAACACGATGCTATGTGATCTTATATCAAGGAGTCATTGGAGAAGGGTCAAATCAGACCATCCTCTTCACCCTTGGGGCCGGTTTTTTCTTTGTGGCCAAAAAGGATGGTTCATTGAGGCCGTGTATTGATTATCGCCTCCTGAATAAGATCTCTGTGAAATATCAATATCCGTTACCCTGATTTCTGATCTGTTTTCCAGAGTGAAAAGTGCTATTGGTTTACCAAGCTTGACCTCAGGGGGGTATAAACCTTATTCGCATTAAGCACGGGGATGAATGGAAGACGGCATTTAATACCCCAGAGGGGCATTTTGAGTACCTAGTGATGCCCTTTGGGTCAATAATTGCTCCTTCCGTCTTCCAATCCTTCATGAATGATATTTTCCGGGATTTTTGTGGATAAATTTCTGATTGTTTATTTGGATGATATCTTGATTTATTCCAATGATGGGACTTCATGTGAAACATGTTGGAATGTGTTCCAGATTTTGAGAGAGAATGCACTGTATGTGAAGGGATCAAAGTGTCTTTTGGTGTACAGAAGGTCTCATTTCTGGGATTCATTTTGTCTCCGTCTGTTATTGAATGGACCCGGTCAAGGTTCAGGCATCTGTGATTGGATTCAACCTACTTCATTGAAGGCTCTTCAGTAGTGTTGAGCGATACGATACTGCAAATATCGGATATCGGCCGATATTAGCTGTATCGCCTTTCGATTCCGAATACCGATATTTTCCGTCATATCGAATACCGGAATCGGGATTGTCATGTCAGTGTCCGTCGGTCGGGTCTGTCACTGTCAGTGTCCGTGGTCGGGTCTGTCAGGAGTCAGCGGCACTTACCTGGCAGAAGATCTCCGGCGGTCACGGCCTGGACTGCTTCATGGCCGCCATCCCTTCTCCCCGGCGGTCACATGCAGTTTCTCGCGATAACTGCAGTGATGCTGGGTAATCCCGGCCGTAAAGCAGTCAGTCCGATGACGTCACCCCGCGGGGAAGCAGGTAATTCAGCTGTGCTGGTCGCGATGACAGGCTCTGCCTGTCATTGCGATGTAGCAGAGCTGGATCGTCGTGGGACTGTCGTTACTATGGACTGCGTCGACAGGTTGTTTTTTTTTTTACTTTTTTTACAGGAGATCGATGGCGTCGCAGGAATGAGGTACAATAAAAGAAATGAAAACTGTGTTGTCTCTTTATTTCATTAAAAGACTTTTTTTGCTGTGTCTTTTTTTTAAACATTAATAACTTTGGGATTAATAATGGATCGGTGTCTTATTGACACCTCTCCATTATTAACCGGGCTTATTGTCACCGTGCAATCAACGGTTGACATTAACCCCTTATTACCCCACTTGCTACCGCTACAGGGCAGTGGGAAGAGCCGGGTAAAGTGCCACAATTGGCACATCTTTTGATGCGCCAAATGTGGGGCTGCTGTAGCCTGGTATTATCAGGTGTTGAGGGCCAAAATCCATGGCCTTGACAGTCTTTTAATACCAGGCCGCGCAGTCTGCATTTTACTTGCTGGTTAACAAAAATAGGGGGACCCCTACGCCGTTTTTTTTTCGGGGGTCCCCTATTTTTGTTAACCAGCCAAGCTAAGCAATGCGTGGCCTGGTATTATCAGCTTGCAAGGTCCGGATATTGGATCCTTACCGCCTGAAAAACCAGGCCTCAGCGGTCTGCTTCATCGGCTGGTTTAACAAAAAATGGGGGGGACCCCACGCCAATTTTTTTCGAGGGGATCCCCTATTTTGTTAATCAGCCAAGATATGCAGTGCGTGGCCTGGTTTTATCAGGCTGGCAAGGTCCATGGATCTTGGCTCCTTAAAGCCTGAAAATCCGGGCCTCAGCGGTCTGCTTCATCTGGCTGGTTAACAAAAATGGGGGGGGACCCCACGCCTTTTTTTTTTTTCGAAGGGAACCCTATTTTTGTTAACAGTTCCTTGACTCACTGATGGTGCCCTGGCTGCCCCTGAATGAAAGGGAAAGCACAATTAAGCTTTCCACTTCCCTCCGTCGCCAGGAGAGGAGCTCATTCTTTGGGGGTTTACTGTGAGGTGCGCATTAGCTGCGGTCCCTGCAGTAAACTTAACCCTTTCTGAAGGATTACACCGTGGGACCTGACGTGCATGGGATAGGTAAGAATAATTTTTGCTTTATTATTTTTTTTTTATTACAGGAAAGGGGTTTTAGCGGGTAAAAAAAATATGGTCAAAAACTGGTGATTATTTCATTAAATTCTTTTTATTAAGTGTGTGTGTTGATTTTTCTTTCATACAATAGGATTAATAATTGATAGTTGTCTAAGACAGCTTCAATTTATTAACCTGGTTTAAAAGTGACCCTTTAAATTGCAAGGTCATTTTAACCCCATAACCCCATTCGCCACCGCTCAGGGCAATGGGAATAGACGGGCAAAGTGCAAGAAAGGGCGAATCTAATTATAATTTGTCTTTTCTGGGGTGTCTGGGGGAAGATGTTAGTAGCCAGGGGGGGCCCAAAAATAATGGTCCCTCTCTGGGCTTTTATTATCTGCCCCCTTCGCTGGCTTTGTCTGTCTGGTTGCGAAAATAGGGCGGGAGCCCACCATTTTTTTTAAACAATTTTACACCTCTATTATATATATATATATACATGTCATTGAATTTGTGACACATTATATATATTTATTTTATAGTTATACACTTCTACATAGTTAATAGCCCTAATTCAATTGTCGGCTTTGTGAAAATGCAAACCCGACTGAAATGACACTTGGTGTACATAGGGTTAACCATTTTTTTTCATGTCCTTTGCTATCTGATTTGCAAAAAAACAATTACATTAGTCTATGTGGCAAAATTTCCACCTGTAGGGGTTAATTAAAGGTGTAAATTTTTAGCAAAAAAGTCGTTTTTTTACAACGAATTTACACCTTAAATTAACCCCTACGGGTGTGAAATTTTGCACACATAGATGATGTAATTGTTTGTGCAAACAAAATTGCAAACAAATGAAAAGACAGGGGTTAACCCTATGTACAAAGTGTCATTTCATGTCGGGTGCTTCTGTCTTTTCACAGAAGCGGCTTTACCCGCAATTGAATAGGATATTTTCTATTAGAAGGTAAAAAAACTTACATATATTATATTTATATATTCCAATGACAGAAATTTATATATATATTTGTATTCTTGTGTGTATATTTAGTTTTACAGGAAATAAAGGTTTTTTTAGTTGCGATTTTTTGTTCCCATAACTTAATTGGGCTTCCGTTCGGAATCGGTATCGACGATATTTAGTGATATCGGCGATACCATTTCGATACGATATTTTTAATACCGAGCAGTATGCTAACATACTCTTCAGAGATTTTTGGGTTTGCCAATTTTTATCGTAAATTTATTGGTAATTTCTCTGGTATTGTTAAACCATTGACTGATCTGACCAAAAAGGGTTCCGATGTGGTGAATTGGCCTCCTGAGGCGTTTCTGCATTTCAGGAACTTAACAGAATTCATTTTTGCTCCTGTTTACGGCAAACCTGTGTTTCCTGCCCTTTCAGGTGGAGGTTGATGCCTCTGAGATTGGGGCAGGTGCCGTTTTGTCCCAAAGGGATCCAGAGACCTTAAGATAAACCCTTGTGCCTTTTTTTATTCGAAGTTTTCTCCAATGAACGTAATTATGCGTGGGTAATCGGGGAGTTTTTGGCCCTGAAGTGGGCCTTTGAAGAGTGGAGACTTTTGGTTGGAAGGAGCCAACATCGTGGTGGTTTTTCACGGACCATAAGAAAACCCGGTTTATTCGAATTCAACCAAGGGACTTAAAACCTAACAGGCCACGTGGGCCTTGTTTTTTTACAACGTTTTAATTTTGTGGTTTCTTTCTTCCTGGCACTAAGAATGTTAAGGGGATGCCCTCCTCAAGGAGTTTTTTTTGCGGATTCTCCTATTTCTGATCCTGCTGAATTTTTAAAGAGGGTGTGTACTTTCCGCCATCTCGCCCAATTTGAGACTGGCTCTGGAGGGGTGTAGGGGGATAAACCTGAGCGCTGCCCTTTGGGAAATTGTTTGTCCCAGACCGTGGAAGAAGAGTGTGATGTCTGAGATTCATTGTTCCGCATTGGCTGGTCCATCCCAGAATTTTTGGGACCAGAGATTTGGTATCGGTCCCCTTTTTGGGGGCTACTTTGTTTGTGACGTCAGGGACTTGTGCAGTCCTGGGGACTTGCTCTCTTTCCAAGCCTTTCTCTCGCTCAGTGGTTTGTTGATCCATTACCTGTGCCCAAGAGGCCTGGAGCCATATCTCTATGGATTTTATTTCCGATCTCCCTGTTTCTCAGAAAATGACCATTATCTGGGTAATCGTGATAGGTTTTTCCAAGATGATCCCATTTGTGCCATACCTAAGTTACCTTCCTCCTCCGATTGGTGCCTTTGTTCCTTCAGAAACTGGTTCGGTTACATGGCATTCCGAGGAGAACATTGTGTCTGACAGAGGAGTCCTTTGTTTCCAGATTTTGGAGGACATTTTGTTCTAAACTTGGTGTTCAATTATCTTTCTCCTCGCATTCACCCCTAGACAATGGACAAACCGAGAGAACAAACCAGACCTTGGAGACTTATTTGAGATGTTTTGTGTCTGCTGACAAGATGACGGGCTCTCTTTTTTGCCTTTGGCAGAGTTTGCTCTTAATAATGGGGCTAGCTTGCACCTTTGATGTCTCCATTTTTCTCAATTCGGGTTTTCCCACCCTCGATTTTTTCGGGACAGGCGGGGGCTTTCTGTCTGTCCGGGTGTTGACTCTTTTTGTGGGCGTAGCAGCAATTTGGGGACCAGTATGGAGAGGTTGTCTCTCTCTCAGGGAAGGGCCCCAAGGTTTTTTTCCAACCGCAAGGACTGATGGTCCTCGGTTTAAAGTGGGGATTTGGGTTTGGTTGCCTCAAGAAATATCCCTATGAGGATTGCATCCCAAAGTTTAAGCCTAGGTTCTTTGGGACCTTATAAGATTGTGGAGATTTTAATCCTGTTCCTTCCTTTTGCTTTTCCAGGGACATTTAAGATCCATAACGTGTTCCACAAGTCCTTATTGAAGAGGTTTGTCGAGCCAGTGGTTCCTATGGCTGTGCCTCCTGACCCTGTTTTGGTTGAGGGCAATCGGAGTATGTTTTTGAGAAAATATGATTCTCGTTTTTATAGACAAAAAACTCCAGTATTTGGTTAATGGAGAGGTTATGGTCAGAATCAGGAGGACAATTCTTGGGTTTTTGCTTCGGACACTAGCTAGGGACTGATCCGGCCTATCACCGAGTCATCCTGATCGGCCGGTGCAAAGTGAGAGTTTGTGAACCCTCCTCAAGGGGGGGTACTTTTATGAATGTGCTGGAGTTGTTTTGAGCAGAGGCTCCCTCTGGGGGTTGCAGCGTACTGAACCTCACAGCGGGGAATGGCAATCGGGTCACAGACTGGACTAAATAAGGGAGGTTCCCCCCATGTGGTCGCCGGGTCATTGTTCTTGTCTCAATTGTTTTTCCTGGTTCATTTGGAAGTTTGCTGAGTCTTGCTTGCATCTTCTGCTTTCAGAAAGTATTTCGCTTTTATTTTTTTGTGCTTGCTTTTTGCATAGTTCCCTGCACTTCTTGGAGGTCAGCCGGGTCCCCTTCTGGGGGCCTGTGCTCCTCTCAGTTTATTTGAAGCCAATGTTTTTGTTCATTTGCTTTTTCCTGTTTTTTTCAGTGGTTTGCGGCTTAGTTTTGTTACACCAGAGTTCTGATTTAGGTGGTAGAGATCGTGTGACCAGGTGTTTTTGCAATCAGAAAGTTGGTATTTTTTGGGGTTTTTTTTGGGATTGCAGTGAAATCCTTTCCTGTACTTTTCTGTCAAAACAGTTTGGGGCCCCAGCTTTGCTCATTCTATTTTCTGTCTGTGTCCGTGCTTCTTCTTGTCTAACCGCCATTACATTGTTTGGGGGCTTCCTATTTTCTTTGGTGGATCGCTCCGGGCAGAAGCTTTCCTTTCTGCCTTTAGGTGTAGTTTCTCTCGGGATGTAAAGAGGCGTCTAGGATCAACGTGGAACGCCCACAGTACCTCTAGTTGTGTGGTTAAAATTCAGGTTACTCAATCAATAGGTTCCAGCCCCCTCTGGTGTATTTACTGTTTTTGCTTTTTTTTGCCTCAGCACCTAAACATAACCATGGCCTTAATGAGCGGTATTACATCCCGCCCCCAGCACAGGAGAGCTCAGGAAGCCGGGTACAACGCAGGATTGCCAGGGTGTCAGCTATGGCACGGGAGGGTGAGTATGCGGGGGAGAATGGAGGAGGACAATGAGCACGGACGGACGGGGGGGGGCGGAGAGCACAGAGGGCACGAGCGGACGGGGGGAGGAGGGAGAGCACAGAGGACAGGGGGGCAGGACGTGTTGGAGGACCGAAGCACAGGGAGCACGAAGCAGGAGGGGGGGAGGATGGGGGCACAGAGGAGCACGGGCAGGATGGGGGAGGATGGGGAGCAAGAACAGGACAGGGGGGAGGATGGAGGGCACAGAGGAGCATGGAGCAGGACGGGGGAGGAGCAGAGCACAGAGGAGCCGGAGCAGGACGGGGGGGGCACAGGAGGACGGAGAGGAAAATCAGCGATGGCACGGGTGGGTGAGTATGATGGGGGAAGAACGGAAAGGGGGGGGGAGCATGGAGGAGGACAATGAGCACCGAGCAGGACGGGGGGAGGACGGAGAGCACAGAGGAGCACGGAGCAGGACGGGGGGGAGGACGGAGAGCACAGAGGACCCGGGGCAGGACGGGGGAGGGCGGAGAGCACAGAGGAGCACGGTGCAGGAGGGGGGAGGATGGAGGGCACAGAGGAGCACGGAGCAGGAATGGGGGAGGATGGAAAGCCGGAGCAGGACGAGAGGGAGGATGGAAAGCACATAGGAGAGGAGCAGGATGGGGGCACAGGAGGATGGAGCAGGACGGGGGAGGATGGAGGGCACAAAGGGGAATGGAACAGGACGGGGGGGGATGGGGGCAAAAGAGGAGCATGGAGGGACGGGAGGTGGGAGCACAGAGGACATGGAGCGGACAGGGGGGCACAGGAGCCGGAGCAGAAAGGGGGGAGCACAGCGGAGAGGAGCAGGGGGGGGAGCACAGAGGAGAATGGGGGAGCACAGGCTGGATGGGGGAGCAAGGAGCAGGACGGGGGCGCACAGAGCAGGAGGCGGTTTATCGCTGTGTGAGACCCGGGCTTTAGGCATGGTTTTAACAAAACAAACTGAGCTAGAATGAATCATTAAATTGGATTAGATTATGGTGTGAAAGTTTTTAAATTCCAATACCAATAAGTTCAGAGGCCTGTGCCCTCAACGTCTTTGGAGCAGATTCTTCAATTCTGTACTGAGTTCATAAATACTCCTGACAGATTTAGTCCTGTGTGGATGGAATTAAAGACTTTACTAAGTTTGTATTACCAAAAAACCTGTGATGTTTTTGTGATTTAAAATTGACTTTTAAAATTTGACAACTTTCATTTGCTTATTTGTGTCCCGGGGCCACAGAAATGTTTGGCCACCGGTAAATGGGTTTTTTATCTGTAATTGTGTGGTGATGGACCTCATCCTTGTTCTCAGTTTTGTCCTGTTTCTCCCCATAGAGGCCCCAATGGCACATAGTGCCAGAATTTAAGTACCTACGTACTTAAAGAAGAACATGTGAATATCCAGGAATCTTATAGCCTGCTGTGTTTGGAATCTGTATCCTGTTTTGGTCTCTAATGAGTGCAGGTTTTTCAGCTTTCCTTGCAACCCATAAGTTCCTCTCTGTGCATCCGAGGGTACAGAACTTCAAAATGATGTTACTTAAATTTGGTGGTTGCCTGTAGCCAGCAAGGCAGGGTCTTTGAATTTTGTCTTTTGCTGTTCATCCTTGTGTAAATGTGATGAATTTTTTTTAGCAGTTTTTCTCAGTACCTCAAGCAGTTGGTTGAGGTCACCACCAGAGGTACACAAGAAGCA
>JARQOD010000006.1:252813159-252839945 GCA_033576555.1 Oophaga sylvatica
TTTCCAAGCCTTGCTCTCGCTCTAGTGGTTTGTTGATGCCATTACCTGTGCCCAAGAGGCCATGGAGCCATATCTCTATGGATTTTATTTCCGATCTCCCTGTTTCTCAGAAAATGACCATTATCTGGGTAATCTGTGATAGGTTTTCCAAGATGATACATCTTGTGCCATTACCTAAGTTACCTTCCTCCTCCGAATTGGTGCCTTTGTTCCTTCAGCACGTGGTTCGGTTACATGGCATTCCGGAGAACATTGTGTCTGACAGAGGAGTCCAGTTTGTTTCCAGATTTTGGAGGACATTTTGTTCTAAACTTGGTGTTCAATTATCTTTCTCCTCTGCATTTCATCCTCAGACTAATGGACAAACCGAGAGAACAAACCAGACCTTGGAGACTTATTTGAGATGTTTTGTGTCTGCTGATCAAGATGACTGGCTCTCTTTTTTGCCTTTGGCAGAGTTTGCTCTTAATAATAGGGCTAGCTCTGCCACCTTGATGTCTCCATTTTTCTGCAATTCTGGGTTTCACCCTCGATTTTCTTCGGGACAGGCGGAGGCTTCTGTCTGTCCGGGTGTTGACTCTGTTGTGGAGCGTATGCAGCAGATTTGGGACCAGGTAGTGGAGAGGTTGTCTCTCTCTCAGGAGAAGGCCCAACGGTTTGCCAACCGGCATAGGACTGATGGTCCTCGGTTTAAAGTGGGGGACTTGGTTTGGTTGTCCTCAAGAAATATCCCTATGAGGATTGCATCTCCAAAGTTTAAGCCTAGGTTCATTGGACCTTATAAGATTGTGGAGATTCTTAATCCTGTTTCCTTCCGTTTGCTTCTTCCAGGGACATTTAAGATCCATAACGTGTTCCACAAGTCCTTATTGAAGAGGTTTGTCGAGCCAGTGGTTCCTATGGCTGTGCCTCCTGACCCTGTTTTGGTTGAGGGCAATCTGGAGTATGTGTTTGAGAAAATATTGGATTCTCGTTTTTATAGACAGAAACTCCAGTATTTGGTTAAGTGGAGAGGTTATGGTCAGGACTCAGGAGGACAATTCTTGGGTGTTTGCTTCGGACATCTATGCTAGGAGACTGATCCGTGCCTATCACCGAGCTCATCCTGATCGGCCTGGTTGCACAAGTGAGAGTTTGGTGAACCCTCCTCAAGGGGGGGTACTGTTATGAATGTGCTGGAGATGGTTTCTGAGCAGAGGCTCCCTCTGGTGGTTGCAGACAGTACTGAACCTCACAGCGAGGAATGGCAATCTGGGATCACAGACTGGACTGAAATAAGGGAGGTTCCCTCCCATGATGGTCGCCGGTGATCAATTGTTCTTGTCTCAATTGTTTTTCCTGGTTCATTTGGAAGTTTGCTGAGTCTTGCTTGCATCTTCTGCTTTCAGATAAGATATTTTCTGCTTTTATTTTTGTGCTTGCTTTTTGCATAGTTCCCTGCACTTCTGTGGAGGTCAGCCGGGTCCCCTTCTGGGGGCCTGTGCTCCTCTCAGTTTATCTGAAGCCAATGTTATTTGTTCATTTGCTTTTTCCTGTTTTTTCAGTGGCTGCGGCTTAGTTTTGTTACACCAGAGTTCTGATTTAGGTGGTAGAGATCGTGTGATCTCAGGTGTTTTTGCAATCAGAAGAGTTGGTATTTTTTGGGGTTTTTTTTGGGATTGCAGTGAGAATCCTTTCCTGTACTTTTCTGTCTAGACAGATTGGGCCCCAGCGTTTGCTCATTCTATTTTCTGTCTGTGTCCGTGCTTCTTCTTGTCTAACCGCCATTACATGTTTGGGGGCTTCCTATTTTCTTTGTGGATCTGCTCCGGGGCAGATAGCTTTCCTCTTTCTGCCTTTAGGTGTAGTTATCTCTCAGGATGTGACGAGGCGTCTAGGATCAACGTAGGAACGCTCCACAGCTACCTCTAGTTGTGTGGTTAGTTCAGGTTACTGCAATCCAATAGGTTCCAGCCTCTCTGGTGTATTACTGTTTTTGCTTTTTCGCCTCAGCTACCTAAACATAACACATGGCCTTAATGAGCGGTATTACATCACCGCTCAGCACAGGAGAGCTGCAGGAAGCCGGGTACAACGCAGGATTGCCAGGATGTTCAGCTATGGCACGGGGAGGGTGAGTATGTCGGGGGGAGAATGGAGGAGGACAATGAGCACGGAGCAGGACGGGGGGAGGACGGAGAGCACAGAGGAGCACGGAGCAGGACGGGGGGAGGATGGAGAGCACAGAGGAGCACGGAGCAGGACGTGTTGGAGGACCGAGAGCACAGAGGAGCACGAAGCAGGAGGGGGGGAGGATGGAGGGCACAGAGGAGCACGGAGCAGGATGGGGGAGGATGGAGAGCACAGAACAGGACAGGGGGGAGGATGGAGGGCACAGAGGAGCATGGAGCAGGACGGGGGAGGATGCAGAGCACAGAGGAGCACGGAGCAGGACGGGGGGCACAGGAGGACGGAGCAGGACATTCAGCGATGGCACGGGTGGGTGAGTATGATGGGGGAAGAACGGAGGGCGGGGGAGCATGGAGGAGGACAATGAGCACCGAGCAGGACGGGGGGAGGACGGAGAGCACAGAGGAGCACGGAGCAGGACGGGGGGGAGGACGGAGAGCACAGAGGAGCCCGGAGCAGGACGGGGGGAGGACGGAGAGCACAGAGGAGCACGGTGCAGGAGGGGGGGAGGATGGAGGGCACAGAGGAGCACGGAGCAGGATGGGGGAGGATGGAGAGCACGGAGCAGGACGAGAGGGAGGATGGAAAGCACATAGGAGCACGGAGCAGGATGGGGGGCACAGGAGGATGGAGCAGGACGGGGGAGGATGGAGGGCACAGAGGAGAATGGAACAGGACGGGGGAGGATGGAGGGCACAGAGGAGCATGGAGCTGGACGGGGAGGATGGAGAGCACAGAGGAGCATGGAGCAGGACAGGGGGGCACAGGAGCACGGAGCAGAAAGGGGGGAGCACAGCGGAGGATGGAGCAGGAGGGGGGAGCACAGAGGAGAATGGGGGAGCACAGAGCTGGATGGGGAGCAAGGAGCAGGACGGGGGCAGCACAGAGCAGGATGGCGGTTTATCGCTGTGTGAGACCCGGGCTTTAGGCATGGTATAACAAACACAAACTGAGCTCAGAGAATGAATCATTAATTGGATTAGATTACTGGTGTGAAAGTTTTATATATCCAATATCCAAGTAAGTTCAGAGGCCTGGTGCCCTCAACGTCTTTGGAGCAGATTCTTCAGATTCTGTACTGAGTCATAAATACTCCTGACAGATTTAGTCCTGTGTGGATGGAATTAAAGACTTTACTAAGTTTGTATTACCAAAGCCTGTGATGTTTTTGTGATTTAAAATTGACTTTTAATATGACAACTTTCATATTGCTTATGTTGTGTCCTGGACCACAGAAATGTTTGGCCACCGGTAAATGGGTTTTTTATCTGTAATTGTGTGGTGATGAGACCTCATCCTTGTTCTCAGTTTCTGTCCTGTTTCTCCACATAGAGGCCCCCAATAGGACACATAGTGCACAGAATTAAGTACACTACTGTACATTAGAAGAAGAACATGTGAATATCCAGAGAATCTTATAGTCCTGCTGTGTGTTGGGAATCTGTATCCTGTCTTTGGTCTCTACATGAGTGCAGGTTTTTCAGCTCTTCACATTGCACCGATAAGTTCCTCTCTGTGCATCCGAGGGTACAGAACTTCAGAACATGATGTTACTTAAATTTGGTGGTTGCCTGTAGCACAGCAAGGCAGGGTCTTTGAATTTTGTCTTTAGCTGTTCATCCTTGTGTAAGATGTGATGAATTTTTTTAGCAGTTTTTCTCAGTACCTCAAGCAGTTGGTTGTAGGTCACCACCAGAGGTACACAAGATAGCATTTTAAATATATATATATATATATATATATATATATATATATAAAAGATATGGGGATTAGCCCAAATGAGCACAAGTTAAAAGGCATGGATGAATGGGGAGACAAAATCAATGGACTCCGCTCTTGACTCTGACATTTTTTTGAAGCCCAGAGCCCGCAGCCTCACACCGCTGGGACATCCCCACCTCCCAGCCCAGGGCCCGGAGCATTACCCCACTCCTGCCACCACCAACTTCCTGCAGCAGCGACCCTGCCTCCTGTAACCCCGCTCCACCACCGTCCCTGTCTCCCCACCCCCAGTAAGCTGCATTCGAATTATAAGTCGCACTTCCATTTTACTTCCAAATTTGGTGTAAAAAAAAGTGTGTCTTATAATCCTAAAAATATGCTATACTTATCTACTTACCATTTATTTTAATGTCCTTTTTGGCGAGGGGGTAATAATTAGGCTTGAAAATAATGACGAAAGTAAATTATAGTGTTATAAAAAAGAACCACTGCCACCAGCCTCTGAAAGCATATTAGGAGAAAGCAGAGGACATTATGGAATATGTGGCACATCACTCATCTCACTTACAGCAGGATTATGTTAACAGACATGACACCATCAGTTTGAATCAATATTCTATACAGGCCTCCTCCTACTCTGCCATAACAGTTAGGCCTTGCTTCATCATTGGCATTTTTTAAGTCACTTTCCTTTTTTTGTCTATTGGTATTAGTTGCCATCTGTTGCACAAAATTCTTCAAAATGACGCATACGATTTATTTTTTTGTCACAAAGTCAAAAATGTTTTTTCTTCCTGTCTTGAAATGTTTTTGTGACTTTTGGCACGAAAAGTTGCATGTTGGCACCAAAAAGTCACCAAATTTTTGCCAAAACACTGTTGTACTTGAAAATACACTGGGGGGGGGGGGACTGGAGTGAAATTGCCCCAAATTGTGTGACTTTTTAAAAAGTCACAAATAGTCCCCCTTAGTAGCCCCCACTCTGTGTCTGTTTCCTGGCCCCCTTAGTATTATGGCAATATGCCCACACTGTATCATATCCCACTTAGTATCTCCTACACTGTTCATGGCCCCCTTACTAGACCCAGGGGCTGGCTGGCACTTTTCAGCCTGGGGGGCAATCACAAAGCAGTGGCCCTCAAGTTATGGTGGCCCTCCTTTTCCCTGCTTATCTCTGGCCATTGCATTAAAGCAGCAGAGATAACAGGCTTTAAAAATAAGCTGGTATGTAGAATCGAGCTTACTCCAGAGATATGGGAGCAAAGCCGAGCTTACTCCAGAGATATGGGAGCAGAACCGAGCTTACTCCAGAGATATGAGAGCAGAACAAAGCTTACTAAAGAGATATTAGAGCAGAACCGAGCTTAATCCAGAGATATGGGAGCAGAACAGAGCTTACTACAGAAATATGGGAGCAGAAAAGAGCTTACTCCAAAGATTTGGGAGCAGAACGGAGCTTACTCCAGAGATATGGGAGCAGAACTGAGCTTGCTCCAGAGATATGGGAGCAGAACTGAGCTTACTCCAGAAATATGGGAGCAGAACAGAGCTTACTCCAAAGATCTGGGAGCAGAACGGAGCTTACTCCAGAGATTTGGGAGCAGAATGGAGCTTACTCCAGAGATATGGGAGCAGAACAGAGCTTACTACAGAAATATGGGAGCAGAATAGAGTTTACTCCAGAGATATGGGAGCAGAACAGAGCTTACGCCAAAGATTTGGGAGCAGAACGGAGTTTACTCCAGAGATTTGGGAGCAGAACGGAGCTTACTCCAGAGATATGGGAGCAGAACCAAGCTTACTACAGAGAAAAGGGAGCAAAATCAAGCTTACTTCTAAGATATGGGAGCAGAACCTAGCTTACTACAGAGATATGGATCAGAACGGAGAATACTCCAGAGATATGGGAGCAGAACGGAGCTTACTACAGAGATATGGGCGCAAAACCAAGCTTACTACAGAGATATGAGAGCAGGAACGAGCTTACTACAGCAGTATGGGAGCAGAACTGAGCTTACTACAAAGATAAGGGAGCAGAACCGAGCTTCCTACAGAGATTTGGAGCAGAACTGAGCTTACTCCAGAAATATGGGAGCAGAACAGAGCTTATCACAGAGATATGGGAGCAGAACCGAGCTTACTATAGAGATATGGGATATACAGTATATATAGTATATATAGTGCAATAGCCCCAGTTCCCACCATAAATACAGTGCGATGGCCACAGTTGCCCATATATATAGTATGATGGCCCCAGTTCTCCCCACATATCTATTATGATGGCCCCAGCTCTCCTCACATATCTAGTATGATGGTCTCAGTTCTCCTCACATATATATAGTATGATGGCCCCAGTTCTCCCCATATATATAGTATGACGTCCCCAGTTATCCCCATATATATAGTATGACGGTCTAAGTTATCCCCATATATATCGTATAATAGCCCCAGTTCTCCATGTTAAAAATAATGAAGTTTATACTCACCTCATCCTAATTCCCGGCACTGCAGCCTCCATTTTCTCTTCCTGTCCGCAGAGCGACATGAGACAATAATGTCATCACACCGACTGCATGAGCACACTGAAATCTCAGGAAGCTGCGGTCTGCAGCTTATGAGACAGACCAGGGCTTCCACTAGGAATTTCGGGGCCCCATACTGGTGTGTAGCCCAGCTGTGACTGGAGCCACATGTTACCCTGGAGGATGCATGAAAGGTAAATCCATGATAACCTATAAGCACACAACACTTCACATTTTCCCTGGTTCCACCAGAGGGAGCCCTTGAGACGACAGTAGTGAGATGAAGGCAGTCTAGCTGCGAATTAGTTAGTCGTTGGTTTTACCTCAGAGTGTCGGATCTTGTCAGAGCGTGTTGCAGAGCAGACAAGCTAGTTACCTCAGACGAGTAGAGAGGGAAAGACTAGCCAAAGAAAGACTTATCTGAAAGCCTTGTGGACTTCAGGACTTACTTAGCTTACATCGTGGAGTTCAGTGTAGTGGAAAGGATTGCCACTTAGTCTGGTCAAAGTTGAGTCCACTGAGAGTGCTTCAGCGAGCGTTTCAGTAAGTAAGCATGCCGACGCTTGGAGAGCGGTGAAGAAAAGAAAGCTGACATCTGCTGCTAGTTTGTGCTTATGATAGTGGTGAGAGTAGGACGAAAGGCAGGTGGAAGAAAGAGGAAAAGAGAGTGACCGAGGTCAACCAGCATTGATAGCTTACCTCCACTCTGCACCACCGGACACCGGGTCCGCGCTTACCAGCATCTGCACGACTGGTAGGAGACACCGGAGACCCTGGACTTCAAGTCACAGGGGCCCAGCAGTGCTGATATGTAACCGAGGTTAGGAAGACGGGGGTCTGGCAGGTACCGCCACAAAGACACTGTTCTGTCCACAAGAAGACCTCACCACAAGGTCAGCCGGGCGTAGCTGAAAACACGGAGTTAAGCTTTGTTTTATGCAAGTCAGAAACTCACACACATTAAAGGCGTAAGGAGGCCCTACACCTACTCAGTGGATTACTGGACGTGCATCCTCCACCCTGACGGCTTCCCGGGACGTGCCTGCAAATATCACCAGTAAAGGTACAGAAAGAGACTTGTTTGTGTGTGTCTGCATTATTGCTCCTGCACCCCTACACCGCCATATATTCTGAGGAATCAGTCTCGCCTGTGGGAGACTTAACACCTTGCTGCCCCAAACCCTCAGAGGACCTACCCTGCAGCGCTGGTCACCCTGACCAGGAACCACAGGTGGCGTCACGAACATTCTATCATCCCCTGTAAATATCCCCCTTTAGTGAGCGCCCAGGGCAACGGACCGAGCTGCGCTACCCGTGACATCCCCCAGTGAAGTGAACGGGCTCGGTGCCGAGTACCCCAAAGCCCTGGTACGTGCGACTCACTGGCAAAATTTTCGGGTTTGCTTGAGACTCCGCCCAGATTCCACACCAGCTTCGCCTCCACCATCCCACCGCCCACTCTTGGATATACTCAACTTCAGCACCACATCTTCACCGATCAGATATTAACAGTTCCCATCAAACACCAGATCACATTCATAACCACCAGCTTTTGTTCTGGCTAAAATAATTTTTAAGCTGATACCATGACATGGTAGACTCTTTCGGCCTGGCCCTACTCTACTCTAAACTATTAAAAATAAATATATATTTACGTACTTTTCTTTAAGGCAATGATTCACATACATTTACATTTTTTTTAAACAACCATTAATACCACATACAAGGGACAAATATCGTCACACATGACCAGACCACGTATTACCACGACATAGTGACCAAATATTACCACATACAAGGAACAAATACCGCCGCACCATTGCCAGACCACATATTACCACCACATAGTGACTGAATACTACAATACTGATCATTAATTAAAAAAAAACACAATACTAAGTGCCATTGTATACAGGAACTCTATATTTACTGTAAGTGTACAGGTAATACAGTGATCACTGGTGACATTATACACAGGAGCTCTGTATATAGTGTCAGTGTACAGGTAATACAGTGATCACCAGTGACATTATACGCAGGAGCTCTGTATAAAGTGTCAGTGTACAGGTAATACAGTGATCACCGATGATAATGTACACAGGAGCTCTGTATATAGTGTCAGTGTACAGGTAGTACAGTGATCACCACTGCCAGTGAAATTATACACAGGAGCTCTGTATATAGTATACAGTGTATAGTGTCAGTGTACAGGAAACACACTGACTCACCAGTGACGTCTCTAGCTGAAGTCCTTCATCTTTGCTGTTCTTTTTCATCCAGCACAGACTGCCATCACTTCTTCCAGCCAGGACTCTTCTCTGCATAAATAACACAGTTATCTAGAGCACCACTTCTAGACACATTCCCACACACATTCAATACATCATTTACTCCCCCACCCTCAAAATTCATTATTTGTTCTCCCCATAGATCATCATTGCTCTCCCCAGCCCCCACCTTCAATTCATCATTTGCTCCTGTCACCCCACAAATTCAATTAAATTGCTGTGCCCCGTCACTCACACTGAATTCATCATTTGCAGTCCCCTATCACCCCCTCACTTCATCTGCCGTGCACCTTCATCATTTGTAGCCCCTATCACCCTTCTATTTCATCATGTGCATCCCACCTCAGACACACTTCATCATGTGCAGTCCCCCTTCCCCCAACTTCATCATGTGCAGTCCCCTTACCCCCCACTTCATCATGTGCAGTCACACTTACCCCCACTTCATCATGTGAAGTCACCCTTACCCCCACCTCATCATGTGCAGTCCCCCTTATCCCTCCACTTCATCATGTGCAGCCCCACTCTCCCCACTTCATCAGGTGCAGCACAACTACCCCCTTATCATGTGCAATCCCCCTTACCCCCCCACTTCATCATGTGTAGCCCCACTTGCAGTCCCCCTTACCCCCAGTCATCATGTGCAGTCACTCTTACCACCACATTATCATGTGCAGTCCCCCGTACCCCCACTTCATGTGTAGTCTCAATTACCCACCAATTCTTCATGTGCTGTCCCCCTTACCCCCAATTCATCATGTGCAGTTCCCCTTACCCCCACTTCATTATGTGCAGTCCCCCTAATCCCAAATTCATCCTGTGCAGTCCCCTTTACCCCCTACTTCATCATGTGCAGTCCCCCTTACCCCCCACTTCATCATGTGCAGCCCCATTCCCCCACTTCATCATGTGCAGCCCAACTACCCCCTTATCATGGGCAATCCCCCTTACCCCCCACTTCATCATGTGCAGCACCACTCCCCTTCATCATGTGCAGTCCCCCTTACCCCAGTCATCATGTGCAGTCACTCTTACCCCCACATCATCATGTGCAGTCCCCTTACCCCCACTTCATGTGCAGTCTCCCTTACCCACCAATTCATCATGTGCAGTCCCCCTTACCCCCAATTCATCATGTGCAGTTCCCCTTACCCCTAATTCATCCTGTGCAGTCCCATTTACCCCCCACTTCATTATGTGCAATCCCCCTTGCCCCAGTCATCAAGTGTAGCCCAACTCCCCCCACTTCATGTGCAGCCCCACTCCATCATGTACAGCCCCACTCTCCCACTTCATCATGTGCTTCCCCACTCCTCACACTCCATCATGTACAGCCGCACTTCCACCACTTCACCATGTGCAGCCCCACTGCCCCCCGCTTCATTATGTGCAGCCCCACTCCATCATGTGCATCCCCACTCCCCCCACTTCATTATGTGCATCCCCACTCCATCATGTGCATCCCCACTTCATCATGTGCAGCCCCATTCCATCATGTGCCCTCTAACTCACTCACTTCATCATGTGCAGCCCCACTCCCCACTTCATCATGTACAGCCCCACTCCCACCACTTCACCATGTGCAGCCCCACTGCCCCCACTTCATCATGTGCAGCCCCACTCCATCATGTGCAGCCCCACTCCATCAAGTGCAACCCCACTCCCCCACTTCATCATGTGCAGCCCCATTCCCCCATTGATCTCCTTAGTAGCCACCACTCTGTATGAGTGCCACCTTAGTTGCCACCACTATGTATGAGGGCCCGTTTGGTAGCCCACACTATGTATGAGCGACCCCTTTGTAGCCCCCACTATGAGTCCAGATGTATTACCAGACAGTAGTGTATGACTACATATAGGGTTTTGTGAAGAATTGGAATTGCACAGTAAGTTTTTTCGCCTTCATGCCACGCCGCACTGATGCAGTAATTGATGCAAAAGGAGCCCTGACCAAGTATTGAGTGCATTTACTGAACATACATTTTAGTAGGCCAACAGTTTGGATTCTAAAATAATTTTTTCAAGCTGGTGTTATAAAGTATTCTAATTTACTGAGATAATAACTGTGGGGTTTTCATTGGCTGTAAGCCATAATCATCTACATTAACAGGAATAAACACTTGAAATAGATCACTCTGTTTTGTAATGACTCTATATAATATATGAGTTTCACTTTTTGTATTGAAGAACTGAAATAAATTAATTTTTTGATGATATTCTAATGTTGTGAGATGCACCTGTATATCCCATATAAAAAAATAGAATTGGTTCCTGAAAGTGCCAAATAGGTTATGTTATTAAAATATAGGGACACCTATTTTTACTTAAAGCATTGTTCGACCTAAAGTAATTATTTCACATAGCGAGGGATTAGGAGACGGGAAAGTCAGCTCACCACGTTCAGATTTGGTTTGTAACATACCATGATAAAGGCTTTTAGCTGAAACGCGTCATTTTTTCTATGGATGTTTGTGGTTGCCAGTGTGTACACTTTTAATACGGATCTAATAAAGGTAATTTTTTAATCTTCTTCCTCTTTTTTTTTGCAAAGTAATTTATCTGGTTCCTTTTTTTTCAGTGCATGCATTTGCTGTAAAAATCATTTTTATAGTTGAAACCCAATTACAAAAATGATGTAAATAAATATAATATAATAATATACAATAATAATATACAATAATAAAATAATATAATAATAATATACATTTTGCACCAGCTGATTTCATTCGAGCATATGGCAGAACTCTGTTTTCTAGGGCTTTAGACGTAACCCGAATAGGGCCACTGTATGAGCATAGCCTTAAATAATTTTGGTGGCTAAAGTCTTTTTATAGACTAAATTTCTAATTCTTTAGAAGTATTTTGTTGTAAATGTGCACTTCTCTCTTCTTAATACATATTTACGACCGAGGTGATAATTTTATCAAAGTGTTTTATTGCGTGATGATCACACCTTGATGTTTTAGGTGTCCAAAGATTGTATAAGTCGAGCATCATAAATCTTGATGAAGTAACTGCAAACATGAAGAAAAAATTAAAAAGTGCAAGGCTGTCTTCATGTTTCATTATTAAAGCTAAATGATGCAGGATATCTGTCACGACGTATAACAGATATATTCAATGATAGTAACCTATATCTAATGTGACATCATTCTAAATATCATATAATAGAGAAAATCAACATGTATACATAGTATCTGCCAGCAATGTCTTACCTGACATAGTATCCTATGTATAGTGGGTCAATACTGTGTACGTGTCACGCTGTCTCTGGATAGAGGTGGACCGGGGTCTATGCTGACCCTGAACTGGGGTCCTGACTAGTCCCTCTACCTGGAGGTACTGTTAATGGTACAGAGGTCCAGGCCGCCAGCGTAACCCTGTCTCCTGTAGATCCCTGACCACTGTAATCTAGTCCTGAGAAGGACCCTGATTACCACCACAGGGAATGGGCAGGTCACAGCTTACACACAGTCTAAGACAAACGAGACAGACAAGGGGTAAAGAAAACACAGCCTTGCATACAAAACTTCCACCACAGAGGAACACAAAAGGTTAAGGAGATAAACAATAAGCGAGGAGAGGAAAAACCACAACAGGCACTCTTAGCTTAAGTCTTCTCAGAAACGATCCGCTCTGCTGGTCTGAATGAATGCTTTCACCGGCAACTTCCCCAGCAGACCAGCAGGTATAAGAAGGAAGCTAATTAACAAAACATCAATCGCAGCTGGGCGAGGCTGGTCAGTCCAGCACCGAGAGAGAAAGAATTAACTCCCTCAGTGCCGAAAAACACCCAGCACCAGAAACTCAGCTGTGCGAAGTCAGGGTGTGTAATCGCGACGATCTCGCCCGCGACACACCCGTGACAGTACCCCCCCTTCTATGAGGGGCCTCTGGACCCTCAGGGCCTGGTCTATCTGGGTGAGTAGTGTGGAAGGCCCGAACCAAACGGTCTGCGTTAATATCCGACGCAGAAACCCACATCCTCTCCTCAGGACCATACCCCCTCCCATGAACAAGGTACTGAAGGGACCGGCGATTCAGACGTGAGTCAATGATCTTCGATACCTGAAACTCCAAATTACCATTGACCACCACTGGAGGAGGAGGTAGAGGTGACGGTATAACTGGTGCCACGTACCTCTTAAGCAACGATTTGTGGAACACATTGTGGATTTTAAATGTAGGAGGGAGGTCAAGACGGAAAGCCACCGGATTAACTATTGAACTGATCCTGTATGGCCCGATGAACCTGGGACCCAGTTTCCAGGAGGGAACCTTAAGTTTTATACTCTTGGTAGACAACCATACCAGATCGTTCACACTTAGGTCCGGACCAGACACTCTCCTCCTATCAGCCATACGTTTGTATCGGTTCCCCATAGTGCTCAGATTATTAAGCACTCCTCTCCACACTGAAGCAAGTGACGACGAAAATCGTTCCTCCTCAGGAACCCCAGAAGAGCCCCCCCATTGAAAGTACAAAACTGGGGGTGAAAACCATATGCCCCAAAAAACGGGGACTTACCAGTGGACTCGCTCCGCCTATTGTTAAGAGCGAACTCTGCCAGAGGCAAGAAAGAAGACCAGTCCTCTTGGTTCTCTGAGACAAAACACCGGAGATATGTCTCTAAGCTCTGATTCAGACGCTCTGTCTGACCATTGGTCTGCGGATGAAAAGCCGAAGAAAATGACAACTGCATCCCCCGACGAGAACAAAATGCCTTCCAGAATTTGGACACAAACTGAGACCCCCGATTCGACACCACATCGGAAGGCAACCCGTGAAGTCTCACAATCTCCCCAATGAACACCTGCGCCAGAGTTTTAGCATTAGGAAGAGCAGGAAGAGCAATAAAATGTGCCATTTTGCTGAACCTGTCAACTACAACTAGTATGACAGTTTTACCTGAAGACGGAGGAAGGTCCG
This sequence comes from Oophaga sylvatica, assembly GCA_033576555.1. NCBI lineage: Eukaryota > Metazoa > Chordata > Amphibia > Anura > Dendrobatidae > Oophaga > Oophaga sylvatica. Next base: position 252,826,791 of record JARQOD010000006.1, read on the forward strand.
TAATGAAGTCCATAGACAGATGGGTCCATGGACGCTCCGGGATTTTCAACGGTTAAAAGGGCCCCAGACGGACGGGTATGTGGGGTCTTAGAGCGCGCACATACCCCACAGGACGCGACAAAAGTTATCACCTCTTTATTTAAGTTAGGCCACCAAAACCGGCGAGAAACGAGATCTACAGTTGCTTTACTCCCTGGGTGTCCTGCCAAAGCAGAATTATGATGTGCCTCGATAACCTTTTGTCTTAACTGATCTGGAACAAACAGTTTCCCTGGAGGTCCTACAGGGGCGTCCCCCTGAGCCTCCAATACCTCCTCCTCAAGCTCAGAGCATACAGCCGACACCACAACTCCCTCCTGAAGAATAGGAACCGGGTCATCCGTCTTCCCGGCCCCCGGGAAACTACGAGATAAGGCATCAGCCTTTACATTTTTTGACCCAGGACGATATGTGACGACAAAATTAAACCTGGTAAAAAACAACGACCATCTAGCTTGTCTGGAATTCAGACGTTTTGCAGACTCTAAATACAGCAGGTTCTTGTGATCAGTAATGACGGTGACCGGGTGGACTGCCCCCTCCAAAAAGTGACGCCACTCTTCAAAAGCCAACTTAATGGCCAAGAGTTCCCTATTGCCGACATCATAATTCCTCTCGGCGGACGACAATTTTTTAGAGAAGAAAGCGCACGGATGCCATTTACCAGGGGACGGACCTTGAGATAATACCGCACCCACTCCTACGTCAGATGCGTCTACCTCCACAATGAACGGTTGTGATGCATCAGGTTGGATGAGTATGGGTGCTGAAGCAAAACATTTTTTCAAGGAGGAAAATGCTTGACAAGCTTTGTCAGACCACCTAGAAAAATCCGTCCCTTTTTTTTTCATGTCAGTGAGAGGTTTGACAATGGATGAGAAATTACGAATAAATTTCCGGTAGTAGTTAGCAAACCCCAGGAAACGCTGCAGTGCTTTAAGATCCTCTGGCCGATCCCATTCAAGCACAGCCTTCACTTTACCAGGGTCCATACGGAAACCGGAGGCTGACACCAGGAATCCTAAAAACTGAAGTTCTTGTACGGCGAATACACACTTCTCCCATTTGGCGTACAGTTTATTGTCTCGCAAGATCTGCAACACTTGTCTCACATGCTCCTGATGAGACACAAGATCCGGCGAGTAAATTAAGATGTTATCTAGATAAATGACAACAAACTGTCCCACTAGGTGGCGAAAGATGTCATTAACAAAATGTTGAAACACCGCCGGGGCAGTAGTCAGACCGAAAGGCATGACAAGGTTCTCATAATGTCCCTCCGGAGTGTTAAACGCCGTCTTCCACTCATCCCCCTCCTTTATCCTAATCAGATTATACGCCCCCCTGAGATCCAACTTAGAGAACCATTTGGCGCCCACAATCTGATTGAAGAGATCAGGAATAAGTGGGAGCGGATACGGATCTCGGACCGTAATCCGATTAAGCTCACGGAAATCCAGGCAAGGGCGTAGGCCTCCATCTTTTTTCTTCACAAAGAAGAACCCCGCGGCCACTGGGGAAGATGAAGGTCTAATATGCCCCTTGGCCAGACTTTCCGAAATATAATCCTTCATAGCTTGCCTCTCAGGACCAGAAAGGTTATATAACCTAGATTTTGGTAACTTAGCATCAGGAAGCAATTTTATAGCACAGTCATATGCGCGATGAGGAGTTAATTCTTGACACCCTTGCTCTGAAAACACATCCTCAAAGTCCTCCAGAAAAGGAGGTAAGGTTCTAGGCACGACCGTACCGATGACCGTGTTCATGCAGTTACTATTGCAAAATTCACCCCACTGGCTTATCTCTCTAGATTGCCAATTAATAACTGGGTTATGTTTAGTTAACCAAGGAAGTCCCAACACAATAGGAGTGGGAAGGCCCTCCAACACATAACAAGACAATAGTTCTTTATGTATTGCCCCCACTCGAAGGTCTATGTTATGCACGGCTTGCACAAAGCTACCTTGACCGAGAGGCCTGGCGTCAATAGAGAATATAGGGATAGGTTTGGCCAATACACTCAGTTGCATACCTTGCACCTGGGCAAACCGAGCGGCCACCAGATTAGCCGCGGCCCCACTATCCAGAAGAACAGAAATCCTCTCAGTTCTCGTACCTACCACCACCTCCGCTGGTACGAGAAACTGAGACGGACTTGGGGACGAAATACATACTCCCAGATTGTCGTCCACCACACAACCTGGGATTAATAGTTTTCCGGCGACTTCTTGCTCAGTACAGTACGGGATGGACACCCCTCAATAAAATGTCCCTTTCTCCCGCAGAAGAAACACCTTCTTGTTTTGAGGCGCACCGCCGATCCCCTCCCTCGGAATGATGTCCCTCCCAACTGCATAGGTTCCTCGGAACAAACCAGGGAACCTCAATATTAGGGACTTTAGAAGGAGGTGGAGTCATCACAGGGGGCGGAGTTACCCCACCCCTCTCCCGAAGCCGTCTATCAATGCGAATTGCAAGAGCCATAGCGGCCTCCAGTGACGGGGGAGAATCATACTGAGCCAACACATCTTTTAATTTGTCAGATAAACCTTGACAAAACTGGCTCTTAAGAGCCGGGTCATTCCACTGAGTATCCGTGGCCCACCTACGGAACTCTGAAGAAAATTCCTCCGCCGGACGATCTCCCTGCTGTATCCTACGTAACTTCATTTCAGCAAGGGAGACCCGATCCGGGTCATCATATACCAGACCCAGGGCTGTAAAAAATCGGTCAACTGACTGGAGAAGCCGGAGAGCCCGGGGGAAGAGAGAACGCCTAGGATTGAGGGTCCCCTTGTAAGAGCAAGATGACAATTCCCACCCTCTGATCCTCACTCCCCGACGACTGCGGCCGCAGCCGAAAATACAATTTACATGCTTCCCGGAAAGTAAAAAACTTGTCCCGCCCACCATTAAACCTGTCCGGGAGAGCCACTTTAGGTTCAGATCTGGCTTGCTCCCAGGGGTACAAAACCTTGGATTTAACGTCCGTCAGCTCCATGGACAAACTCTGCAACTGCTGAGCTAAATGGGCTACTGGATCCATGGTGGCTGGGGAGAATCTTTAGAGTGGCCGGTGAAAATGTCAAGACGTATAACAGATATATTCAATGATAGTAACCTATATCTAATGTGACATCATTCTAAATATCATATAATAGAGAAAATCAACATGTATACATAGTATCTGCCAGCAATGTCTTACCTGACATAATATCCTATGTATAGTGGGTCAATACTGTGTACGTGTCACGCTGTCTCTGGATAGAGGTGGACCGGGGTCTATGCTGACCCTGAACTGGGGTCCTGACTAGTCCCTCTACCTGGAGGTACTGTTAATGGTACAGAGGTCCAGGCCGCCAGCGTAACCCTGTCTCCTGTAGATCCCTGACCACTGTAATCTAGTCCTGAGAAGGATCCTGATTACCACCACAGGGAATGGGCAGGTCACAGCTTACACACAGTCTAAGACAAACGAGACAGACAAGGGGTAAAGAAAACACAGCCTTGCATACAAAACTTCCACCACAGAGGAACACAAAAGGTTAAGGAGATAAACAATAAGCGAGGAGAGGAAAAACCACAACAGGCACTCTTAGCTTAAGTCTTCTCAGAAACGATCCGCTCTGCTGGTCTGAATGAATGCTTTCACCGGCAACGTCCCCAGCAGACCAGCAGGTATAAGAAGGAAGCTAATTAACAAAACATCAATCGCAGCTGGGCGAGGCTGGTCAGTCCAGCACCGAGAGAGAAAGAATTAACTCCCTCAGTGCCGAAAAACACCCAGCACCAGAAACTCAGCTGTGCGAAGTCAGGGTGTGTAATCGCGACGATCTCCGCCGCGACACACCCGTGACAATATCCCGGTCACAAGGGAGCGCAAAGGACATGAAGAGGGAAAAAGGATTAGAAGATTTCTTTAGTTTATTAGGTTCCACTGTAGTAATCTTCTAATCCTTTTTCCCTCATCATGTCCTTTGCACTCCCTTGTGACCGGGATATCCTGCATCATTCATTACATCCTCATTTGAGGCACCCGGCTGAAGCAGCATAGGATTGTTTTTTTGCAACTGACACCCTCTAACCCGCCAGCCTTGCGCTCCATCAGGTTGTCTCACCTTCATTTTTTTCACTCATTATTAAAGATGAACTTAGAAACTTATAAATCTAGGGAAAAAACTGACAACTGTGTCCAATGTGCTATTCCAAAGAGCAGAACTGGGCAAAGTGCGGCCCGCGGGCCACATCAGGCCCTCTGACTGTTTCAGTCCAGCTTGCGAACCAAGACAGCTGTGGGGCTGAAAACCTGAGGTCAGCGGGTCGCACCGTGCCCGCCCGCTCGCTGTCTCCTGCAGTCAGCATTGGTGGAGGAGGGGGCTCCGGCCACTTCATCCACCAATCAGCATGTGAAACAGCTGGCGCGATGATGTCATGTCATCGTGTCAGCTGTGTACAGCCAGAGAGTCAGCGCATGGAAGTGAACATAGGGATTCTATGGGGTCAACACGGGGATTCTATGGGGGTGAACATGGGGATTCTATGGAGGTGAACATGGGGATTCTATGGGGGTGAATATGGAGATTCTATGGGGGTGAACATGGGGATTCTATGGGGTGAACATGGGGATTATATGGGGGTGGACATGGAGATTCTATGGGGTGAACATGGGGATTCTATGGAAGGGAACATGGGGATTCTATGGAAGGGAACATGGGGATTCTCTGGGAGTGAATATTGGGATTCTATGGGGGTGGACATGGGGATTCTATGGGGGATGAACATGGGGATTCTATGGGGTGAACATGGGGATTCTATTGAAGGGAACATGGGGATTCTGTGGGGGTGAACATGGGGATTCTATGGAGGTGAACATGGGGATTCTATGGGGGTGAACATTTGGATTCTATGGGGTGAACATTTGGATTCTATGGGGTGAACATGGGGATTCTGTGGAAGTGAACATGGGGATTCTATAGGGGTGGACATGGGGATTCTATGGGGGAGACATGCAGCACATGGGGATGCTCTGGGGGTGACATGCTGCACATGGGAAAGCTACAGGGGTGACATGCTGCACATGGTGAGGCTATGGGAAGGCTGTATACTGTCATGCAATATATGGGGAGACTGTGTGGGGCCTCATGCAGTATATGGGAGCCTGTGTGGGGCCTCATTCAGTATGTGGACAGACTGTGGGGCTCATGTTGTATATAGGAAGGCTGTGTGGAGCTCATGCAGTTTATGGGGAGGTTGTGGGGGGCTCATGCTGTACATGGGGAGGCCTTGTGGGGCTCATGCTGTACATGGGGAGGCTGTGTGGGGCTCATGCTGAACATTAGTAGGCTGTGTGGGGCTCATGCTGTACATGGGGAGGCTGTGTGGGGCTCATGCTGTACATGGGGAGGCTGTGTGGGGCTCATGCTGAACATTAGGAGTCTGTGTGGGGCTCATGCTGTACATGGGGAGGCTGTGTGAGGCTCATGCCGTACATGGGGAGACTGTGTTCGGCTCATGCCATACATGGGGAGGTTGTGTGGGGCTCATGCCGTACATGGGGAGGCTGTGTGGGGCTCATACCATGTATAGGGAGGCTGTGTAGGGCTCATGCCATATACAGTTATATGAAAAAGTTTGGGCACCCCTATTAATCTTAAGCTTAATGTTTTATAAAAATTGGTGTTTTTGCCACAGCTATTTCAGTTTGATATATCTAATAACTATTGGACACAGTAATGTTTCTGCCTTGAAATGAGGTTTATTGTACTAGCAGAACATGTGCAATCTGCATTCAAACAAAATTTAACAGGTGCCTAAGTATGGCCACCCTTATCATTTTCTTGTTTTAAATACTCCTACCTACTTTTTACTGACTTACTAAAGCACTTTTTTTGATTTTGCAACCTCATTGAGCTTTGAACTTCATAGCCAGGTGTATGCAATCATGAGAAAAGCTACTTAAAGTGGCCACTTGCAAGTTGTTCTCCTGTTTGAATCTCCTCTGAAGAGTGGCATCATGGGCTCCTCAAAACAACTATCAAATGATCGGAAAACAAAGATTATTCAACATAGTTGTTCAGGGGAAGGATACAAAAAGCGGTCTCAGAGATTTAACCTGTCAGTTTCCACTGTGAGGAACATAGTAAGGAAATGGAAGAACACAGGGACAGTTCTTGTTAAGGCCAGAAGTGGCAGGCCAAGAAAAACATCAGAAAGGCAGAGAAGAAGAATGGTGAGATCAGTCAAGGACAATCCTCAGACCACCTCCAGAGAGCTGCAGCATCAACTTGCTGCAGATGGTATCACTGTGCATTGGTCAACTACACAACACACTTTGCACAAGGAGAAGCTGTATGGGAGAGTGATGCGAAAGAAGCCGTTTCTGCAAGCACGCCACAAACAGAGTTGGCTGAGGTATGCAAAAGCACATTTGGAGAAGCCAATTTCTTTTTGGAAGAAGGTTCTGTGGACTGATGAAACCAAGACTGAGTTGTTTGGTCATACAAAAAGGCGTTATGCATGACGTCAAAAGAACACAGCATTCCAAGAAAAACACTTGGTACCCACAGTAAAATTTGGTGGAGGTTCCATCATGCTTTGGGGCTGTGTGGCCAATGCCAGCACTGGGAATCTTGTTAAAGTTGAGGGACGCATGGATTCCACTCAGTATCAGCAGATTCTTGATAATAATGTTCAAGAATCAGTGACAAAGTTGAAGTTACGCAGGGGTTGGATCTTTCAGCAAGACAATGGTCCAAAACATGGCTCCAAATCTACTCAGGCATTCATGCAGAGGAATAATTACAATGTTCTGGAATGGCCATCCCAGTCCCCAGACCTGAATATCATTGAACATCTGTGGGATCATTTGAAGAGGGCTGTCCATGCTCAGCGACCATCAGACTTAACTGAAGTGGAATTGTTTTGTAAAGAGGAATGGTCAAAAATACCTTCATCCAGGATCCAGGAACTCATTAAAAGCTACAGGAAGCGACTAGAGGCTGTTATTTTTGCAAAAGGAGGATCTACTAAATATTAATGTCACTTTTCAGGTGAGGTGCCCATACTTATGCACCTGTCAAATTTTGTTTGGATGCAGATTGTACATTTTCTGATAGTACAATAAACCTCATTTCAAGGCAGAAACATTACTGTGTCCAATAGTTATTAGATATATCAAACTGAAATAGCTGTTGCAGAAACACCAATTTTTATAAAACATTAAGCTTAAGATTAATAGGGGTGCCAAAACTTTTTCATATAACTGTATAGGAAGGCTGTGTGGGGCTCATTCCATATACAGGGAGGCTGTGTGGGGCTCATGCCATATATATGGAGGCTGTGTGGGGCTCATGCCATATATAGGGAGGCTGGGTGGGGCTCATGCTGTACATGGGAGGCTGTGTGGGGCTCATGCCGTATATAGGGAGGCTGTGTTGGGGCTCATGCCGTATATAGCGAGGCTGTGTGGGGCTCATGCCGTATATAGCAAGGCTGTGTGGGGCTCATGCTGTTTATAGGGAGGCTGTGTGGGGCTAATGCCGCATATAGGGAGACTGTGTGGGGCTCATGCCGTATATAGGGAGGCTGTGTGGGGCTCATGCTGCATATAGGGAGGCTGTGTGGGGCTCATGCTGCATACTGTATGTAGTAGGCTGTGTGAGGCTCATGCTGCATATTTAGTAGGCTGTGTGAGGCTCATGCTGTATTTAAGGGGCTGTGGGGGGTTCAAAGACATATAGGGGGTGTCAGCATACTTAATTATGCTCAATATTAAGTGATACAATTAATATTAATAAATTAATACTGAGTAGAATTAATTTTGAACTATTAGTTTCGGCCCTCCACAACAGTCATGGTCTCTCATGTGGCCCCTCGGGAAAATTAATTGCCCACCCCTGCCATAGTGAAATTAATAGACTTGGAGAGAGGTGGCCATGTTCCAAAGCTATCATAAAGATATGCTCCTAATACGGACCAGTCTCAGCAAATGCACATGTTTGGCCACTGATCATAAACTATACAGCAGCATTGGCTGGTTCCCTTTGCAATGACCAGTAAGTAAAAGAAAGAATGAAAAAACATGTAGCAGGAGAACTTGGGTATTTAGAAAAAAGCAAGTAAATTGCCAACTAGGTTTTTCTCGGATTACCTAGCTGACTATATCTATTCAAAAGGTTATCAAAGGTAATCTTCAAGCAATTTTCTTATCTTCTATTTACTCTGTGTTGCCATTGAAACTATCCTCCATTAGTTTAACCCCTTAACGACCGCTGATACGCCTTTTAACGGCGGTAGTTAAACTGTGGAAAAAGTATATAGCGCCCCCAGAGTCAAATTTTCTCAGGGGTCTCGGCTGCCGAGGGTAGCCGAGACCCCAGAGAACATGATTTGGATCCGTTTGTAACGACCCCGCTTTTGCGATGGCTGTTATTAACCATATAACGGCGACTGCAAAAAAAAGCATTTACTTTCTCTCCTCTGATGTGATCGCACATCAGAGGAGAGAGAAATAGGGTTCCCGATCCTCCGCGGTACCTCGCGGTGGTCCTCGGGCCCTCCTGCCTCCTCTGGTGGGCGCCGTCATCTTGGTCCGGGAAGAAAATGGCGGGCGCATGCACAGTGCGCCGCCAAATCTGGCAGATTCCATTCATTCATTGAAAGTACATTTTGATCACTGTGATAAACGCTATCACAGTGATCAAAATAAAAAAAAGTAAACCCCCCCTCTATCACCACCTTAGTTAGGGAAATATAATGAAAAAAACAAAATATATATATTTTCATTTTTCCATTAGGGTTAGGGTTAGAATTAGGGTTAAGGTTGGAATTAGAGTTAGAATTAGGGTTAGGGTTAGAATTAGGGTTGGGATTAGGGTTAGGATTAGGGTTAGGGATTAGGGGTAGGGTTGGGATTAGGGTTACGGTTGGGATTAGGGTTAGGGGTGTATTGGGTAAGGGTATGAGCTAGAATTGAGGGGTTTCCACTATTTAGGCACATCAGGGGATCTCCAAACGCGACATGGCGCCACCATTGATTCCAGCCGATTTTGCGTTCAAAAAGTCAAATGGTGCCCTGCCGTGCATACTCAGGAGAAATTGCACACCAAATTTTGTGGTTAATTTTCTCTTTTTACACTTGTGAAAATAAAAAAATTGGTTCTGAAATAAAATGTTTGTAAAAAAAAGCTAAATGTTAATTTTTTCCTTCCACATTGCTTCAGTTCCTATGAAGCACATAAAGGGTTAATACACTTCTTGAATGTGGTTTTGAGCACCTTGAGGGGTTCAGTTTTTAGAATGTTGTCACTTTTGGGTATTTTCTGTCATATACACCCCTCAAAGTGACTTTAAATGTGATGTGGTCCCTAAAAAAAAATAGTTTTGTAAATTTTGTTGTAAAAATGAGAAATCGTTGGTCAACTTTTAACCCTTATAACTTCCTAAAAAGAAAAAAATTTGGTTCCAAAATTGTGCTAATGTAAAGCAGACATGTGGAAAATGTTATTTATTAAGTATTTTTTGTGACATATCTCTCTAATTTAAGGGCATAAAAATTAAAATTTAGAAAATTGCAAAATTTAAAAATTTTTCGCCATTTTTCCATTTTTTTCATAAATAAATGCAAGTCATATCGAATAAATTTTACCACTTACATGAAGTAAAATATGTCACGAAAAAACATTCTCAGAATTAGCAGGATCCGTTAAAGTGTTCCAGAGTTATAACCTCATAAAGTGACAGTGGTCAAAATTGTAAAAATTGGCCTGGTCATTAAGCTGCAAATTGTATCCATCACAAAGGGGTTAAAATTTAATATTTGAGTATGTGCAGATTCCATCCTGAGTTTGTGCCTCTGGTAGACACAGGCAGAACAGGATATTGGCCCTTTTGCAGTCCAATAATTCATCAGAATGCAAATCTCCACCTGCTTTGGAGCTGGATGTGGACCCCTTACCCATTGCGTCCCTGTGCGGCTGAACAGTGTACACCAATAGTCTGTGTGCTCATGGTATGTGCATTGCCTCTTTCTAAGCCTTAGAATCTAAGGCATGCTTCTAATTGTTTTAAAACCCATCTGTCTGTCCTGGTGCTTGATCTGCATTCAAAACACAAGCACGATTCAGTCTAGTGTGGGTAGCCAACCAACACAGCTGACCTATGCAATTTTAATCCAGTGTACTACCTAAATATCATGAAACTATGCTGTGCTGTATATATTCCATATATTTTTCATGTAGCTGCTCTGGCACTGTTCCCTATACTGACTTTGATGTCAGCACAGCTCAGCTATGCTAAACTGACCCTATGCTACAAGTCATTCATTCTTGAAGTTGTGTTGCCATCTCCTATCTCAGTAATGGGAAATCCTGTCTTCAACGAATTTATGGTATACAACTAAAATATAACCACCAGTCTACAATACTTGCACAAAACTGCATTGAATCAACTTAGAACAGCCTTGCTGGAGAGTTTGTTAACGTGTGGCAAATTAATTGCAAACATTTTGCCACAGTCCAATTCATATACAGTTGGGAAAAAAAGCATTTAGTCAGCCACCAATTGTGCAAGTTCTCCCACTTAAAAAGATGAGAGAGGCCTGTAATTGACATCATAGGAAGACCACAACTATGAGAGTCAAAATGAGAAAACAAATCCAGAAAATCACCTTGTCCGATTTGGCAAGACTTATTTTGCAAATTATGGTGGAAAATAAGTATTTGGTCATTAACAAAAGTTCATCTCTATATTTTATTATATATCCTTTGTTGGCAATGACAGAGGTCAAACGTTTTCTGTAAGTCTTCACAAGGTTGGCACACACTGTTGGTGGTATGTTAGCCCATTCCTCCATGCAGCTCTCCTCTAGAGCAGTGATGTTTTGGGCCTGTTGCTGGGTAACACGGACTTTCAAATCCCTCCAAAGGTTTTCTGTTGTGAATGGGTTTGAGATGAGTTCTGAGAAGAGCCTCCCTCTGGTGGTTACAAGCGGTACTAGTGAGGATTGTGAGGACTGGGAATCAGGTGTTACTGATTGGTCTTATGTAAGGGAGTCATTTTCCCATCAGGGTTGCCGGTGATCAATTGTTCTGGTCTGAATCCTTCTTTCCAGTTTCCCTTGTAGCCTGCTGTGTCGTGTCTGCATCTCCTGCTATCAGATAAGACAATTTCTTATTTTGTGTTTTTGCTATATTTTTGCATTTTGTCCTGCACTTCTGTGGGGGCCTTCAGGGTCCCCTCCGGGGGCTTTTGCCCTCTCAGTTTAGTCCAGCCACTGTGTTTTGTACTTTTGCTTTTTCCAGTTTTTTTTCAGTGGCTGCTGTTTTGTTTTTGTTACACCAGAGAACTAATTTAGGTTGTAGAGGTCGTGTGATCTCAGGTGATTTTGAAATTAGTAGAGTTGGTGTTTTTTCAGGGTTTTCTGAGATTGCAGTAAGTACCCTTCCTATCCTTTTCTATTTAGATAGTTTGGGCCCCAGCGTTTGCTCATACTATTTTCTTTCTGTGTCAGTATTTCCTCTTGTCTAACCGCCATTACATGTTTGGGGGCTTTCTATTATCTTTGGGGTTCTGCTCCGGGGCAGATAGCTTTCCTATTTCTATCTTTAGGTGTAGTTAGTTTCTCAGGCTGTGACGAGGCGTCTAGGACCAACGTAGGAACGCTCCACGGCTGCCTCTAGTTGCGGTGGTTAGTCAGGGTACTGCAATCCCATAGATTCCAACTGCTCTGGTGTATTTCCTTTTTTACCTGCACTCCTCAGCTACCGTAACATAACAGTATCACCGGCCATAAAAATTGTATGGTACTCACAGAAGGGAAAAAATATTTTGAAGGAAGAAAAGTTGTCAGAGATATTTTTCTGTTTGTTGCATTTTTTTTTTTTTTTCCCTCTGTATCTCTGGGTGCTGGGGAGGATCTTTTCTCCCAATGGAGTTTGCACAGTTGTCTGGCCGTGTGGATCAGCTTGCCACTGAGGTTCAGAGTATTGCTGCATATCTTGCTAGGTTGCCTGTTGTGGAACCTAGGATTCCCATGCCAGATTTGTTTTTAGGGGATCGAGCTAAGTTTCAGAATTTCAAAAATAATTGTAAATTGTTTCTTGCCTTAAAATCTAAGTCCTCAGGAAAACGCAGCGCAGCAGGTTCAAATTATCATCTCTCTCCTGCGCGGCGATCCTCAGGATTGGGCTTTTTCCCTGATACCTGGGGATCCTGTTTTGAGTGATGTTGATGCATTTTTTCAGGCTTTGGGGTTATTGTACGATGAGCCTAATGTCACTGATCAAGCTGAAAAAGCCTTGTTGGCATTAAATCAGGGGCTTGATGACGCTGAGTTATACTGTCAGAGATTCCGTAGGTGGGCAGTCCTGACCAAGTGGAATGACGACGCTTTGGCGGCCCTTTTCCGGAAGGGTCTGTCGGATAATGTAAAGGATGTTATGGTGGGATTCCCTGTCCCCTCTGGTCTCAATGATTCTATGTCATTAGCGATTCAAATTGACAGACGTTTGCGTGAGCGGAGAAGTATGCGTGGAGTGGTGTTGCCTTGTGAGCCAGCTGCTGAGCCCATGCAGTGTGAGGAGTGGTGTCTGGGGCACAGCGTCATGAGTTTCGAAAGTGCAATGGGTTATGTTTCTACTGTGGTGATGCCTCTCATGCTATTTCAGTCTGCCTAAGCGGGGAAGACGTTTTGCACGCTCGGTTGTCTTGGTAGTGTTCAGACTAAGTTTTTGTTAACTGTCACTCTGATATGCTCTCTGTCCTCATTTTCTGCTCAGGCTTTCGTTGATTCTGGAGCAGCTATTAACCTGATGGATTATGATTTTGCTAAACGTTGTGGGTTTCCCTTGATACCCCTACAGAAGTCTATTCCTTTACTGGGGATCGATTCTACCCCTTTGGCTGAGAATAAACCCCAGTTTTCTACTCAGGTGATAATGAGGGTTGAACCTGATCACCAGGAGTGCTGCAAATTTTTGGTTCTATATAATCTGCATGACATTATAGTGCTGGGTTTCCCTTGGTTACAGTCTCATAATCCTGTTTTGGATTGGAAATCTGTGTCTGTAACCAGTTGGGGCTGCCAATGTGTTAATACCAACACTCCTGTTTTTT
>JARQOD010000006.1:252840045-252882759 GCA_033576555.1 Oophaga sylvatica
TATCTATTCTATTCTAACCTGTCAGTGTGATTTTACTGTACGCTGCACATGAATTTAATGAATTGCCGACTTTTCAAAGGACATCGGTGCGTAAAAATCAGACAGCACTCGCATGGTCCGAGTGCTGTGCGATTTTTTTCTCGCACCCATAGGCTTGCATTGGCGAGTCTCGGCCGAGTTGCTGCGATTTTACACTCACGTTGAATATTGCTGAGAAAATAAATGCTGATTTGAACTGCCCATAGATTTACACTGGGTCGAGTGCTATGCGCTCGCCTGTATTCTATGGTAGTGTGACTCCGGCCTTTATCAGCTGCTCCTGCGCTGTAAATAAATAATTTAAAAAAAATAAAACCTGCATGGGATCCCCTGTATTTTTGATAACCAGCCAGGCAAAGCTCACAGCAGGGGGCTGCAACCCTCAGCTGTCAGCTTCAGCAAGGCAGGTTAACAAGAATTGAGGGGTCCCCACGCCGTATTTTTTAATTATTTAAATAAATAATTAAAATAATGGCATGAGGTCCCCCCATTTTTGACAACCAGCCTTACTAAAGCAGACAGCTGGGGGCTGGTATTCTCAGGCTCGTAAGGGGCCATGGATATTGGCCCCCCCAGCCTAAAAATAGCAGCCCGCAGCTGCCCAGAAAAGGCACATCTATTAAATGCGCCAATTCTGGCACTTTGCCCGGCTCTTCCTACTTGCCCTGTAGCGGGGCAAGTGGGGTTCATATTTGTGGGGTTGATGTCACCTTTTTATTGTCAGGTGACATCAAGCCCACAGCTTAGTAATGGAGAGGTTTCTATAAGACACCTCTCCATTACTAATCCCATAGTTAAATGGTAAATTCAGACACAGCCAGAATAAAGTTGTTTATTAGAAATAAGACTAAACACAGTTTTCCATTTTATTTAAAAATAACAAACACAGTTATACTCACCTAACTCCTATTCCACCAAAGCTCTTGTTCTCCTACAATAAAACTAAAATAAAAAACCAACAGTACACCATACCTGCCTGTCGTTCTGTCCCACGCTGTAATCCATGTCTGGGGGATTAATAGTTTTCAACCTGGATGGTGCCAAGATGTGACCGTCCAGGCTGAGAACCACTGGTGAATGAGCTGCTGCGAGTGCAGCCTCAGTGACTAGCTGTGATGTCATCGAGGTTACCTTTGGTCACTGAGGCTGCGTTCCCAACAGGGCTGAACTGCCGTGACCTCAGCATCATGGGAAAACGTCAGTGACCTCCCACAGACCACGGTGAGAGATTCTCAAGGTGATCTGCTATGAAGTCACTGAGCTTGAACTGCGGTGAACTCAGTGACTTTTTCCCACGGTGCCAGCGGTGATCTCACCAAGGTCACAGCAATTCAGCCCGGCTGGGAATGCAGCCTCAATGACTGAATGTAACTTCGATGATGTCACCACCAGTCACTAAGGCTGCGCTCACAGCAATTCATTCCCCAGTGGTTCTCAGCCTGGACAATCACATCTTGGCACTGTCGAGGTTGAAAACTATTAATCCCCCAGACATGTCTGACTTGCGTATAACCCTTTAAATACAGTGCAAAATGGGAAGAGAGGGACTCCCAGCAGTAAGAATATTTCTTTCAGGCCAATACATTTTGAATTGAACAGCAAAACTCCTCCTTAAATTGATAAAATAATGAGTAGAGGACCCAGCAGTCTTATTTCATATTTATTACGTATCTAATGTCTTTATCTGGAATGCTTTTTTAAAACTATTGGACATCTGAACCTCCACAAATTTTTCTACTTTCTGGATCCCCTTATAACTACACCATGTCTGCGGCTCTTCTGATTCTTGGTAAGCCTTATGGAACCAGGCTACAAGGAACTATGTAATAGTAGTGAGGAGAAGGGAGAGGAAGGTTTGGAAGCTTACCATGATGTAAATCGCTGGATCAATGGTTCAGCTTGAGTTTGTCCTGAGAGTGCCGCTCCCTCTGGTGATCACAGACAGGTAGTGGAAGAAAAAGGAGTAAATCGGCACATCCATCCAGGATATAAATAAAATCTGACTTTATTGAAAATTAGGTTAAAAAATGGCAAAATGAAACCTCAGGAGACCTGATGCGTTTCTGGTGTATACAACACCCTTATTCATGGGGTTCTCCTATGGTTGGGAGCCGCTGGTCAACTGCCTCATAGATAACAATCCATCTCTTTATATGAGAAGACTTGTACTTTTACAAGGTGGAAGAATGTAACACATGGGTCAAATCAAATTACGGTAATTATCTGGTAATCATAATGACAGCTTGCATACCGAAAACATTGAAACCATGTCTACAGGTTTCTTTAACATAGTACTGTATAAAATATCTTATCCGAACCTAAGTGAATGATAGACCTGGACATATGCCAGATGCACAGAAACCAATGTTTAATAATTCAGTGGAAGACCACTACTGGTCCCTAAGGGCGGTGGGCTTCCTGCACTGAGCCTCCAATATATTGGCTACACATAAATAATGTATAGTTTCCACAATCAGAGTAATATATTTCAAAGCAACCATTAACTGATATTCAATTTCATTAATTATTCTAATATTTTAATAAATACATTACATGTACTATTTTAACCAAAGCCATTGTCAGGGCGTACAAAGCCACTTACTGCTGATAAAGCATTTCCTTTGTGTGGCTTTCTGTTGTCTGTGTACAGCGGCTTTTGTTATTCATCCGACCTTTTAGATGAAAAACTGCTTCTCTCAAAAGCCCAAAATGCAACTCATGTGACAAAACATATGCACTTTTCTTACTAAAATGAATTCAGAAGAAACGCTGTCGGAATCATTGAGATGTGGCCAGTGTATGTGTGAAAGAACATGTTAATGAATAGTACAGTAAATATTTTAGCATTCATTGCAGTTTTGGACTGAAAGTAAAAAGGAAAGGAAATTGGAAAAAAGTCTAGTGAAAGAAAGCATGTCAGTGATCACCATTAAGGTTTTTCAATATTTAATGGGAGGGCTATTTGCCATGCAATCCCTGGGAGATTTGTAGTGTGAGTACTGTGCGGTTGCTTAGTTACTGAATCCCAAGAGGATGGATGTGAGGAAAGGTTGTAGAATGAAAACCAAGCAGTTAACAAGAGACTGGAGCAATGACATCCAACAGGAAAGCAGAAAGTGTCACACACAATCTCGGGCCCTAATAAACACTAAGTCATGTGGTGTGTAAAATCGCCATTGTGTCTGCTTGGAGAAAGAAAGGAACTATGTTACAGAAAAAGGCTTTAAACAAGATAGATTTCACAAGAGACGCCATCCACATTGACATGTGCATCCTGTCGGAAGAGTATCATTATGAGGCATTTTGGAATACCCCTAAATGTTATATTAATTTTTACTAATTGCTTTTTTAATCCGTTTAAAAGAATCTTTCATCAGGTTTTTGCCACCTAATCTGAGATCAGCATAATGTAGAGACAGAGACCCTGATTGCAGTGATGTGTCACTTACTGGCCTGCCATCTGAAGTTTTGATATAATTACTGTTTTATTAGCAGGAGATTATCACTAGAGGATTAGTAAAGCTGTTTCCTTTCAGCTCTCCATATCCATAACCCCACCTTCCACCACTGATTGACAGCTTTTTGCCTATGCACAGTGAAAACAGAAAGCTGCCAATCACTGTTGTGGGCAGCAGTGTTGGCATCAGCACCCAGCCCACCTAAGCAAGTGTCAAGGCCCTGATGAGGCTAGGGGGCCCACTCGTCATCGGGAACACTGGCGCGCTATGGAGGCCTGGTGCCTGTGCCAGTGTCATTGCCTGCGAGTGCGTCCCTCGCCTGCTTGCTCAGGGCCCCGGGCATTTGATACTTACCTCTCCCTGTTCTACCGCTGTGGCATTTTCCGCGTCTCCTGACTGTGATATTTCTGGTCAGAGTGTGCGATGACGTGACTAGTGTGCTCCCTCTGCCTGAACAGTCACAGTGAAGAAAGCCGGAAGACGCCGACGCTGAGGAAACCGGAGAACATTTTTTATGTTTAGAGCAATATATGGGGACCATCATATGGTGCCCATTATACAGTACAGACCAAAAGTTTGGACACACCTTCTCATTTAAAGATTTTTCTGTATTTTCATGACTATGAAAATTGTAAATTCACACTGAAGGCATCAAAACTATGAATTAACACGTGTGGAATTATACATTACACTTTACAAAAAAGTGTGAAACAACTGAAAATATGTCTTATATTCTAGGTTCTTCAAAGTAGACACCTTTTGCTTTGATGACTGCTGTTCCATCCGGTTTGCGTTTAGTTGGACCATCATTTATTTTTCAACAGGACAATGACCCCAAACACACCTCCAGGCTGTGTAAGGGCTATTTGACCAGGAAGGAGAGTGTTGGGGTGCTACACCAGATGACCTGGCCTCCACAGTCACCAGACCTGAACCCAATTGAGATGGTTTGGGGTGAGCTGGACCGCAGAGTGAATGCAAAAGGGCCAACAAGTGATAAGCATCTCTGGGAACTCCTTCAAGATTGTTGGAAGACCATTTCCAGTGACTACCTCTTGAAGCTCATCAAGAGAATGCCAAGAGTGTGTAAAGCAGTCATCAAGGCAAACGGTGGCTACTTTGAAGAACCTAGAATATAAGACATAATTTCAGTTGTTTCACACTTTTTTGCTAAGTCTATAATTCCACATGTGTTAATTCATAGTTTTGATGCCTTCAGTGTGAATGTACAATTTTCATAGTCATGAAAATACAGAAAAATCTTTAAAAGAGAAGGTGTCCAAACTTTTGATCTGTACTGTATATTGAGCATTATATGGGGCCCATCATACACTGGAACATCATATATGGGGCCCATTATATATGGAGCATTATAAAGGGCCCATCATACACAGGAGCATCATATATGGGGCCCATAATATATGGAGCATTTTATGGGGCCCATTATACTGTATGGAGCAATATATGCGGCTCATTATACTGTACGGAACATTATATGGGTCACATTTTACTGTTTGGAGCATTACATGGAGCCCATTATGCTATATGGAGCAATATACGTGACTCATCATACTGTATGGAGCAATATATGGGGATAGTTATATTCTGTTTGGGCCAATATATGGGGCTCATAATTCTATATGGAGCAATATAAGGGGCTCATTATACTTTGTGGAGCAATATATGGGGCTCATTATACTGTATGGAGTATTATATGGGGTCCATTATTCTGTATGGATCAATATATGGGGCTCAGTATTCTGAATAGAGCAATAAATGGGGCTCATTGTACTGTTCGGAGCATTATATTTGTCCCATTATACTGTATGGAGCAATATCTGGGGCTTATTATACTGCAGGCCGCAGGCTGGGATGAGGGGTGTTCGGATGTGCGACGCTGCAGGTGTTCAGTGGTGCGGGGGCTCCACTGACATTTTGGGAAAGCCCGGAGCCCCCGCACTTTCATGGTTTACTATGCGGTGGACTCTGGGAAAATGGCTGCCACAAGAGGCACATGCGCAGATGGAGATCTTGGCACCAAGATCTCAGGAAATGAGATATCAGCGCCAAGATCTCCATCTGCGCATACGCCGACCTTGGCAGCCATTTTCCCGGAGTCCACCGCATAATAAACCAGGGAAGTGCGGGGGGCTCCGGGCTTTTGTAAAATGTCAGTGGAGCCCCCGCACCACCGAACACCCGCAGTGTCACACATCCGAACACCCCTGTCTCCTAGTCTGGGGTCTCCCCACTCCTTCGTTCGCCAGCGACCCTGGGATGCCACTTCACCGCAGCCACCACCCCCGGTAAGCAAGAAGACACATAGATTGTAAGAAGCACCACCATTTTATTAAAAAGTTTTTTTTCTTATTTTTCTCCTCAAAATTTGGGGTGCGTCTTATAATCCGGTGCATCTTATAAACCACAAAATATGGTACATTTCCCAGTCACTGTATTTTTGTATTGCTTACTGGTAACAGAAACATTGAATATTCAGGAAATACTGAATTTTCAAGATTTTTATCATAAGTCTGTTATTCACACGTTTTCTTTCTGAAAAAAAGGTAATATTAACCCCTTAACGGCCGCCGATACGCCTTTTAATGGCGGTAGTTAAGGGTACTTAAACCACAGCGCCGTGAATTTTAATTTCTCTCTCCTCTGACGTGATCGCACATCAAAGGAGAGAGAAATAGGGTCACCGATCCTCCCCCGTATCCCCCGATGCTCATCGTGCCCTCCTGCATCCTCCGGTGGGCGCCAAATCTTCTTCCGGTCAGAAAATGGCGGGCGCATTCGTAGTGCTCCCGCCGCGATCTGCCAGCCAGCAACCAGCAACAATAGGAAGATTTTTCCTATTGGTTCATTTTGGTCACTGTGATAAACGCTTAGGTTAGGGTTAGGGTTAGAGTTAGAGTTAGGCTAAAGTGAGTTGAGCTAAAGTTTTAGGGTTAGGGTAAGGCTAAAGTGAGTTGGGCTAAAGTTTTAGGGTTAGGGTAAGGCTAAAGTGAGTTGGGCTAAAGTTTTAAGGTTATGATCTGGGTTAGGATTGGGATTATGAATGGGATTAGGATTAGGTTTGGGATTAGGGTTAGGGGTGTGTTGAGGTTAGCTTTGTGGTTAGGGTTATGGTTAGGGTTGGGATTAGTGTTAGGGTTGTGTTAGAGTTATGGTTAGGGTTGGGATTAGGGTTAGGGATGTGTTGGGGTTAGGGTTGTGATTAGGGTTATGGTTAGGGTTGGGATTAGGGTTAGGGGTGTGTTAGGGTTGGGGTTGGAGTTAGAATTAGGGGTTTCCACTGTTTAGTTACATCAGGGGATCTCCAAATGCGACATGGCGTCCGATCTCAATTCCAGCCAATTCTGCATTGAAAAAGTCAAACCATGCTCCCTCCCTTCTGAGCTCTGCTGTGCGCCCAAACAGTGGTTTACCCCCACATATGGGAAATCAGCGTACTCAGGACAAATTGCACAGCAACATTGGGGTTCTAATTTCTCCTGTTACCCTTGTTAAAATAAAATTTGGAGGCGAAAAATCTTTTTTGTGGATAAAATATGAGTTTTTGTTTTCACGACTCTATGTTATAAACTTCTGTGAAGCACTTGGGGGTTCAAAGTGCTCACCACACAGATAGATAAGTTCATTAAGGGGTCTAGTTTCCAAAATGGTGTCACTTGTTGGGGGTTTCCACTGTTTAGGCACATCAGGGGCTCTCCAAAAATGACATGGCGTCCGATATCAATTCCAGCTAATTCTGCATTGAAAAAGTCAAACTGCGATCCTTCCCTTCCAAGCTCTGCCATACGCCCAAACAGTGGTTTACCCCCACATATGGGGTATCGGCGCATTCAGGAGAAATTTCACAACAAATTTTGTGATTCATTTTCTCTTTTTACACTTGTCAAAATAAAAAAAATGGTTCTGAAGTAAAATGTTTGTAAAAAAAAAAGTAAAATGTTAGTTTTTTCCAAGCCATAGCTGGTATGTCACTCTCCACAAGGAGAAACCTTACCCCTTAGACCTCAGTCCAGAGCCTCTCACCTAGCCAAATCAGTTCTCATACTTTGCACTGACGAGGGCCAATAGCCCGAAACACTGTGCCTGCAAATTGAGATACTGATTTGGCTTTTATCCTAAGTCATATTGCAAGACTCGTTAAAGGGTTGATTGTGACTTGTAGGATCGCTACTTCCAACAGGTGGCGCAATAGAGTTCAAGTCCTCTTTTTCTCTGAAGAGGCAATTTGCAGATAGTTTTTTCCTTCCATATTTCTTCAGTTCCTGTGAAGCACGTAAAAGGTTAACAAACTTATTGAATGTGGTTTTGAGCACCTTGAGGGGTGCAGTTTTTAGAATGGTGTCACTTTTGGGTATTTTCTGTCATTTACACCCCTCAAAGTGACTTTAAATGTGATGTGGTCTCTAAAAAAATGGTTTTGTAAATTTTGTTGTAAAAATGAGAAATCCCTGGTCAACTTTTAAATCTTATAACTTCCTAACAAAAAAAATGTTGTTTCCAAAATTGTGCAGATGTAGAGTAGACATGTGGGAAATGTTACTTATTAAGTATTTTGTGTGACATATCTCTCTGATTTAAGGGCATAAAAATTAAAAGTTTGAAAATTGCAAAATTTTAAAAATTTTCGCCACATTTCCATTTTTTTCATAAATAAACGCAAGTCATATCGAAGAAATTTTACCGCTAACATGAAGTACAATAGGTCATGAAAATACAGTCTCAGAATCAGCGGGATCAGTTAAAGCGTTCCAGAGTTATAACCTCATAAAGTGACAGTGGTCAGAATTGTAAAAATTTGCCTGGTCATTAAGCTGCAAATTGGCTCTGTTACTAAGGGGTTAAAGAATTAGTACTATAGAAAGTTGTACATATATGAGGGCTAATAAAATAATTTGCAAGCACAATAAGTAGATTTTGCCTTTGGCATAGACGACAAGGAACACACTTCAAACTGATTTCTTAATTTTGTTCTAGCAGCTGTCCCCTGAGATAATGCTGAACTTCAGTGTATTTGCTGAGTAGCCCAGAGTCCCCCTTTAGGTAAAATATATTTCAAATGTACAGATGTAGCAGAGCTAAATTTGCATGATGTAACGGAATGAGATTTTGCTGTATTTTTACTACCTTTAATTTTGATTGCTCTTTTCTACTTTAACAGGTACTGAAGAAGAGAGATTGGCACTTGAGGCCGCACTCATGTATGGTGTCAAAAAAGAATTTCAAGACGAGGAACAATTTCGCTCTGGCTTTGACACTACAATGGAATTTCAAGAGGATAATGCAATATTTGGCAGTGACTTCAAAGTCACTTTAACTTTCAAGAACCAAAGTTCTAGTCTTTATACTGTGTCAGCCTTCCTAACAGGACATGTTGTGTTTTATACTGGAGTGCAGAAGGCAGAATTCAAGAACAAGACCCTCCAATGACTTTGGAGCCATTATCCAGTAAGCTACGTTACCTAAATATTATTTAAAAAATATCAAGTTACATTATTCTTAAATATTAAGATATCCCCCTATCCACTAGGTAAGGTATATTTTACTTATCACTGTGGATCTAACCACTAGGACATCCACAATCCCTAGATCTGGGATCTGAAAACAAGAAACTGGGTCCTGCAGAGATAGGTCTTGAATGAAGCTGAGGTGCTCAACCTTTGCACCATTCATTGACTATGGGACTGACGCAGAAAGTGGAGTATAACTACTTCTCCAGCAGTCCCATAGACAATGAATGGAGCAAAGGTCGAGCATGCGCACCTTCACCCCATTCGAGATGAGGCACTGAGCCTGGCATGGGCTGCAGATCCCTATTGCAAAATAGTAGGGGTTCCCAGTGATCGGACCCCTAGCTATCAGTAAGTTATTCCCTATCCTCAGGAATATTTTAGGTGTACCATTTAATATGCATAACACTTTGAATCAATATATACAACATATCACTGGGAATAATTTCTTGATTTTTTATATTTGAAAGCCATTGCTGATTTTATTTTTGACAGTTGTAGAAGCCATCGAGCTCTTTACTACAGGGAGATCACTTTGCTTTCTAGTGAATCATTCATTTACAACCTTGAAACATCTAATGTCAAAGAATGACAGTTAGGATTAAAATAACATTCTCACTTATTAAAATGACCTCTAACATAAATTTAAAGGTTTTATTTTAGGACGATTCCATAATCAATTTTTATTGTATAGCTAGCAATACATTTCCACTAAACAGCATCTGACATTCTTCTGACATGGATAAAATAATGCTCACCCCTTGTGACCCTCAGTCTATGTCATAGAAAATCCCTTTCTTGATTACCTGCGGGAGACGAGGTTACTGGCAGGTCTTGTTGGGTTTACAGCAAATCCTAGTATGTTTCAATCATTTAGCTTCAGTGAATTACTATAAATGTGGTAAAGTATGTGGGAAAAGAGTGAGAACTCAATGCAAATTAAACCAAAAACTAGGTAAAATGAATGCAATAAATAACAATAATGGAACAATAATACATGCTATGTACAGTACTGCGATGCAGCAAAAAACATTAAATAATGGCTTACTGTATTTTAAATTCTCACCTTGAAATACCCTATATTAGGGAAATCAGAGTTAATGATTGGGATCCTCCGTTCAGTACCCTTATTCGGCCGGTGCAGAGAACAAATATCAAATATCTCTCACTTTAATGTACAAAGCACAGCTGTATATTGATTTTATTGATGGTTAGCCGTTGACTATGACAATCTGACTATGTGTGGTCCGCCGAAAAAAGGCAAATCAGAGTTGATATGAAACAAATTGGCATAACTGTTTCCTCTTAGTTCTTGTAGTCACAGTGGTCAGACTTCCTACATACAAGTATATTACGTTGACTCCCTGCTATAAATATATTATAAGGGATAATTGTGTTTCATGGTAAAAAGCACCCAAAAAAAATCTGTTTCTTTAAAAATACATAACTCTGCATGCAGAGACTTCACAGCATACAGCTGATGTATGTAATGCATGTTCCCCAGGGTCCTGGTTTGGGTATTCAACTGCAGGCACGTTTAAATTAGCAAGTGTCAACATCTTCCATTCTAAGCAACGTTTTAGACCTAATATCATTTATCATCCTCACAATAACTGATTTGTCATTAGACTATTGAGCAGCTCATTTGTCCTTATATGTGTTGTAGCGCTTCTATTCATTCAGCTGTGGTTGAGGTAGGCATAGGAAGGGGTTTCATCAAAATGTCCAGGCTGGTTTATTAAACTTCATAAACCGCTCAGCATAAGCAAAACAAAAAGACAGCCTTTTCCGGCACAGAGTGAAAAAAAAACAAAAAGTAAATTGTGCATACAGTAGTGCGGGTTCGCCCTCTCAGGTTAGTGTCCTTTAACAAACACACTTGAGCTCTCCACACATTCAGTCACAGACACTGAATGAGACACCTGGTCTCAATTTTATCTGCCATACCACGCCCCCGAGGTGGGATATGTGAGCAGCAAGTCCCACACATCTTTTTAACAGCTCATAAACCCGACCCTAATACGCCCTATTAACTCTCTCACTACTATACATGCTGGAGCTTGCTTTCCGGACTTACATCACTGAAGCTATCAACCTTGATGATGCATATCTTCCCTCAAGGACCTGTCCGGCGGCCATTTTACAACTACGACTTGCTTGAAAAATTGGCCAAACTAAATTTGTGAACTTGACAGTACATTCAGTTTATAGTCAATTCACATTGGAAAATCACCAATTTTTAATATGAGTTTACAGTAATAAAGTTTCGCATGCAGTCAATTTTTAATTGATTTCACTTCATTGGTAAGTATGTATAATGCTTCTGTTTAAAGGTACCCTGTCACCAGGTTTGCCCCATATGAGATACAGCCAACACCTTTCAGTCCTCATATGCAGCATACTAATATCTTGTGTGTATTCCCCCGATCCGGCAACAAAAGAAAAACACCTTTTAATATACTCACCTACGGGTCAGTCCGCTATGAAGGGTGTCACTTGTCCTGATTCAGCGCCTCCATTCTTTCTATGCCATCCTTCTTGTGTGCTTTTGTGTATTTGTGTAATGAGGGAAGAAACAGGGAATACAACACTCCTTGTCAAGTTATGCAGAATTATTAAGTAGCTTGTTTTCATCAAATTGACCAAAAAAGAGATATAACTGACTCTGAAAAGTAAAAAAAATTGTTATAAGTCTTACAGATGCATGTAACACTCTTGAAATTGCTAAGATGTTGGGGCGTAATCACAGAACCATCAATCGTTTTGTTGCAAATAGTCAACAAAAAAAGAAAGAAAAAAGTTGCACACTCACTGCCAAAAAGCAAAGGTGAAGTGACCAGGAACACATTATCCTCCAGTGCTGTTATATTCCACAACTTCAACCTCCCTGGTGTGCCCAGAAGTATGAGGTGTTCAATGATCAGAGACATGGCCAAGGTAAGGAAGGCTGAAACCCGACAATCACTGAACAAGACACAGAAGTAAAAACATTAACACTGGGCCAAGAAATATCTGAAGACAGATTTTTCAAAGGTTTTGTAAACTGATGAGATGAGAGTAACCCTTAATGGACCAGATGAATGGGCCCATTGCTGGATCAGTAACAGGCTCATACCTCCACTTTGACTCAGACGCCAGCAAGGAGGAGGGGGTGCTTCTGTAATGCTGTTAGCTGGAGCCCCTGCATGGTTCCCCTTCCCCCTCCATGCAGGGATACTGGCATACTCACTGCCCCGGCCGCTCAACATGGTCCCCTGAATGCTCCCTGTCTTCCTGGTGCTCTAAAAGGGGCAGTGCACGCACATAGTCCTGGTGCAGCCAGTCCTGGACCCAATATTCCTGGTCCGGGTGCAGTCAGGCCTGAACCTTGTCCCCCTGTCCGTGTGCAGCCAGTCCCTGAATCAGTATCCAAAACCTGTGTCTGAACGTGTGCCTATGAGTACCCCGATATCCAGACTGCTACAACCAGTCTCTGAATCAGCCCTGTCTGAGACTCCATGTCAGCAACCATTCTACAGAGGATCCTGAACTTATTAGTCTGAACTGAGCCCTAGCCCTATGGAATTCTACGTACTTGACCCTTGGAGCCAGCAGCTACACTATTGAGAACTGCCTAGAAGTAGTACCTGGTGGCTACCTGCAGTCTGACTCTATCATCAGGAGCTCAAGGGAACACCTGGTAGCAGCTTAGCTATGCCCTTCCTAGATAAGCCCAGCCCCGTGGCACAGTGGGTCCGCAAAACCACGTGTGCCACCTGCATGTGTGACAACTTCTATGTGAAGTTAGTAAAGATGTTTGTTGGACTTTTTCAGGTTGATGGACGTAAAATCAACTATTTTTCGAAGCATGACTAAAATAAATTTTGGATATATTTATTAAATAAACCAACATAAAAGGATAATATCACAGAATATTGTCAACAGATGATACATGCTGTGAGCATAATAAAATTACATATCTGAATATAATACAAAGTGAAAATAGCAGCAAACATAATAAATATAGTAAATATTGCACATAAGCAGAATAGATGCAAAATACAAAATATCAGGTACTGTGGATATAATAATTGACAATGATGTAAATTATGAAAAAATAAGCAGTACAAGGTATAATACTATTGCACCTATGCCCAAATAGATTCTAAACAATAGAGATATAGTATCAGTGTGCAAAAAGGAAACCAGCCTGGTGGTTTAAAGTAAGTATGGGCATCAGCACAATTCAATCATAATGAGTACAGGTAAATTAAAGTGAGTAGTGCATGAATAAGGATGTAAACAAATGCATAATGCCAGTGAGGACTGCTTACCTCTTAGACCACTGTGCGCAACGCGCGTTTTGCCGCAGCTTTAACAAGGGACCTCATACAGTATAATGCAGCCCCCTCATTGAGTATAATGCAGCCTCCTCATAGAGTATAACGCAATCACCCCATAGAGTATAATGCAGCCCTCTCATAGAGTATAATGCAGCCCTCTTCTAGGGTATAATGCAGCCCCCTCATAGAGTATAATGCACCCCCCGTAGAGTATAATGCAGCCAACATACACATACTGTATAATGCAGCTACACACACAGTATAATGCAGCCACACACACACAGTATAATGCAGCCCCACAGTCCTGCAGTATTAAAAAAAAATAATAAATACGATATTTACCTCTCACCATTCCCTGGCTGCTCTGGCTTCTGAAGTGCGTCTTGGCAGCTATACTGCCACTACAGCGTTGCGCGCTATGAAGTTATTTGATTGTGCGCCCGCTGCATCAGAGGCAGAGGGAGGCTGATGGCAGAGGGAGCATCATTTGACTCTCTCCTCCGTCATTGTTTTCAACTGTGCGGAGGACAGCGCTGCTGAGCAATAAGAACATAAAGGCTGGTCTCAGTTTTGACCGAAAACATCTTGATGACAAGACAAAAGCTGAACATTTTTGGAAGATGTATGTTCCATTATATCTGGCGTAGAAGTAACATAGCATTTCAGAAAAGGAACATAATACCAACAGTAAAATATGGTGGTGGTAGTGTGATGGTCTGGGGCTCTTTGTTTCTTCAGGACCTGGAAGACTAGCTGTGGTAAATGGAACCATGGATTCTGATTTCTAATCCTGAAGGAGAATGTCCATCTGTTCGGACCTCAAGCTGAAGTGCACTTGGGTTTTGCAGCGGGACAATGATCCAAAACACACCAGCAAGTCCACCTCTGATTTGCTTAAGAAAAACAAAATTAAGTTTGGAATGGCCTAGTCAAAGTCCTGACCTTAATCCTATTGAGATTCTGTGGCATGACCTTAAAAAGGCGGTTCATGCTCAGAAGCCCTCCAATGTTGCTGAATTCTAACAATGCTGCAAAGATGAGTGGACCAAAATTCCTCCAGAGCGTTGTAAAAGACTCATTGCCAGTTATCAGAAATTCTTGATTGCAGTTTTTGCTGCTAAAGGTACTGCCACACTAAACAATCCCGCTAGCGATCTCGTTAACATCGCATACTAATGAGATCGCTAGCGTGATTGTTATAATATCGCTAGTGGCTTCCTAATTTAGCGATGTCGTTAAGGACGCTATCGCGGTTAGCGATCTCCTTAACGACTTTAGCGGTACAAAATACCGCTAAATCGCTAAAAAAAAGGTGCCACACTCAGCGATATATACTTACCAGCGGGACGCCCACGATAAAAATAGGGTCCGGAACGATGTCAGCGACGAACGAGATCACAGCAGGATCTCAGCAGGGGCCACGTCGTCGCTAGATGCCGCACACAACAACGTCGCTAACGGGTTCGCTAAATAGTGAAGTTTTTAGCGATCTCGTTAGCGACGCTGTTTAGTGTGGCATACCCTTAAGGGTGGCCCAACCAGTTATTAAGTTTAGGGAACAATTAGTTTTTCACTCAGATCCCTGTAGGTTTGGATTCCCTTTCCCTTAATAATAAAGACCTTCATTTAAAAGCCGCATGTTGTGTTTACTTGTGTTATCTTTGTCTAGTATTTAAATTTGTTTGGAGATCTGAAACACTTAAGGGTATGCCTCACTAAACAGCGTCGCTAACGAGATCGCTAAAAAACGTCACTATTTAGCGATCTCGTTAGCGATGTTGTTGTGTGCGGCATCTAGCGACGACGTGGCCCCTGCTGAGATCCTGCTGTGATCTCGTTCGTCGCTGACATCGTTCCGGACCCTATTTTTATCGTCGGCGTCCCGCTGGTAAGTATATATCGCTGAGTGTGGCACCTTTTTTTTAGCGATTTAGCGGTATTTTGTACCGCTAAAGTCGTTAAGGAGATCGCTAACCGCGATAGCGTCCTTAACGACATCGCTAAATTAGGAAGCCACTAGCGATATTATAACAATCACGCTAGCGATCTCATTAGTATGCGATGTTAACGAGATCGCTAGCGGGATTGTTTAGTGTGGCAGTACCTTTAAGTGTGACAAACATGCAAAAGGATAGGAAATCAGGAAGGGGACAAATACTTTTTCACACCACTGTAAATTAATGTCTCTGTCATGAAACATCGAGCGGTGTGACTTGGTTTGACCAGTCATTCTGTGTTTACAGAGTCCCTTTAACTGACAGTATGCAGTGTAACTTCAGGCAAAAAGGACATCAGTCAGAGCTGGAGTGACATAGGTTTCAGATATAAAAATAGCACTTCAGCCTCATTTGCAAATCAATTAAAGAACTGATTTAACTCCATCAACACGCAGCCCTTTTTCGTTTTTTTGTGTTTTTGTTTTTCGCTCCCTTTTTCCCAGAGCCATAACTTTTTTATTTTTCCGTAAATATGGCCATGTGAGGGTTTGTTTTTTGCTAGATAAGTTGTTCTTTTGAACAAAACCATTGGTTTTACCATGTCATGTACTGGAAAATGGGAAAAAAATTCGAAGTGCGGTGAAATTGCAAAAAAAGTGCAATTCCACACTGGTTTTTTGTTTGGCTTTTTTGCTAGGTTCACCAAATGCTAAAACTGACCTGCCATTTTGATTCTCCAGGTTATTACGAGTTCAAAGACACCAAACATGTCTAGGTTCCTTTTTATCTAAGTGGTGAAAAAACATTCCAAACTTTGTTAAAAAAAAATTGCGCCATGTTCAAAGACCCGTAGCGTCACCATTTTTTATGATCTGGGGTTGGGTAAGGGCTTATTTTTTGCGTGCCGAGCTGACATTTTTAATTATACCATTTTGGTGCAGTTACGTTCTTTTGATCGCCCGTTATTGCATTTTAATGCAATGTTGCGGCGACCAAAAAAATTGATTTTGGCGTTTTGATTTTTTTTCTCACTACGCCGTTTAGCGATCAGGTTAAACCTTTTTTTTATTGATAGATCTGGCGATTCTGAACGCGACGATACCAAATATGTGTATGAGCAATTTTTTTTATTGTTTTATATTGATTAGGGCGAAAGGGGGGTGATTTGAACTTTTATGTTTTTTTAATTTTTTTATATGTTTAAATACATTTTTTTTTACTTTTGCCATGCTTCAATAGCCTCCATAGGAGACAAGAACTGCCATAGCGTGGTCACCTCTGCTACATAGGGTGACGCTCATACATTCTGCCATCAACAACCATAGAGGTCTCGAGGAGACCTCTGGTTGTGATGGCAACACATCACTGACCCCCGATCACGTGATGGGGGTCATCGATGCGTGTATTTCCAGCCTGGCGGCCGGAAGAGCACGTTATATGCGGCTGTCAGAGTTTGGCAGCTGCATTTAACTAGTTAATAGCGGCGGGCGGACCCGCCTGTACAAAACAGCTAACATGTCCCGGTATAACAGGCCAGATTAACCCCCCACCCTGCATATACCCGGGGTTAAAGTGGCCTAGGTCAAACTATACCCCAGGGTATAAATTAGTCTAGGCCAGATTATACCCCTCCAGGTCAGAATATACCCCAGCTGCTGTAGATCAGATTATTCACGCTTTTGAGAACCATCAAAAACGGGGCCCCAGGTAGCACATGGGGGGCAGAGACAGCGAACGAGGTCCCAGGCAGCGCACAGGGCCTCAGGCACCACACAGGGGCCCCAGCAGCACACAGGGGCAGAGACAGCTAACGGGTTTCCCGGCAGCAAACGGGGCCCCAGGCAGCACACAGGAGCCCCAGGAAGCGCACAGGGCCCCAGGCAGAGCACAGTGGCCCCAGGCAGCAAAGAAGGGCCCCAGGTGTGCACAAGGCCCAGGCAGACACGGGGCCCCAGGCAGCACACGGGGGCCCCAGGCAGTGCACAGGGGCCAATGGCACCGCACAGGGCCCCAGGCAGCGCACAGGGGCCCCAGGAAGCATACAGGGGCCCCTGGCAGTGCACAGGGGCCCCAGGCAGTGCACAGGGGGGCAGAGACAGCGCACAGAGCCCCAGACAGCGCACAGGGGACAGAGACAGCACGCAAGGGGGGAAGAGACTGTGTGCTGTTTCTGCCCCCCTGTGTGCTGTCTGGGACCCCCTGTACGATGTTTGGGACCCCCTGTGCGTTGTCTGGGGCCCCGTTCTTGAGCATATCACTCAATCCTGTGTGATGTCTGGACTCCCTGTGCACTGCCAGGGGCCCTTGTGACTGCCTGGGGCCCTGTGCGCTGATTGTGGCCCCGTGTGCTGCCTGGGGCCCGTGTGCTGACAGGGAACCCATTTGCTGCCTGTGGCCCCTGTGTGCTGCCTGGGGCCCCTGTGTCCTGCCATGGGGCCCTGTGTGCTGCCTGGGACTCTGTGTACTGCAAGGGGCCCTTGTGCGCTGCCTGGGGCCCTGTGCACTGCTGAGGTCCCTGTGGGCTGCCTGGGGCCCGTGTGCTGCCTGGGGCCCTGTGTGCTGCCTGGGGCCCCCATGTGCTGCCTGGGACCCCGTTCGCTGTCTCTGCCCCGTGTGCTGCCTGGGGTCCCATGTGCTGCCTTGGAACCCGTTTGCTGTCTCTGTCCCCTGTGTGCTGCCTGGGGCTCCTGTGTGCTGCCTGGAGCCCTGTGTTCTACCTGGAAACTCTTATGCTGTCTCTGTCCCCTGTGCGCTGCCTGGGGCCCTGTGCGCTGCCTGTGGCCCCGTGTGCTGTCTGGTGCCCTATGTGCTGCCTGGGAACCCATTTGCTGCCTGAAGCCCCTGTGTGCTGACTGGGGCCATGTGCATTGCAAGGGGCCCTGTGCACTGCCTTGGGCCCTGTACACTGCCTGGGGCTCCCGTGTGCTGCCTGGGAACCCATTTGCTGTTTCTGCCCCCTGTGTGCTGCCTGGGGCCCCGTGTGCTGACTGGGAACTCATTTGCTGCCTGGGGCCCCTGTATGCTGCCTGGGGCTACTGTTTCTTGCCTGGAGGCCTGTGTGCTGCCTGGGGCCCTGTGTACTTCGAGGGGCCCTTGTGCGCTGCCTGTGGCCCTGTGCACTGCCTGGGGCGCCTGTGGGCTGCCCGGGGCCCTGTGCACTGCCTGAGGCCCTGTGGCTGCTGGGCCCGTGTGCTGCTGGGCCCTGTGTGCTGCCTGGCCCCATGTGCTGCTGGACCCCGTTCGCTGTCTCTGCCCCGTGTGCTGCTGGGGTCCATGTGCTGCCTTGGAACCTTTGCTGTCTCTGTCCCCTGTGTGCTGCCTGGGGCCCTGTTGTGCTTGCCTGGAGCCCTGTGTGCTACCTGGAAGCTCTTCTGTGTCTCTGTCCCCTGTGCGCTGCCTGGGGCCCTGTGCGCTGCCTGTGGCCCCGTGTGCTGTCTGGTGCCCTATGTGCTGCCTGGGAACCCTTTGCTGCCTGAAGCCCTGTGTCTGCTGGGGCCATGTGCATGCAAGGGGCCCCTGTGCACTGCCTTTGGCCCTGTACACTGCCTGGGGCTCCCGTGTGCTGCCTGGGAACCCATTTGCTGTTTCTGCCCCTGTGTGCTGCCTGGGGCCCCGTGTGCTGACTGGGAACTCATTTGCTGCCTGGGCCCTGTATGCTGCCTGGGGCTACTGTTTCTTGCCTGGAGGCCGTGTGCTGCCTGGGCCCTTGTACTTCGGGGCCCTTGTGCGCTGCCTGGGCCCTGTGCACTGCCTGGGCGCGCCTGTGGCTGTCTGGGGCCCGTGTGCTGCCTGGGCCCTGTGCTCGCCTGAGGCCCCAGTGTGCTGCCTGGGACCCGTTTGCTGTTTGCCCATGTCTCTTGGGCCTGTGTGCTGACTGGGAACTCATTTGCTGCCTGGGGCCCCTGTATGCTGCCTGGGGCCACTGTTTCTTGCCTGGAGGCCTGTGTGTGCTGCCTGGGCCCTGTGTACTTCGAGGGCCCTTGTGTGCTGCCTGGGGCCCTGTGCCTGCCTGGGGCCCTGTGGCTGCTGGGGCCCTGTGCTGCTGCCTGGGCCCTGTGCTCTGCCTGAGGCCCCAGTGTACTGCCTGGGACCCCGTTTGCTTTTCTGCCCCATGTGCTGCTTGGGGTCCTGTGTGCTGCCTGGGAACCCGTTTGCTGCTGGGGCCCTGTGTACTGCAAGGGGCCCTTGTGCGCTGCCTGGAGCCCCGTGTGCTACCTGGAAACTCTTTTGCTGTCTCTGTCCCCTGTGCGCTGCCTGGGGCCCTGTGTGCTGCCTGTGGCCCCGAGTGCTGTCTGGGGCCCCGTGTGCTGCCTGGGAACCCATTTTCTGCCTGGGGCCCCTGTGTGCTGCCTGGGGCCATGTACATTGCAAGGGGCCCCTGTGCACTGCCTTGAGCCCCATGTGCTGCCTGGGACCCCATTCGCTGTCTCTGCCCCGTGTGCTGCCTGGGGCCCTGTGCACTGCCAGGGGCCTCGCTGTGCTGCCTGGAGCCCTGTGTGCTGGCTGGGACCCCCATGTGCTGCCTGGGGCCC
Organism: Oophaga sylvatica; assembly: GCA_033576555.1. Classification (NCBI taxonomy): domain Eukaryota; kingdom Metazoa; phylum Chordata; class Amphibia; order Anura; family Dendrobatidae; genus Oophaga; species Oophaga sylvatica. The sequence continues at coordinate 252,859,859 of JARQOD010000006.1, forward strand.
CGTGTGCTGCCTGGGAACCCATTTGCTGTCTCTGTGCTCTGTGTGCTGCCTGGGGCCCCGTGTGCTGCCTGGGAACCCATTTGCTGTCTCCGTCCTCTGTGTGCTGCCTGGGGCCCCTGTGTGCTGCCTGGGGCCCCTGTGTGCTGCAAGGGGCCCCTGTGCACTGCCTGGGGCCCTGTGCGCTGCCTGAGGCCCCTGTGTGCTGCCTGGGGTCCATGCGCTGCCTGGGGCCCTGTGTGCTGCCTGGGGCCCCCATGTGCTGCCTCTGCCCTCCTGTGTGTTGCCTGGGGCCCCGTTTTGATGGTTCTCAAAAGCGTGAATAATCTGATCTACAGCAGCTGGGATATATTCTGACAAGAAGGGGTATAATCTGGCCTAGGCCAGAATATACCCGGGTATATTCTGGCCCAGAGGGGTATAAAACTGGCCTAGGCCAATTTATACCCAGGGGTATAGTTTGGCCTAGGCCAGAATATACCCGGGTATTATCTGGCTAGGCAACTTTAACCCCGGGTATATTCTGGGCGGGGGGTTAATCTGGCCTGTTACACCTGCTTTGAGGTGAGCTCAGTGCCGGAGCCCACGTCAAAGGAGGAGACACGACATGCGCTGTACTAGTACGGCACATGTCGTAAAGGGGTTAAGAGAGAAACAGACTGTTCATGTAAAGATATTACTGGACTTGTGAGGTATATGTGCATATAAATAGTTTGGGGTAGGGGTGGAAGGAAATCTTGCTGACAGATTCCCTTTAAGCACATTTGAGTACAGATATACATTTTCTTTGTTGAAAAACTGCTGTCCTTTAACCTCTTAACGACCGCCGATACGCCTTTAAATGGCGGCAGTTAAGGATACTTATGCCTCAGTGCCGCTATTTATCAGCTCTGAGAAATAAGTGTATAGTGCACCCCAGAGTCAGAATTTCTGCAGGGTCAGACCCCAGAGAACATGATTCGGATTGGTTTTTACTGACCTCAGTATTGCGATCGCCGTTATTAACGGAATAACGTCGACCTCAAAAAAAAAAAGTCAGATTTCCCATTTAATTTCTCTCTCCTCTGATGTGATCGCACATCAGAGGAGAGAGAAATGGGGTCCCCCGGTACCTCCGGTGTCCCTTTACCCTCCTGCATCCCCCGGTCCTGTCCCCTGCCCGCCGGCGTCTTCTTCCAGGAAGAAAATGGTATGCGCATGCACAGTGCGCCCACCGAGATCTGCCCACCGGCACCTGGCAACAATAGAAAATTTTTCCTATTGGTTCATTTTGATCACTGTGATAGACCCTATCACATTGATCAAAATACAAAAATAGTAAATCAACCTCCCTTTATCACCCTCATAATTAGGTAATAATAATAAAATTCAAAAAAGTATTTATTTCCATTTTTCCATTAGGGTTATGGTTGGGCTAAAGTTAGGGTTGGGCTAAAGTTAGGGTTGGGCTACATTTAGAGTTGAGCTAAAGTTAGGGTTAAGGTTTGGCTAGGGTTAGGGTTGGGGCTAGGGTTAGGGTTGGGGCTAGGGTTGGGCTAAAGTTAGGGTTGGGCAAAAGTTAGGGTTGGGCTAAAGTTAGGGTTAGGCTAAAGTTAGGATTAGGCTAGGGTTAGGGTTGGGCTAGAGTCAGGGCCGGATTAACGTAGGGGCTGATGGAGCTGCAGCTCCAGGCCCCTTGTTAGAGATAGGCCCCATCCCCGGCCCAGCCAGCCGCTTGTTATCTAATGTCTCTCTGCTCTCCTCCCTTCCCTGTGCTGCTGACGTCAGCCTGGTGATGGAGGGGGAGGTGAGGAGCCAGGAGAGACTGTGTGCTGGAGGGGGAGAGAGGAAACCTGGTGCTGAAAGTACTATAGGAGAGGAGTCGGCAGCAGCACAGTGTTATCTCATTCACCCAATCCAGAAGCAGGATGTAAATGAAGGCAGAACATGTGACCACAGAGCAGCCAGTCACAGCTCACCTTTCACTTGTCCTCATCCATGCACTGTCTTCTTACAGCTTTGCCTATTGGCATCCTGCCCTGTGTTCAGTGTCACGTTGTAGTGACGGTCCCTGTCTGGAGGAGAGAGTTAGAGACAGGCAGGCAGAGGTGTGTGTGCTGTTACAAGAATCCCAGCCATATTACAGTGAAAGCAGATGGAGAATCCTGAAGTCTCTGCACAGGTTTGTGTTATAAAGTGTGTGGTTTCTGACAAATTCCATCAGTAGCATTGAATGGCCCATAGTATACATAATGCAGCATTGAGAGGCCCATTCTAGTATATAGCGCAGCATTGAATGGCCCATAGTATATATAGGGCAGCATTGAATGGCCCATAGTATATATAGCGCAGCATTGAGAGGCCCTCTCAATGCTGCATTATATATACTATGGGCCATTCAATGCTGCGCTATATATACTATGGGCCATTCAATGCTGCGCTATATGGGCCTCTCAATGCTGCATTATATATACTATGGGCCTCTCAATGCTGCGCAACTATGGGCCATTCAATGCTGCATTATATAACTATGGGCCATTCAATGCTGCATTATATATACTATGGGCCATGCAATGCTGCGCTATATATACTATGGGCCATTCAATGCTGCGCTATATATACTATGGGCCATTCAATGCTGCATTATATATACTATGGGCCATGCAATGCTGCGCTATATATACTATGGGCCATGCAATGCTGCGCTATATATACTATGGGCCATTCAATGCTGCATTATATATACTATGGGCCATGCAATGCTGCGCTATATATACTATGGGCCATGCAATGCTGCGCTATATATACTATGGGCCATTCAATGCTGCATTATATATACTATGGGCCATGCAATGCTGCGCTATATATACTATGGGCCCTTCAGTTGCTGCATTTCTTCTGGATGGCCTGGCATGCTGGGCCTATATACTAGGGGCCCTTGTGTGCGCACTAGGGCTGGGCATCTCATGCCTGGGGCTATTCTGGGGCCATGCATGCTGCGGCCTGTCTTGCTAGGGCCCATTACTGCTGGCACGTTTGCTTTTGCTCATGCCCTATGTGCTGCTTGGGATCTTAGTTGCCTGGGCCGTTCAATGCTGGGGCGCTAGTGTACTGAGGGCCATTGGCGCTGCTGAGCCTGTGCTATGGAACTCTTGTGCATGTCTCTGTGCCCTTCCATGCGGGGCCGCTTTTGCTCTGGGCCCGATGCTGCTATGGGGTCCGTGTGCATGCCATGGAACATTTTCTGCTGGGGCCATTGTGCTGCTGGGCATTACTGCAAGGGCCCCTTCACTGTGGCCCATAGTGCTGCTGGGACATTCGCTGAATCTGCGTTGTTGACTAGTGATGCAGGGCCTCTCTGTGTGCCTGACTAGTGTGCTGGTGGGACACCATTGGCTGCTCCTGTCTAGAATGGGAAGCATTTGCTGTCTCTGTGTTGTTTGACATAGGGGCTGATGGCTTAACCATTGCTTCTCTTGTCGGTTGCAGCTGGAGCCCGATGTGATGTGGGGTCTTTGCTGCAACCCTGTTGCTACTGACTGGACCCGTGCGTCTCATAAAGACCCTGTTGTGCTTGCCGCCCATGTCTAGCTGTCAGCTGTACCCATGTAGACTTCCTATGCCTCCTGATGTGGTTCATGGTGCCTTTTTGTATGGTTCCTCAAGCTGAACAATTATCTAATGCATGGATATATCTGACAGAATTAATTGGATAGGCAATTATACGCGGTATTATTGAGATGGGTATTGGTGGCCACTATACCGGGGTATTGTTGGTGGCAGAATATAAGGGTATTATACTGTACCAATTTACCGTATATCGGCGGGGTTTAATTTTTCCCATGCTGAGGTGAGCAGTGCGAGAGACGTCAAGGAGGAGACACACTGGTGTACTGTGTTCGGACATGTACTAAGGTTAAGAGAAACAGACTGTTCATGTAGAAATATACGGGACTTGTATATATGTGCATTAATAGTTTGGTGGGTATGGAAAATACTGCGTACATGTTTACCTTAATGCTCTATTTTATACAATATACATTCTGTTGAAAACTGCTGTCTACTTTAAGACGCGTACAGTTTAAATGGCGGCTAGAAGATACATTAGACTCAGACCGTATTATCAGCCTGGAATGTGTATATACCCAGGTCTAAGATTCTGCAGTGGTCAGACCAAGAACATGGCATCATGGTCTTCTGACATCAGCATGTGGTCCGCCGTATTCAACGGAGTATACGTCGACCTCAAGAAAAATGTCACATTCTCCCATTAATCTCATTCTTGATGTGCGCACAATCAGGAGGATGAGGGAATGGTGTCACCCCGGTATCCCGGTTGTCCTTTATCTGTATCCCCGAGTCTGTCCCGCCCGTGTGATTTCTCAGGAAGAGATGTATCTGTATTGAAGTGCCCACAGTTCTGCCCACGGCTAACTAACATAGAAAATTTTTCCTTATTTTCATTTTGTATCATGTGATAGACTATTACATTGATGCAAAATACAAAAATCAGTAAGTCAATACCTCCTTATATGCCTCATAATTATATATATAACATAAAAGAATATTTATTTCCATTTTTCATTAGGTTATGTATCATAAGTTAGGGTTGGGTGTTATGGCTACATTTAAGTTGACAAGTTTTTAGGCTTTGGTGGGTAGTTGCGCGTTGGGGTTGGGGCCAGGTTGGCCAGCTTGGGTTGGCCAAGTAGGTTCTAGTCAGGCCAAGTTAGGTTCTATTCAGGGTCGGCTAGAGTTAGGGTTGTGGTTATGGTTGTGATTATGTTACTGTTGTGATTAGGGTTAGGGGTGTGTTAGGGTTAGGTTTGTAGCTAGGGTTATGGTTAGGGTTGGGATTAGGGTAAGGGGTATTTTGGGGCTAGGGTTCTGGTTAGGGTTATGGTTAGGGTTGCTATTTGGGTTAGGGTGTGTTGGGGTTAGGATTGAGTAGAATTGGGGGCTCCACTGGTTAGGTACATCAGGGGGTTTCCAAACGCGACATGGCAACACCATTGATTACAGACAATTTTCCATTCAAACAGTGAAACGGTGCTCCCTCCCTTCTGAACCCTGCCATGCCCCAAACAGTGGCTTTTCCCCACATACAGGGTATTGACATACTCAGGAGAAATTGCACAACAAATTTTGAGGTCCATTTTCTCCTGATACCCTTTGTGAAAGTAAAAAAGTTTGGTTCCAAAGTAAACTTTTTGTGAAAAAAGCAAAATGTTCATTTTTTCCTTCCACGTTGCTTTAGCTCTTGTGAAGCACCTGAAGGGTTAATAAACTTCTTGAATGTGTTTTTGCGCACCTTGAGGGGTGCAGTTTTTAGAATGGTTTATTTTAGAGTTTTTTCTGTTATATTAACCCCCAAATTCACTTCAAATGTGAGGTGGTCGCTAAAAAAAATGGTTTTGTAAATTTTGTTGGAAAAATGAGAAATCGCTCGTAAACTTTTAACCCTTACAACATCCTAACAAAAAAATTGTTTCAAAAATTGTGCTGATGTAAAGTTGACATGTGGGAAATGTTTTTTATTAACTATTTTGTGTGACATAACTCTCTGATTTAAGGGCACAAATATTAGGTTTCAAAAATTGCAAAATTTTCTAAATTTTTGTCAAACTTCTGTTTTTTTCACAAATAAACTCAAGTTATATCAAAGAAATTCTACCACTACCATGAAGTACAATATGTCACGAACCATTGAAGCGTTCCAGAGCTATAACCTCATAAAGTGAAAGTGGTCAGAATTGTAAAAATTGGTTTGATCATTAAGTACCAAATTGGCTCTGTCACCAAGGGGTTAAAACCTTGCTACAACATGCTGAAGCTGATGGAGGGTAGTCCCCTGTTTACGATCCATGTCTATTAATCAAAATCCGGCATGCTGTTCTGTAACAGTATTCAGTAAAATAAATGAATGCACATTGATTTCAATGGTCTCTGTGCAATTCTTTATTTACTGTGCATGAGCTTTGCAGAGAAAATACATATTCCACAGTGTTTTCTCTTAAAAAACAGTTGACTGAAGAGGGCCACCAGCAGCGGAATCCCTAAAATCACCTGGTTTCAGCAGATATCCATATACTGAATTTTTTTTTCTAAACTGACGAAACCCCTTTTAAACGTCATACTATTTTCATAGAGTGTGTACATTTTAAAAAATGTGAAAATACATTATGAATAAGTTTCTTGATTGAGTGATTTATTGTGGTTATTAGAGATGTTGGACGTCTTCTCAAATTACATAAAAATTGCAGGTTCCAGATAATTCAAACAATTTGCAATTTGATTCACAGAAATCACCCCCAAAAATTCCTGACACCATTTTACACATTGCCAAAGATTGTATCTGCCAGATTAGGCTCACATGTCCTTGAGTTCAGATGTGCGATCTTCCTCATAATGTCTTGTAGTTATCACATCACATGGTATTGCATAGCCAATCAGGAGGGACTATTAGAGGCACTATAAAAGCTAAGGTTGCAAGTGCAACATCCATTTTAGGCTGTTACAGACAATAAAGAGGAACTCAGCATTAGCCATATGGATAGAAAGAGCTAAAACATTGAACAGAGTTTGGTGTGCAACTTCAGTGTTAAAGATAGAATATATGAATAGTAGTCTTTGAACAATACATAGATTACATTAATAGGGCATGTAATTAGCATTGTGTAATTCTTTGTTTTAAACATTTTTAAGGGGGGAGAATAGTGTAAAAAATATATGTTAAAAAAACCTACACCTTAAACTTTTTACATATTTATTTTACTATTCCAGATTCACATCCCTACATGCCACAGCAATACTTTGGGCTGTTGCTGCATTTTGCTTTTCGAGAATGTACCTAGCGACATAGAATTTTTTGCTACAACATTTTTGTTCAGGAGGAAAAACAATGTAATGAAAACATAAGAAAATTATAAAAATCTACATATTTAACTTTTGCATTCCTCTTTTACCACTTTAATTTGACAATTGTAAAAGCCACAACAATATTTTTGCCCTTTGCCTCATTTTGTTGTCTAATAATGTGCATTATTTTGGTTACATCCTTTTTGGGAAGGGGAAAATTATATATTTTTCTGTGCAGGTCTGTTTTAATAACACCTGTTTAAATAATCAAATTTTAGACCCTTACACACCACACCAATACTACTTGCTGTTGTAGCATTAGGCTTTTTGTGTATCGTGTTGCTGACACTTCTTATAAGTCCTTTTTGTCAAGTATATTTGCTAATTATACTTGTGTATAAATATATGATAAAGGAAAAAGTGACAATGGCTATGGATAGTTATAAGACAATTAACATACCATTGCTAAGAATGTGAAAGTTAATAGTGGCAAAACCACCACCATCATTGGCATCAGCCGTCAGGAGTTTTTCAAAATTCAGGTCACGGTTAGCCGTGTTTCTGTTCATCAAGCAAATTAGTGGGGAGGAAGTGGAGGACAAAATGTAATATATGGATCATCACTTGTCTCACTCACAGTAGGATGATGCTACCTCTGACAACGACACCATCAGTTTTAATTAGTGTTCTGCACAGTCCACCTCCTCTGCTTCTTTAATACTTAATCTTTTACATAATGGGCTTTCAATTCTGCCAATAACACCGCTGGTTTTTATGCTCCTTGGTCCCCTAAACCATATCATGCTGGGGCTAAGGAAGATATTTCACAACAGCATCTTCCAGTTGATTTATTGGAAGAGATAAACCGTTAGTCTTTGTACTCAGATGACGTGGCAGGAGTATATGGAGGACAAAATTAAAATTCTTAGCTGTTTTTGTTGGCTCTGTTTGCTGGGGTGGTACAGGCTCTGACTTTCTGAATCAAGGTAAATCAACAGGTGGGAATCAAACAGCACAATAAAGAGCTCAAGATGTTTAACACATTCAGGCATCTCTTAGATAAATCAAGAATGATGGAGATGAAAGTGTTGTTTTGGACAAAAATTAAGAAGTAGATTAGAGTGCCAGTGAGGTGATGTCATCTGAGGAGTAGGATGGTAGCATCAGCCATAATGAGCTGAGCCAATGTCCAGCCAAAGATCTTCCAGGGACAGATTTGCTTTATCTCCTGTCAACTCCGGAGTAGTTGGTGCCATGACTGTTGTTGGTGGATAAGGCTCATAGTGCTTTAAAGCTCTGGTGGCAATTGGGTCCTATGTATGCTCATCTTTTTTATGGAATTTATTTTCCATGTTGCCAAAGGACCCAATTTCCTACCGAGCAAGCACTCCAATTGGAAACTAAGTTGTGGGTATTTTAGCTATGAATCGACTAGAAAATATGGATCTCTCTCAGCACATGAATCATGACCACCTGTTATTCTGGGAAAGCAAACTGACCAGCAATGTGAACAAGCAGTACTCTTCTTCTCTTGGATGTCTTTCTATTAGCTAGGCCACATCCTCAAGTAGCAGTTCTCTTCCTCTTCTAACTTCATTGTGTTGTCAGAATTAAATATGTGTGCCCAAGAAATATGAATCCAGTAATGCTTTTGTGTAGAATCTCAACTCTCACATGGCCAAGTTCAGCACAATTGATGCTGTACCTGGATTGCACTGCTTTTGCAAAATTATGGATCAGCCTCTATGAAAGAGATGTAGCCACCAATATTCTTTGAAGAAAGTGGTCTGTGCTTCACCAGCCATTATATTTGCTGAATATAAGTTTTTGGGTATAAACTGGGGTGAAATCCCCTGGTAGCACTCTGCACAGGATTATTTCCCTGGCAAAAAAAGTTAAATATGTTTTCAAACAAAAATTCATGAGCTATCATGACTGCAATTTTCTTACCTTTTTTTTATCTTTTTTTGCTCATCAACTGTGCAGGACCCTCCATAGGATTGGGCAGGGATGGTAAATAGGCAAATATTTTAATCAAACAAAAAATCATGGGTATCCATGACTACAATTTTTCTTCCTTCTTTGCTTCTTCATTTGTAGTAGTGAAATTAAGTTTTAAGGTATCAATTCCTCTGGAAAGACCTTGCATAGAATTGGGTCCTTGGCCTCTTCAATGAAGCTGCTGAATTTGAATGTCAAAACATTTACTGATTTCTGGTGAATATCCATTTATACCTTTGGCATAAATTGATCGTCAATCAATAATAGTAGAGTAAAGGGAAAACAATTACAAATATGGGAGCATTCAGTGTAGTATAAAACTTATCTGCACACATTGCATAATATGTAATGCTACATTGCATATAGACACATATATAGTATACAGAGCAGAAAAATACATTTTTCCTGTGTGTATGTTTACATCCATCACAAGCTACCAAAAATTCACCTGATGTAAAATCATTAAAGGAAAAAGGAGAACAAAACATTGCACTTTAATATGTTTGCAATTTCATAAAACACAAATTGGAAATTGGATTCCATTTTGGAAAAATCATATCTCTTTATATTATCTTCAACTTCTTTGTAATGTTGCCAACCCTACTTGAGGTGATTTACATTAAAGTCTATTTATTATTAGAAGATTATATGATTGAAGGCTGGAAAGAGCCCCAGCCACAATAGATACTTCAGTCGAGCACATGGATTCCTTGCTGTTGTGTTGAGTGTGAAGAGCTGGAATTTGCTCAAATTACCATTTAGTTACCTGCAACAAACAAGATGAATGTACATACTTTGTGATACTTGTAAATTCAATTCAGATGACCACTTCAGTATGTAAATTGCATTTTCTCTCTTCCATTTCGTTTTTTTTTCCATTAGCTAAAACTGTGGATGTTCAAATAAAAGCTGGCGAGTACATGAGCAATATCGTGGATCAGGCATCGCTACACTTTTTTGTCACAGCTCGCATTAACGAAACAAAGAAGATAATGGCAAAACAGAAGATTGTAGTATTGCAGGTGCCGGAGATACGCATTAAGGTAAGAGCCACATCAGTAAGAAAATGCACTGAGACATTCCCATTCTGGCACCTATCTATGTATTAATAGCTATGTGAAGCATCCTGCTTTTCTAAATGTATTTCTATAATGGATAATTCCCAGTTATTAATACAAACTATTTGATTATATTGACAATATATAAGATAGGGCCTCAGTATTAAGCTCAATAAAATACCTTATCCTAAGTTGTGTTGTACAAGAGACTAAAATGCCATAGAGATTAAGGCTTATTCACAAAGAATATATATATATTGTGTGTGTATATATATATATATATATATATATATATTACTGTATATAGTGAGTCAGACTGGAAAAAATGTATATTTTACAGAATTATTTATGTGGCAAGATTGGATCTATTACAAATGAGTAACATTTCTTATAGAATGAAGTACAGGGTGAGTTTGAGGACTCAAAGAGCATTTAAATTAGTTGTCGTGTCAGTATTGTCATCATGTCATTTAATTTGATAAAATGTGGTGGCATTAACTTATTAAGCTTGACTGGGGTTCAAACACAATTATTTTAAGGGGATATATGCAATCTGAACTTGTTAAATAGCTAATCCTTCTAGGAGATTTCCCCTAATTTAAAAGGTATTATCAATCAGGCCTCAATGCGGTAGTAAAAATAATCCTACACTCACTCACCGACCTGGCTCTGTCGCTCCATAGGATAGAATTTCTGACCAGTGTCACTTTATGTGGTAATAACTCTGGAATGCTTCAACTAATACAAGTGATTCTGAGTCTGTTTTTCATGACACATTGTACTTTATTGTAGTGCTTAGTTTAGGTGGACATTTTTTTCATTTATTTGTGAAAATATCAGAAATTTGACAAAAAATGTTAAATTTTCGCATTTTTTAAACTTTCAGTTTTTATATCGTTGAACCAGTTAGTCATGCTGTACAAACTAATTTATAAATAACATTTCCTATATGTCTACTTTAGATCTGCATTATTTTTTAAACATAATTTGCTTTTGTTAGGAAGTTATAAGAGTTAAAATTTTTTCAGCAATTTCTAATTTTTCCAACAAAGACATTTACAAAACTGTTAATTTTATGGACCACATCACGTTTGAAGTAACTTTGAGGGGCCTATATGACAGAAAATAGGGAAAAGTGACACCATTTTAAAAACAACACCCATCAAAGTGCTCAAAACCACATTTTATAAGTTTATTAACCCTTCAGTTGCTTCACAGGAATTAAAGCTAAGTGGAAGAAAAAAATTAGCATTTTATTTTTCCCACAAAAATGTTTATTTAGTGCCAAATTTTGCATTTTTACAAGGGTAACAGTATAAAATAAACCACAAAATTTGTTTTGCAATATCTCTTGACTACGTTGATATCTTAAATGTAGAGGAAAACTACTGTTTGGGGGCAGGGCTTGGAAGGAAAGGAGTGCCATTTGACAATTGGGAGCAAAATTGTCTGGAATAGATAGCGTATACCATGTCGCATTTGCAGAGCCCTGGTGTACCTAAACAGTGGAAACCCTCCACAAGTGACCCAATTTTGGAAACTACACCCCTCAAAGAATTTATCTAGATGTGTGTTGAGCACTTTGCACCCACAGGTGCTTCACGGAATTTTATAACACTGAGTTGTGAAAATGAATAAATAATTTTTCCCACAAAAATTTTGCTGTAGTCTCAAATATTTAATTAATAGAACAATATCATAAGAAGGTACAGTTACCTGGATAAAAAACTGGGAAAACCCACCACATCCGACGCGCATTTCGCTTCGTTTGACCCTGGATGAAGCATTTACAAGCGAAACGCGCATCGGTGTGGTGGGTTTTCTTGGTTTTTTATCCAGGTAAGTACACCTTCTTATGATGTTGTTCTATTATTGTTGATACCTTTATTATGATATAGTATTGGGAATGTTTGAACACCAAATCCTGTTATTTGAAGGTGCTCTGTTATTTGTATTAGATATGCTAAGGTTTGATTGTTCTATCCTTGTCCATATGCTGTTATAGGTATTGTACATCTAGCCCTTCTATGTTATAGTGCACAGGTCATATTAAATATTTATATGTAGCAGGATAGGTGCTATTGTGGCATGCTCTCTATATTTAAGGTTTTGTGGTATATTGAGGATGCTGCCTCTACTATAAACTAATAAACAGTAATGTATAGACATTTATTATATTTTTAGATGATTATTGATATCTCCGGGTTTACCCACCCAGTGATAGTTCTGTACCTGTGGTATTTGTTCTGCCTTTTAATTCCTATATTTTTTATGAATTTGGTTTAATAAAGATTCTTATTTTATTGATAATTTGGTGGCATAAAGTTTTTGTTTTTGGTGTTGTGCTATGGTTGTTTGCTTTATGGCTGCAATTATATTGTATATACAGGATAATTATTTGGTGTTTCCAAATATTTCATTAGCAAGGGTAACAGGAAAAAACAGACCACACAATTAGTTGCGCAATTTTTCGTGAGTATGCTGATATCATGTATGTGGTGGAAAACTACTGGTTGTGTGCGCGGCAGGGCTCGGAATAGGAGAATGGCAAAATTGGCTGAAATAGATGGTGAAAACTATGTCGCATTTGCAGAGCCCTTTATGTGCCTAAACAATGGAAAACCCAACAAATGACCCCATTTTGAAAACTACACCTTTCAATGAATTCATCAAAGGGTGCAGTGATCATACTGACACCACATGTGTGTCACAGAATTTTATATCATTGGACGGTAAGGAAACAAAAATTACCATAAAAAATACCATATTTTAGCATCAGATTTTACACTGTCATACAGGGAAATGGGTAAAAATGGCACCAAAATTTCTCACACAATTTCTGATGAATGTGTCAATACTCTATATGTGATTGCTTAACCACACCACGTGACTAGGAGTGGAAGGAGCGCTTTTTGATTCTTGGAGGAATATTGTGGACTCCATTCAGCCATGGCCGATTTTGTTGAAATTCTTCCAGAAAGTGAAGTATTTCTCCCTGAAAATTATTGCAATAGGGAATTTTCCATTGGGGCTCCCATCTCAATCACGTATTTCATCTATTTACATGGAAGCACCGGTGCAAGCTCTTAGCACAGAGCGCAGGATAAATGTGAACTGAGCCTTACTGCGCTCTTTGTGAGGCAGAATAAACAAATCAACAGCAGTTGAAGAATTGGCTGTATTTATTTTTTATGCCATCTCTCATGTGGTATATGTGATTACCGTATATACTCATGTATAAGCTAACCCATGTATAAGCCGACCCCCTAATTTTGCCACAAAAAACTGGGAAAACTTATTGACTCGCGTATAAGCCTAGGGTGGAAAATGCAGCAGCTACTGGTAAATTACAAAATAAAAATAGATACCAATAAAACTAAAATTAATTGAGACATCAGTAGGTTAAATGTTTTTGAATATCCATATTGAATCAGGAGCCCCATATAATGCTCCATACAGTTAATGATGGGCCCCATAAGATAATCCATACAAAATACTCCCCATATAAAGTTCCATAAAGGTTAATAATGGCCCCATAAAATGCTCCATAGATTATGCCCCATATGGTGCTCCATAGATTATGCCTCCATATGGTGCTCCATAGATTATGCTGCCATAAAATGCTCCATAGATTATGCCCAATATGCTCCATAGATTATGCCCCATATGCTCCACATATTATGCCCCATAGTATAGGTCCCATATGCTCCATAGATTATGCCCTATATGCTCCAGTGTTTATGCCCCATATGCTCCATAGATTATGCCCCATATGCTCCATAGATTATGCCCCATATGCCCCACAGATTATGCCCCATATGCTCTATAGATTATGCCCCATATGCTCCACAGGTTATGCCCCATATGCTCTACAGATTATGCCCCACATGCTCCATAGATTATGCCCCATATGCTCTATAGATTATGCCCCATATGCTCCACAGATTATGCCCCCTTATGCTCCATAGATTATGCCCCATATGCTCCACATATTATGCCCCATATGCTCCACAGATTATGCCCCTTATGCTCCATAGATTATGCCCCATATGCTCCACAGATTATGCCCCATATGCTCCACAGATTATGCCCCACATGCTCCATAGATTATGCCCCATATGCTCTATAGATTATGCCCCATATGCTCCACAGATTATGCCCCCTTATGCTCCATAGATTATGCCCCATATGCTTCACAGATTATGCCCCATATGCTCCACAGATTATGCCCCATATGCTCCACAGATTATGCCCCATATGCTCCATAGATTATGCCCCATATGCTCCACAGATTATACCCCATATGCTCCATAGATTATGCCCCATATGCTCCATAGATTATGCCCCATATGCTCCACAGATTAAGCCCCATATGCTCCATAGTATAGGTCCCTTATGCTGCCGCTGTAACTAAAAAAAAAAATGACATACTCACCTCTCGTCACTGGGGGCCAGGTGCCGGTGTCCTGAGCATGCGGGGACACGCGTCTCTGCAGCCCACAGCTCTTCCTTCCTACAGCGGTCACGTGGTACCGCTCATTAAAGTCATGAATATGTGCATATTCATGACTTTAATGAGCGGTACCATGTGACCGCTGCAGGAAGGAGCCTGGGATCGTGGGAGAAGCAGGGGGGCTGCAGAGATGCGTTGGAAAAGGGGTAAGTATGATCTGACACCCCCACTCCCCCTCCCCTGCCGATCCCCCGGTATATGACTCGCGTATAAGCCGAGAGGGGGACTTTCAGCCTTAAAAAATGGGCTGAAAATCTCGGCTTATATGCGAGTATATATGGTAGATGGTTTTATTCCTCTTATTGGTGCGATTACATCAATACTAGATTGATATCGTTATTTTTGTTTGACTGCTATGACACACTAAAAGACGCTTTTCATTGCAAAAGAAAACATTTTTGCATCTTCATATTTGAGAGCTATAATTTTTCAACATATATGCTGACAGAGTCATGTGAGGGCTTGTTTTTTACTGGACAAGTTACCGTTTTTATTGGTACTATTTTTTGTCATATAACATTTTTTGATCACTTTCTATTCCTATTTTTGTGAGGCAGCATGAACAAGAAACAGTACTTCAATAATTGTTTTTTTGAGGGGGGTTTTATGCCATGCACCGTGTGGTAAAAGCAATAAGACAGCTTTATTCTTCAGGTCAGTACGATTAGAACAAGACCACATTTTCACTACTCACAAAAAGTTAAGGAAATTTCGCTTTTGGGTGAAATTTCAGGATGATCCTAAAACGCACTCTAACCTTTTCATGTGAGCTTCATGTGACCATCTCTAGACTTTTGAATGCACACGTCTACTGTTCAATGTTTCACTACTTTTTACATAACTTGCTGTTCTTTAACCCCTTTCCGACATCGGGCGGACATAACGAAGGGATTGCCCACACCTGTCCATGAAATAGCCTTGGAGTCAATTGTCCAATTACTTTTGGTCCCTTTAAAAACAGGGTGGCACATGTTAAGAAGCTGAAACTCCTAAACTCTTCATCCAATTTTAATGTGGATACCCTCAAATGAAAGCTGAAAGTCTGAACTTCAACTGCATCTGAATTGTTTTGTTTAAAATTCATTGTGGTAATGTCTAGAACCAAAATTAGATAAATGTTGTCTCTGTCCAAATATATATGGACCTAACTGTACATATATTTGGTATTGCCGCTGTCAGAATTGCCTGATTTATCAATAAAAAAAGGACCAACCTGATCGTTCAATGGCGTAGCTAGAAAAACGTAAAAATACCAGAATTACGTTCTTTTGGTCGCCGCGACATTGCACTAAAATGCAATATTATTATTACTATTATTATACATTTATATAGCGCCATTTATTCCATGGCCTTTACATGTGAAAAGGGGAAATATAGACAAGTACAATAAACATGTGTAAGACAAGGGACACACAAGTACAGAAGGAGAGAAGACCCTGCCCGCGAGGGCTCACAGTCTACAGGGATGGATGAGGATACACTAGGTGAGGGTAGAGCTGGTTGTGCGTTGGTTCAGTAGACTGAGGATAATTGCAGGCTGTAGGCTTGTCGGAACAGGTCTGTCTTCAGGTTCTTCTTGAAGGTTTCTGTTGTTGGTGAGAGTCTAATGTGTTGTGGCAGAGAGTTCCAGAGTATGGGGGAAGCAAGGGAGAAGTCTTGCATGCGGTTGTGGGAAGAAGAGATGAGGGGGGAGTAGAGAAGAAGATCTTGAGAGGATCGAAGGTTGCGTGCGGGTAGGTACCGGGAGACCATGTCACAGATGTATGGAGGAGACGAGTTGTGGATGGCTTGTATGTCATGGTTAGGATTTTGAACTGGAGCCTCTGGGCAATAGTAAGCCAGTGAAGTGTCTGGCATAGGGGGGAGGCTGGGGAAAACCGGGGAGACAGGTGGATTAGTCGGGCAGCAGAGTGTAGGATGGACTGGAGTGGTGCCAGAGTGCTAGAGGGGAGGCCAGAGAGTAGGAGGTTGCAGTAGTCAAGGCTGGAGATGATAAGGGTGTGCACTAGTGTTTTTGTGGTTTTATGGTTGAGGAATGCGCGGATTGGGGAAATATTTTTGAGTATGAGGCAGCAGAAGGAGGCAAGGGCTTGAATATGTGGTTTGAAAGAGAGGGCACAGTTGAGGATCACCCCAAGGCACCGAGCGTACGGGACTGGGAAAAGCGAGCAGCCATTGACATTCATAGAGAGGTCTGGTGGCGGGGTAGAGTGAGATGGGGAAAGATGATGAATTCTGTTTTGTCCAAGTTCAGTTTGAGAAAGCGAGCAGAAAAGAACGCTGAGATAGCAGACAGACATTGTGGGATTTTTGTCAGTAAGGAGGTGAGGTCAGGTCCAGATAGGTAGATCTGTGTGTCATCGGCGTAGAGGTGATACTGCAAACCATGGAATTCTATGAGCTGTCCCAGGCCGAAGGTGTAGATGGAAAAGAGTAGGGGTCCTAGGACTGAGCCTTGAGGAACACCGACAGACAGGGGGCGAGCTGAAGAGGTGGTGTGTGAGAGGGAGACAATAAATGTTCGGTCTGTTAGGTATGATGAGATCCAGGATAGGGCCAAGTCTGTGATGCCAAGAGATGAGAGAATCTGTAGCAGGAGGGAATGGTCCACAGTGTCAAAGGCAGAAGACAAGTCAAGGAGAAGGAGGACAGAGTAGTGTCGCTTGCAGGTCGTTAGTGACTTTAGTTAGGGCAGTTTCAGTTGAGTGATGCGGTCGGAAGCCAGATTGTAACCGGTCAAAGAGGGAACAGGAGGAGAGGTGGGAGGAAAGTTCACGGTATACATGCTGTTCCAGTAGTTTTGAGGCGTAAGGGAGTAGAGATATCGGGCGATAGTTAGACACAGAGGATGGGTCGAGGGAGGGCTTTTTGAGGATGGGTGTGATTGAGGCATGTTTGAAGGATGAGGGAAAGACATCATTTGTAAGTGAAAGGTTGAAGAGGTGCGTAAGAGTTGAGATGAAGACTGTGGCAAAGTTAGGGATGAGGTGGGACGGAAGCGGGTCAAGCGCGCAAGTGGTGAGGTGTGATCTTGACAGGAGGGTGGAGAGCTGATCTTCTGTCCTGGTGGAGAAGCTGGTTTTGGAAGAACAGGGCTGAGTGGCTAAGAGGGGCATTGGGGACTGTGGGCCAAAGCTTTCTCTGATCGCATCGATCTTCTACTTAAAGAAGGAGGCACAGTCTTCAGCAGAAATGAGAGGAGAGGGAGGAGGTGATGTGGGACGGAGTAGAGAATTGAAAGTGTTGAAGAGTTGTTTAGGGTTGTGAGACAGGGAGGATATGAGAGATGCGAAGTTTGTTTTGCGGCAAAGAGCGTGGACTTGAAGCTGGCAAGGTACTGCTTGTATGCGTTGAAGTGCTCGGTAGAATGGGTTCGCCTCCATCTCCGCTCAGCGGCCCTGGAAACCCGTCTCAGTTCTTTGGTCAGGTTGGTCAGCCAGGGCTGCCTGTTGATTGTACAAGTTTTGCTTTGCGTGAGGGGGGCGGCCGAATCAAGTGTGGCTGTTATTGTGGTGTTTAGAAAGTGACAGCAGCATCTGTGTCATGAAGGGAAGCTATGTCTGTAAGAGGGAGAAGGGACTCAGAGAGTGATTGTTAATTGAGGTGTTTGAGATTCCTGCGATCAAAAAATTGTATCTGCACCTAAATGGTATAATTAAAAACGTCAGTTCGGCGAGCAAAAGTAAGCTCTGACCAAACCCGAGATCACAAAAAATGGAGACTCTACAGGTATCAGAAAATGGCGCAATTTTTTTTTCCAACAAAGTTTGGAATTTTTTTTCACCACTTAGATAAAAAAGAACCTAGACATGTTTGCTGTCTATGAACTCATAATTACCTGGATAATCATAATAGCAGGTCAGTTTTAGCATTTAGTGAACCTGGTAAAAAAGCAAAACAAAAACAAGTGTGAGATTGCTCTTTTTTTTGCAATTTCATCGCACTAGGAATTTTTTTTCACATGGCCATTTTGACCAAAAAATAAAAAAGTTATGGCTCTGAGAAGAAGGGGAGCAAAAAATGAAAATGTAAAACAGAAAATACCTCTGGTCGTTAAGGGGTTAACAAAGAGCTTAATAGTAAAATTCACAAGTGTTTGATCCATGAATCGCCCAATAGGTTTCAGGGTTCAATTAGAATTGGCATTTAAACAATCCTCATAATCATGCTGTTCACATTGGACATCATGAGACCAAGTCGACACCTAACAATTGAAGTTATCGTGAGGCTTCAAGCAGGATATTCTCAGATGGAGGTGGCCAGTGAGCTTAGAGTGTCATCAGCAGGTTGCAACAGAGTTACAGAGAGACTGGAAGAGTCACAGAAAGGCATAGAAGTGGAAGTCCTTTGGTCACATCCCACTGATGACTACTTCATTGGGAACAATGTCCTTCAGAACCGGAAGATGAATGTCACACAACTCAAGGCACATTTAAGGGAGGTGAGAAGCAGCCACTTGTCACGTGAGACCATTTGAAACCATTTATGTCAGCATTGTCTGCATGCTAGCAAACCAGCAAGGATACCTGACTGCCTGCCCACACCATCAGGCACAAGCATCATTGTCTTGTGGGGCGAGGGACCAGTGGGCATCAGTGCTGTTCAATGATGAAAGTCGATTCATGCTGAGCAGAAATGATGGCCGCAAGCGATTTTGGAGAAGTCAAGGAGAGCGCTATGCATCAACAACTGTTGTCATTAGATGAGCCTTTGGTGGTGTTGGTGTTACAGTGTGGGCAGGAGTCCAGCAAATACAGAACTGCCATACACTTTTTGAATGGTACAGTGACAAGCCCTTACTACTTGAATACCATCATTAATCTAGCCATTGTGCCTCTGCATGAACAACACAGGCCTAATTTCATCTTCATGGACAGCAATGCTCCATCTCTTTGAAGATGCATCATTAGTAAACTGCTGCTTGAGACTGGGGTACATCAAATGGAGGGGCCTGCACTTTCTCTGGACCTGAAACCCATAGAAAACCTTTGGGATCAGCTGAGTCGCCGTGTAGAGTCTCGTAACTCTGCACCCCAGAACCTAAATGACCTGAGGGCCAATCATTTAAATACACCACCCCACTTGCTTGTTTTCCCTCAATATCCACCCCCTCTTATCTTTGATTAGCAGCTCTGGCTTCATAGAGCCAGAGAAGGGCGGAGATAGAGGGGAAAACAATCAGGTGTATATAAATGATTGGCCCCGCCTTGAAGCACCAAGCAACCTGTACTTGGTTTGAACATTCATTCTGTGCTGACAGAATCCCTTTAAACACATTAGAACAGGCATAATACACCAATAGGAAACCTCCCAATGTTAGATCATTTCAAAACAATTAAACTACCTGCTCTTTGGGAACATGTTCTGAATTTGGTGAATTTCAATTTAAAAAGGATATATCTAATTTGAATGCACTTTTGCAATTAAATATTGAACCCCCATGAATGCATATACAATAATTTTGGTTATTGATTTATATAGACACTTCACAAATATTGCAGCATTTTCAGAATTTTACATTTAGTCTGTGAAATCCCCATAGGTATAATATTGCATCTTTATATGTGAGGCTGATGGACGGATCTGTCACTCACTAACTTAATAAAAGAGGGCATCAACTCCTGTTAATACAGATGTAATGCATCTCAGTGCGGTAGGGTGCAAACAGTGAAGCAGATGATTATTCTTGTTGTAGGAATTATGATTGAAATGATGATGTCATTCTTTGCTTTGTAGAAGAGATGTGCAATATATATGTCACATAATAAAGCAATTTGTACACAAACTCCACAGTGTGGAAATTGGAGTTCATAAGGAAGACAGTTAAAGCCAATAAGGGGAGACAGGTGTCGGTTATATCCACTGAGGGCAAACAGTGTGGCAGTTATAGCTCATAAGGGTGGACAATGTGGCAGTTACAGTTTATAAGGTGCAACAGTGTGGCAGTCATAGCTCTTAAGGGGGATGGTGTGGAGACCATGGTTCATAAGAGAGGACAATATGGATATTATAGTTCTTGAAGGCGAATAGTGGGGTGATTGTACTTCATAAGGGATAATGCTGTGGAGGAAATATTTTAAAGGAGAGGACATTGTGGAGGATATGTACCGTAACTGAGATAGTGTGGGAGTCAAATTTTGTGCAAGGTGCACAGTGAGGTGCAATTATTTATTCATGAGGACAGTGTAGGTAATATATTTTTATGCAGGGACATTATAATGGCATTGTTATTTTTAGAGGCACTATGACGGGATGTGCTGCAGAACACCAAAGAAGAGAAAAATTTGTAGATTTCCAGAGGCAAGAGGAAGAGTTGAAAAGTTACCAGGGTGTCAGGACAAAATGAAAGAGAAGAAAGGGATCAAGAGAAGTCCAGTTACAGAAAATGTCCTATAAATGATCTGGGAGTAAATACTGCTTCTGTCTAAGCAGCACTTTGATTCCTGTATGGTCCTCAGTCTAATAATGGCTATCAACAACTCTCAGTATCTTCTTACCATTGTTAAAGACATACTGGGAGTTGTAGGTTCATGCAATACAAATGTATATGGCAGGGACTAATCTGATATCGCAAATGATCTCTATATTAAAAGGCTTGCCCCTTTCAGAACATTGCAGTGTCGAAGCACAGTTTTTATAAAATAAAAAAGAAACTGCACTTTGTTTATCATCCCCGGATGCAGAGTCTGTGCTACTGTTACCAGTGTCTGGCTGCAAAGAATCTTGGAAATGTGCCTGTGCTGTGTACTGTGTAATGACTGTGTAGTGATCCTATTGAATAAATTGTACTTTGTTAATGAAAGAACCCTTTTTAAAGATTGCAATATATATGTAAAAAATTGGAAGTTATGCGGCTTTTCCTTATGGGATTCGGTTTCTTTCTGCATACCTGTAGATTTCATTGGGCGAGTCTCTGACAAGTGAAAAAAAACGAGTTCATACTGCATCTTTTTTCTCTGAGTGCTGTGCATTTGCTGTCCATTTTTACATGGACTGAAAATACACTTATTTGAACCTACCCTGCCATACCATTGTTTCCTCAGACAACATAGTGTTCCTGGACTTATTGCACTCTGTGAAGAAAGATATAAGCTATGTTGATGTCATCAGTGCCCTCAACCCACTGCGCCTCAAAACTATTCCTTATAAACGGTTCAAAAGAGAATGGAGAAACTGTTCCAACTTCATCATTTTTCTGAATCTGGCCAGCATTTTGAAGAATCACTTCAACCAAAAAGAGATACTCAACCCGTCTAGTACAAGGAGCTCTCAACAATGTTAAACTACTTATGCAAAAACACAAACAGTTAAAAGACCACATATAGCTAGGGGCTGGTATTCTCAGATTGGTAAGGGGCCATGGATATTAGCCCCCTCAGCCTAAAAATAGGAGCTCGCAGCCACCCAGAAAAAGCACATCGAATAGATGCACCAATTCTGGTGCTTTGCCCTGCTCATCCCACGTGCTCTGGTGCAGTGGCAAGTGACATAATTAGGTTTGTCTTATGGCCGCTGATATCAAGCCCAGGGGTTAGTAATGGAGAGGCGTCTATAAGACGCACATCTCAGTGTCTCTTCTGGCTGCCAGGCTTAACACTCGCATCATGCAAACTTCCAGTATGGCAACTAAATGTAGCAGAGCTAGACTCGTCGAGGGACAAATGGATTATCTTCTCGTCAGACAGATGAGGAATATTATTGTTTATTATTTTTGGTCTTTTTTACAGATGATATTGTATCAAAGGATTATCTTCATGTCAGACATTTGAGGGATATCGTTGTTTATTATTTTCTGTCTTTTACAGGGGGACATGGGCTTTAGTGTATTAGACATAAAGGTGAGTATAACCTTTTTTTTATTTCAAATAAAGGTGACAGAGTCTTTAATTCAATTAAAGGCCTTTATTCTGGCTGTTTTTTTTTTACAATCTAACTATGGGGTTAGTAATGGGGGTGTCTTATGGACACCCCCATTACTAACCCCTGGGCTTGATGCCAGCGGCCATAAAAAGGCTGACATCAACCCTAAACCCATTAACCCACTTGCCACAACACCAGGGCATATTGGAATAGCAGGGCAAAGCGCCAGAATTGGTGCATCTAATAGATGCACCTTTGATGGGGTGGCTGCAGACTTATTTTTAGGCTGTGGAGGAAAATATCCACAGCCCCTTCCCAGTCTCAGTATATCAGTCCCAACTCTCTGATGTTGCTTGGCTGATTGTCAAAAAATGGATGGCACCCAATGCTTTTTTTTCAATTATTTATTTAAATAATTTAAAAACACAGCTTGGGACCCCTCTATTCTTTATAAATAAAGCTGACAGCTGAGGTCTGAAGCTTACAGCTGTCAGTTTGCATGTGCTGATTACCAGTAATAGAAGAGACCCAACATCGTTTTAAATTTTTTTTTATTGCACTGGCGCCGACTGATGAATACTCTCATCAGCCTCGCCTGCTCTTTCTGCTATCAGCAGCAGCAGGTGTACGCTGAT
>JARQOD010000006.1:252882859-253013977 GCA_033576555.1 Oophaga sylvatica
AGGGGCTTCAGTAACTGCAAGCAACCCAACAGTGCCATCAGGGTTTTAAAAGTGACTGCCTGTGTTGCTAAAGTGATTCTGCATTCAAATTTTTTGTTTTAATGTTTGCACTCACTTTGTTCCCCCGGTTCTACTGATGGGTTTACTTGCGTATATTCTGCAAGCAAACCAACAGTGCCTACAGGGTTTAAAAAAGTTTATGCCCTGTGTATGCTATTGTTTTGAGTTCTGCATTCAATTTTTTGTTTTAAAAAGTTGCACTCACTCTTGTTCCGTGTCTACTGATGGGTTTACTTGCGATATATTCTGCAAGCAAACCCAAAAGTGGCCTCGGTTCAAAGTGACTGCCTGTGTATGCTAATTGCTAGAGTTCTGCATTCAATTTTTTGTTTTAATGTTGCATCACTCTTGTTCTGTGTCTACTGATGGGTTTACTTGCAGATATATTCTGCAAGCAAACCCAACAGTGCCCTCAGGTTCAAAAGTGACTGCCCTGTGTATGCTATTATTGAGTTCTGCATCAATTTTTTGTTTTAATGTTGCACTCACTCTTGTTCCTGTGTCTACTGATGGGTTTACTTGCAGATATATTCTGCAAGGCAAACCCAACAGTGCCCTCAGGTTCAAAAGTGACTGCCCTGTGTATGCTATTGCTATGAGTCTGCATTCAATTTTTTTGTTTTAATGTTGCACTCACTCTTGTTCTGTGTCTACTGATGGGTTTACTTGCAGATATTCTGCAAGCAAACCCACAGTGCCCTCAGGTTCAAAATGTGACTGCCCTGTGTATGCTATTGCTATGAGTTCTGCATTCATTTTTTGTTTTTATGTTGCACTCAACTCTTGTTCCTGTTTCTACTGATGGGTTTACTTGCAGATTTTTCTGCATCAAACCAAAGTGCCCTCAGGTTCAAAAGTGACTGCCCTGTGTATGCTATTGCTATGAGTTCTGCATTCAATTTTTGTTTTAATGTTGCACCACTCTTGTTCCTGTGTCTACTGATGGGTTTACTTGCGATATTATTCTGCAGCAAACCCAACAGTGCCCTCAGGTTCAAAAGTGACTGCCTGTGTATGTATTGCTATGAGTTCTGCATTCAATTTTTTGTTTTAATGTTGCATCACTTTGTTCCTGTTCTCTGATGGGTTTACTTGCAGATATATTCTGCAAGCAACCCAACAGTGCCCTCAGGTTCAAAAGTGACTGCCTGTGTAGCTATTGCTATGAGTTCTGCATTCAATTTTTTGTTTTAATGTTGCACCACTCTTGTTCCTGTGTCTATGATGGGTTTACTTGCAGATATATTCTGCAGCAAACCCAACAGTGCCCTCAGGTTCAAAGTGAATGCCCTGTGTATGCTATTGCTATGAGTTCTGCATTCAATTTTTGTTTTAATGTTGCACTCACTCTGTTCCTGTGTCTACTGATGGGTTTACTTGCAGATATTCTGCAAGCAAACCCAACAGTGCCTCAGGTTCAAAAGTGAACTGCCCTGTGTATGCTATTGCTAGAGTTCTGCATTCATTTTTTGTTTTAATGTTGCACTCACTCTTGTCTGTGTCTACGAGGGTTTACTTGCAGATATATTCTGCAAGCAACCCAACGTGCCCTCAGGTTCAAAAGTGACTGCCCGTGTTGCATTGCTATGGTTTGTTCAATTTTTGTTTATGTCACCACCTTGTTCTGTTTGATGGTTACTTGCAGAAAATTCTGCAAGAAACCACATGCCCTAGGTCAAAAGGAGCCTGTGATGCTATTCTATGAGTTGCATAATTTTTGTTTTGTTCACCATCTTGTCTGTTTTGATGGGTTTACTTGCAGTATATTCTGCAAGCAAACCCAACAGTGCCCTCAGGTCAAAGTGATGCCTTGTAGCTATTCTTGGTTCTGCATATTTTTGTTTAAGTTGCACACTCTTGTCGTTCATGTGGGTTACTGCAGATAATTCGCAAGCAACCCAAAAGGCCCCAGTTCAAAAGTGTTTGCTTGTTGTATTGCTATGTTCTGCTTCAATTTTTGTTTAAAAATTGCACTCACTCTGTCGGTCACAGGTTTCTGCAGATATATTTGCAAGCAAACCCAACAGTGCCCTCGTCAAAATTTTGCCTGGTTTTATGCATGAGTTCTGATCAATTTTTGTTTTAATGTTGCACCTCTGTCTTGTCTGGGGTTTACTGCAGAATATTGCAAGCAACCAACAGGCCCCAGGTTCAAAGTGATGCCTTTTATGCATTCATGAGTTCTGCATTCAATTTTGTTTTAAAAATTGCACTCACTTTGTCCTGTTCTACTGAGGTTACTTGCAGTTATTCTGCAAGCAACCCAACAGTGCCCTCAGGTTCAAAGTGACGCCCGTGTAGCTATTGTATGAGTTCTGCATTCATTTTTTGTTTTAATGTTGCACTCACTTGTTCCTGTGTTACGT
This sequence comes from Oophaga sylvatica, assembly GCA_033576555.1. Classification (NCBI taxonomy): domain Eukaryota; kingdom Metazoa; phylum Chordata; class Amphibia; order Anura; family Dendrobatidae; genus Oophaga; species Oophaga sylvatica. The sequence continues at coordinate 252,885,286 of JARQOD010000006.1, forward strand.
GGTTACTTGCGATATATCTGCAGCAACCAACAGTGCCCTCAGGTTCAAAAGTGATGCCGGTAGCTATTGCTATGAGTTCTCATCAATTTTTTGTTTTAATGTTTCTCACCTGTTCCTGTGTCTATGATGGGTTACTTGCGTTTTTGCAAGCAAACCAACGTGCCAGGTCAAAGGTGCCTTGTATGCTTTGTATATTTGTTCAATTTTTGTTTTAAGTTGCACCACTCTTTCCTGTGTTACTGTGGTTTACTTGCAGATAATTCTGCAGCAACCAACAGTGCCTAGGTTCAAAAGTCGCCCTTGTAAAAAAAAAAAAAAAAAAAAAAAAAAAAAAAAAAAAAAAAAAAAAAAAAAAAATTTTTTTTTTTTTTTTTTTTTTTTTTTTTTTTTTTTTTTTTTTTTTTTTTTTTTTTTTTTTTTTTTTTTTTTTTTTTTTTTTTTTTTTTTTTTTTTTTTTTTTTTTTTTTTCTGAAGCAAACCCAACATGCCTCAGGTTCAAAAGTGACTGCCCTGTGTATGCTATTGCTATGAGTTCTGCATTCAATTTTTTGTTTTAATGTTGCACTCACTCTTGTTCCTGTGTCTACTGATGGGTTTACTTTTCAGATATATTCTGCAAGCAAACCCAACAGTGCCCTCAGGTTCAAAGTGACTGCCCTGTGTATGCTATTGCTATGGTTCTGCATTCAATTTTTTGTTTTAATGTTGCACTCACTCTTGTTCTGTGTCTACTGATGGGTTTACTTGCAGATATATTCTGCAAGCAAACCCAACAGTGCCCTCAGGTTCAAAAGTGACTGCCCTGTGTATGCTAAATTTCTATGAGTTCTGCATTCAATTTTTTTGTTTTAAAGTTGCACTCACTCTTGTTCCTGTGTCTACTGATGGGTTTACTTGCAGATATATTCTGCAAGCAAACCCCAAAAGTGCCCTCAGGTTCAAAAGTGACTGCCCTGTGTATGCTAATTGCTATGAGTTCTGCATTCAATTTTTTGTTTTAATGTTGCACTCACTCTTGTTCCTGTGTCTACTGATGGGTTTACTTGCGATATATTCTGCAAGCAAACCCACAGTGCCTCAGGTTCAAAAGTGACTGCCCTGTGTATGCTATTGCTATGAGTTCTGCATTCAATTTTTTGTTTTTAATGTTGCCCCTCACTCTTGTTCCTGTGTCTACTGATGGGGTTTTCTTGCAGATATATTCTGCAAGCAAACCCAACAGTGCCCTCAGGTTCAAAGTGACTGCCCTGTGTATGCTATTGCTATGAGTTCTGCATTCAATTTTTTGTTTTAATGTTGCACTCACTCTTGTTCCTGTGTCTACTGATGGGTTTACTTGCAGATATATTCTGCAAGCAAACCCACAGTGCCCTCAGGTTCAAAAGTGACTGCCTGTGTATGCTATTGCTATGAGTTCTGCATTCAATTTTTTGTTTTAAAGTTGCACTCACTCTTGTTCCTGTGTCTACTGATGGGTTTACTTGCAGATATATTCTGCAAGCAAACCCCAACAGTGCCCCCAGGTTCAAAAGTGACTGCCCTGTGTATGCTATTGCTATGAGTTCTGCATTCAATTTTTTGTTTTAATGTTGCACTCACTCTTGTTCCTGTGTCTACTGATGGGTTTTACTTGCAGATATATTCTGCAAGCAAACCCAACAGTGCCCTCAGGTTCAAAAGTGACTGCCCTGTGTATGCTATTGCTTGTTGCTTCAATTTTTTGTTTTATTTTGCACTCACTTTTCTGTGTCTTCTGTTGGGTTTACTTGCGATATATTCTGCAGCTAAACCACGTGCCTCAGGTTCAAAAGTGATGCCTGTGTGTACTATGTTTCTGCATTAATTTTGTTTATGTTGCACTCCTCTTGTTCTGTGTCTACTGATGGTTTACTTGCATGATATATTCTGCAAGCAACCAACAGTGCCTCAGGTTCAAAAGTGACTGCCCTGTGTATGCTATTGCTATGAGTTCTGCATTCAATTTTTTGTTTTAATGTTGCACTCACTCTTGTTCCTGTGTCTACTGATGGGTTTACTTGCAGTATATTCTGCAAGCAAACCACAGTGCCTCAGGTTCAAAAGTGACTGCCCTGTGTATGCTATTGCTATGAGTTCTGCCCTTCAATTTTTTGTTTTAATGTTGCACTCACTCTTGTTCCTGTGTCTACTGATGGGTTTACTTGCAGATATATTCTGCAAACAAACCCAACAGTGCCCTCAGGTTCAAAAGTGACTGCCTGTGTATGCTATTGCTATGAGTTCTGCATTCAATTTTTTGTTTTAATGTTGCACTCACTCTTGTTCCTGTGTCTACTGATGGGTTTACTTGCAGATATATTCTGCAAGCAAACCCAACAGTGCCCTCAGGTTCAAAAGTGACTGCCTGTGTATGCTATTGCTATGAGTTCTGCATTCAATTTTTTGTTTTAATGTTGCACTCACTCTTGTTCCTGTGTCTACTGATGGGTTTACTTGCAGATATATTCTGCAAGCAAACCCAACAGTGCCCTCAGGTTCAAAAGTGACTGCCCTGTGTATGCTATTGCTATGAGTTCTGCATTCAATTTTTTGTTTTAATGTTGCACTCACTCTTGTTCCTGTGTCTACTGATGGGTTTACTTGCAGATATATTCTGCAAGCAAACCCAACAGTGCCCTCAGGTTCAAAAGTGACTGCCCTGTGTATGCTATTGCTATGAGTTCTGCATTCAATTTTTTGTTTTAATGTTGCACTCACTCTTGTTCCTGTGTCTACTGATGGGTTTACTTGCAGATACTGTATATTCTGCAAGCAAACCCAACAGTGCCCTCAGGTTCAAGAGTGTGTGCCCTGTTGATTCTGAGCTATGTGTTGTGCATTCTATTGATTTGTTTAATGCCCAGTCACTCTTGTTCCTCATGTTAAGTTTGTTTTTGCTGCCTGATATACAGTCATGGCCAAAAGTTTTGAGAATGACACAAATATTATTTTTCACATGATCTGCAGCCTCTGGTTTTTATGTGTGTTTGACAGATGTTTTTATCACAGACAGAAATATTAATTGCAAACATATGAGTAACAAAAGCTTATATTGACAGTTAGAATGAGTTAATGCAGCAAGTCAATATTTGCAGTGTTGACCCTTCTTCTTCAGGACCTCTGCAATTCTCCCTGGCATGCTCTCAATCAACTTCTGGACCAAATCCTGGCTGATAGCAGTCCATTCTTGCACAATCAGTGCTTTCATTTTGTCAGAATTTTTAGGTTTTTGTTTGTTCCACCCGTCTCTTGATGATTGACCACAATTTCTCAATGGGATTAAGATCTGGGGAGTTTCCAGGCCATGGACCCAAAATCTCTATGTTTTGTTCCCTGAGCCATTTAGTTATCACCTTTGCTTTATGGCAAGGTGCTCCATCATGCTGGAAAAGGCATTGTTGATCGCCAAACTGCTCTTGGAGGGTTGGGAGAAGTTGCTCTTGGAGGACATTCTGGTACCATTCTTTATTTATGGCTGTGTTTTTAGGCAAGACTGTGAGAGAGCCATTCCCTTGGCTGAGAAGCAACCCCACACATGAATGGTTTCAGGATGCTTAACAGTTGGCATGAGACAAGACTGGTGGTAGCGCTCACCTTGTCTTCTCCGAATGAGGCGTTTTCCTGATGTCCCAAACAATCGAAAAGGGGATTCATCAGAGAAAATAACTTTACCCCAGTCCTCAGCAGTCCACTGCCTGTACCTTTTGCAGAATAACAGTCTGTCCATGATGTTTTTACTGGAGAGAAGTGGCTTCTTTGCTGCCCTCCTTGAGACCAGGCCTTGCTCCAAGAGTCTCCGCCTCACAGTGCGTGCAGATGCACTCACACCTGCCTGCTGCCATTTCTGAGCAAGCTCTGCACTGCTGGTAGCCCGATCCCGCAGCTGAAACACTTTTAAGAGACGGTCCTGGCGCTTGCTGGTCTTTCTTGGGCGCCCTGGAGCCTTTTTGGCAACAATGGAACCTCTCTCCTTGAAGATTCTTGATATGCGATAGATTGTTGACTGAGGTGCAATCTTTCTAGCTGCGATACTCTTCCCTGTTAGGCCATTTTTGTGCATTGCAATGATGACTGCACGTGTTTCTTTAGAGATGACCATGGTTAACAGAAGAGAAACAATGATGCCAAGCACCAGCCTCCTTTTAAAGTGTCCAGTGGTGTCATTCTTACTTAATCATGACAGATTGATCTCCAGCCATGTCCTCATCAACATCCACACCTGTGTTAATGGAGCAATCACTGGAAAGAGTTTAGCTGGTGCTTTTAAGGCAGGGCTGCAATGATGTTGAAATGTGTTTTGGGGGATAAAGTTCATTTTGTAGCCAAATATTGACTTTGTAAGTAATTGCTGTTAAGCTGATCACTCTTTATAACATTCTGGAGTATATGCAAATTGCCATTAGAAAAAGTGAAGCAGTAGACTTTGTAAAAATTAATATTTGTGTCATTCTCAAAACTTTTGTCCATGACTGTATTCTAACAGCAAACATAACAGTGTCATGTGGTTCAACAGTCAATGACATGTGGATTCTAAAGCTTTTTATAATGCTTCATTAACAGTTTGACATTTATATTGAGGTATGTGTGTTGAGAGTGAATTTGCACATACTGCATTGTATTAATTTTTATTTATTTATTTTTTATCAACAGTGAACAAAATCCGCACACGATGGCGCTCGATGAAAGACCGCTTCAACACTGATGTTCGAGCAGAGGGACAGGTTCGCAGTGGTTCTGCAGCAAGGCCAAAAAGAAATATCGCTACTATCGCGAGTTGGCGTTCCTGAGACCGGTCCTTGCCAGCAGAGCGTAAGTTTTTTAGATTTTCAATTTTTTTGTTATTTTTTAATTTATTTTTTCTTGTCTACAGCTGATGCTTCTTGTTCATGCATTATAGTAATGTTTGGTTTTTCTTTCCACAGCACCTGGAGCAGCACCATGCAGCCTGTCCTGAAGCGGTCCTTCCTTGGATGACCTTGGACACGTCCCAGCCATCCGACAGCCTGGAAGCAACTTGCAGGTCAGCAACACGGACAGCTGGTGACCAGGAAGCTGGTCCATCAGGTCTTCCCCTCTCCCAGGTCTCTGCCACTGGTTATGCGGGCACTTACCGCCAGCGGCAGAGGGCCATGGAGAGGAATGTCTTGCCCGAGTTTGTTCACTTGAGCGAGTCCTTTCAAGGCCATATCAAGACGCTTGGAGGCAGAGTTGGAAGCGGTTTTTCACTGATGGAACGTGGTTTTACCCACATGGATCACCGCTTCAACGGTGTCGACCAGCGTTTGATCGCCTGGAAGCCGACCTCAACAGACCAGCGCACCATTTTTTAGTAAAATAGAACGGGCATGGCGGAACACCTAAGTCCTGAGCAACAGCTGGGTGTGATGCAGGCCTGCAACAATGCTTACATGCAGTATATCCAGCAGAATCGGTACGCGCAGCAGTCAGTGGTTGCATATCCAACAGTGCCACCACTGATTCGCCACACATCACTACCGACTTCTGCTGCATACCACTGCACGGCCACCAGCATTCCAAGTCAACACTACACCACCACAAGTCCAAGTACTGTTGGACAGTCCACCGTCGCCACCACCATGGCAAGCGCTGCTCCTGTGTGGAGCAACACCACCACTGACACTGGTCCACAGTCATGGACTCAAGCTAGCACACTACCTGCTTGGGCCAACATACCAACTTGTCCTTCTACTAGTATGTACTGCTTACCAGCACCCACTGATCAAATGAGTACCGTCACCAGTCAGCAAGCCATTTCAAGGGCACCCACTTCTCCTTCTATGAGTACCGCCACGAGTCGTCAACAATTTATGGACACACCAGCCACTGATCCTATGAGTACCGCCACCAGTCATCAACCATGCATTTCAAGGGCACCCACTTCTCCTTCTATGAGTACCGCCACGAGTCGTCAACAATTTATGGACACACCAGCCACTGATCCTATGAGTACCAGCCACCAGTCATCAACCATGCATTTCAAGGGCACCCACTTCTCCTTGGAACACCGCCAACCCTTCTGTTACTCCGAGCACTGGCAACACTTCCACCGCCACTGACACCAGCGAGCATGAGAGCGGTGACCTACATTCTGTCTTTTTTAGGTCAAGGCCACAGTCAACCAGCTTAAGGCGGACACAGAGAAGTCGGTCCACGCAAGGTACTCCTGTCCCCAAGAAGAAAAAAAAAAATCTTTGTTGGTGCATCCACCCTCTCCTCCTAATGTGTCTGAAAGTGACTCTCATTTGATGTCTCAGCTTCCTTCACCCACTACTTTTGTTGCCCCTTCCCCTCGAACCCCTTCATCGCTTTCCAGCCGTCTTCATCTCTGCACACCCCCAGAGTCTCAAAATCACCACCAAAACGTCATTAGCAATAAAAATTTCTCACATTTCTATACAACTTCTGTGGCAGTGACGATACCAATGGCATGTTCTACACACATTGTACTAATATTATTTTTCTCCTACTTCTGGTGCAGTGAATATACCAATTTCATCTTGTACACACATTATACTAATCTGATTTTTAAAAAACTTCTGGGGCAGTAAATATAACAATTTCATCTTGTACACACATTGTACTAATCTGATTTTTCTACTACATATGTGGCAGTGACTTTAACAATTTTTATATTGTACACACATTGTACTAATCTGCTTTTTCTACTACTTCATGGGGCAGTAAATATACCAATTTCATCTTGTACACACATTGTACTAATCTGATTTTTCTACTACTTCTGGGGCAGTGACTTTACCAATTTTTATATTGTACACACATTGTACTAATCTGATTTTTCTACTACTTCTGGGGCAGTGACAATACCAATTCATCTTGTACACACATTGTACTAATCTGATTTTTCTATTACTATGTGGCAGTGACTTTACCAATTTTATTTGTACACACATTGTACTAATCTGATTTTTCAATTACTACTGGGGCAGAGACTATACGAATTTTTATATTGTACACACATTTTACTAATCTGACTTTTCAATAACTTCTGGGCCAGTGACAATACCATGGTCATGTTGGACCCAAATTGTACTAATCTGATCTATCCAAAACCTTTGTGTGACTATAAATAATTTTTTTGTTTACTCAAAAAAGTAATAATGTGATATGTAGAAATGTCAGCCAAAAATAAAATTGGCAATTCAAATGTTGTTTTACGGTTGTACAAAATAAATGTGCCAATCTTCTTTTAGTAATTTTGGTTTGCTTTGTGTTTATTTTGCCGCCTACACACTTCGCCGTACACACACTGCGCCGTACACTTTGCGTTTTGGAGTACACATAACTCCACGAATGACACATGTTTGTGTACTTCATGGAGATATGTTTACTCCAAAACACAAATATATTCCTTTTTTGTTCACAACCACTCTGTCAGTCTGCTAATATTGAACAGACTGAATAGAGGATGGGGTTCCGTGCAAGGCATATCTATTTAACCTTGCCATATATACTAAAAACTGAAATGAGTGTGGTGTGTTTTTTACATTATTTCACTTGGTGATAGAAGGCCAGGGATTCTACATATAGCTTGTAATTGAGCACATCCTCTATTCAGTGTGTGTTGAAGAAACAGAGGAAATGATGGTGAAAATACACTATATATGTACAATACCCTGACCTTTATCATTACTATCACACCTGGGCAGGTGAACAGACATGAGTTTTAACCAGCAGCGTTGCTTCAGTATGCATTAATTTGAAGCATACTGTAGCGATGCTGCTGTTTATAACTCGTGTACTCACCTGCCCAGGCCTGATACATGCGTTATTTGGGGCATCACCACTTCAGCATGCCACCAGGCATTGGTATAGAACAAGATGTATAATCTTTTATCTCTGCGTTACAAATCAATTCACAGTGCCACAAATAATTGTTGTGTTATCTCCACCGTCACTGAAAATGGAAGCAAAATTGGATAAATAATAAAGGTCATACAACTTGTGTGCATGTATATTTAACTACATAGTCAGGATTACAAATGATTTGATGATGCACCCAAAAATATGCATCATGAATTCACTGGTAAACCTGGCCATTTCATAATTGTTTTTTAATTTAAAAACAGACTGCACGTGGTACAGGTATAAACAGAGTTATTTTATTAACATTAAAAAAAAAATGTATTAACATACAGACAATAACATTATTTTACACCATTTGTTCTTGCCAATCCAACCGTCCTACATCTGACATGAAGTAGGCCGCAAATTGGTCTCTCATTTTGCCTACTTCAACAGAAGACCTGAGAGGGTGCTGAGTGAAGTCAGGCAATGGGTTAGGAGCTGCATCATCCAGTTCAAAGTTTGGGTGCTCTTTAGACATCACAAAGTTATGAAGCACCACACAGGCCTTCACCACTTCATCCACTGTTTCCAGTTTCAGATGAATGGCTGTGCCCAGAATGCGCCATCTGGAAACCAGTATACCGAAGGCACACTCTACAGTTCTTCTTGCCCTGGTCAGCCTGTAATTGAAAATTCTTTTGGTGTGGTCCAAGTCCCGGCTGGAGTAGGGTTTAAGCAGGTGTTGGCTCATCTGGAATGCCTCATCCCCAACCATTACAAATGACATTGGTGGAGTTTCGGTGTGGGGAAGAGGCCGTGGCATGGGGAAATTAAACTGGTTTTCATACAACCTCCGTCCCATGTCCGAGTTCTTAAACGCCTGTGAGTCATTCCCACGGCCAAATGCACCAATGTCCACCGCAACAAACATACAGTCTGCATCCGCAATGGCCATAAGAACTGTAGAATAGTACTTCTTGTAATTGTAGTACTCCGAGTCTTTCTTTTGGGTTTGATAATCCGTATGTGTTTCCCATCAACTGCTCCCAAACAGTTGGGGAAATTGCAGGTTGTCCAGAATTTGTCAGCAATTTGTAGCCACTTTTCGGTGGTGGGCAGGGGCATAAATTCCGGACAGAGAACAGTCCACAATGCCCGGCAGGTGTCCAGAACAATTCCTGACAACGTGGAGATACCAATCCTGTACTGGAAGTGGAGTGAACACAGGCTCTCTCCAGTAGCAAGGAATCTAGAGAAAGAACAAAAAAAATATTATTGTATATGTTTTTGTAAAACATTAATAATCCAAAAAATGGCATAAAAATCATTCTGAAGGTCTTTGTTTACTAGCTGGCAGAACAAGAATGATGTCATCTTTGGAATAGTACAAGGCATACATGGTATATATGGTAATACAATGATGCAGGCATTGGTTTCTCAATAATACGTACCGTAAAGTCACCAGGAGTCTTTCCTCTGGAGGAATCGCCCGACGCAGCTGGGTGTCCTGTCTCCTTATTAATTGTTGTACCCGAGCAAGTAAATCCATGAAGGATTGTTGTGACATCCGGGTGTAGTCGGTAAATTTCTCCGGGTTTGACTGCAGCTCACTGTAGAGGGTGTGATACGCTCCACGGCTCTCCCAGAGTTCTACAATGGGATGTACCCACAAACGACGACGCTGCCGTCTCCACTGTCTATCTCTCTTCCTTTGTTCATGGCAAGCAAAGGCATAAGCCGAGCCATATCCATGTCCACACCATGTTCATCAAGGCAAATGCAAGCAAATGTGAAGAATGGCTGTGAACAGGCTCTATTTATATTTTCAATAAGACACGCCCACTGGTGTCCCATTGGTGGGTTCTGTTGCAAGAATTTTTCAAGGATTTTCATCATGTGTTTTGCACAGAAAAAACGCAAACGCATACAAAAACGCTTTAAATCGCATACAATCGCTTACAATCGCTGCATTTTTCAAAAGCAATTGCGCACTATTCGTTTGCAAAATATCGCAGCGATTATACGCGTTTGCACGCGTTTTTTTCATGCGTTTGATGTGCGCTCGATGCGCAGCGCTAAAAAACGCAAGTGTGAAAGTAGCCTTAGTCATGCAATGTTATCAGATTGTCTCTGATGAAACAGACTCTTTGTCAGTTTTATTTTGCAAAAAACACAATGTGTGAGATTTTCAAATTAAAATGAACCAGAATTTAATTTTGGCTTTTTTAGCTTAAAATGAGGTCTAGAAAAACATTATTTTTAGTTGTTTGGTTTAACTAATGCAATAGATGTATCTTACAGCATAAGCCATTTGGTGTATTTCAACACTGTCTAGTCTAGGTTTATGCTGTCTAGCTGTCTACACAGGGTTTGGAAATCTAATTCCTGACCAGGTTACTTTAACTATTATAAGGTGTGCGGACTAATATGAGGGGCGTTCATTATAGATTTCCCCTGTTCCACTTCTATTTATCACAGGACGCTGAAAGTGAACATATATAATGATATAAGTCTCTATAGGTTACGTGCCAATTTGCAACTCAGAACTGATAACGGTCTTGATTTTACAGGTGTATGTATGTAGCAAAATATGTTATGCTACATGCATTTTAACATGATAAAGCATTGCATTTACAGTTCTTGGTCCTGGGCTTTAAACCTGCACCATTGTAAATTTACATCTGGGATTAAAGCTCCTGTTGCTTTAATCTAGAAGGGTTAAGCCCCGTCTCACACAGCGATCTCGCTAGCGAGATCGCTGCTGAGTCACTAGTTTTGTGACGCAGTAGCGATGTCCCCAGCGATATCGCTGTGTGTGACATTCAGCGACGATCAGCCCCCTGCTGGGTATCTCTGATCGTCGCTGAATGTCCTGGACATTTTTTTGATCGCTGCATGTGACAGGCGGGAGATCAGCGATCCGCTGGTAACCAAGGTACACTTCGGGTTTCCAGGCGCGGGGCTGTGCCTGGAAACCCGCTGTGTACCTTGGATACCAGCGCCCTGATGCAGGGAGCTGGTAACCAAGGTACTGTTGTGAATGTGCTAGAAATGAATTCTGAGCAGAAGCTCCCTCTGGTGGTTACAAACAGTACTGAACTATTCAATGAAGATTGTGAAGATTGGCGATCAGGTGTTACTGACTGGTCTTATATAAGGGAGGTTCCCTCCCATCAGGGTTGCCGGTGATCAATTGTTCTGGTCTTAACTTTTGTTCCTGGTTCACTTTGAAGCTTGCTGTTTCGTGCCTGCATCTTCTGCTAACAGATAAGACATTTTCTTCTTTTAGTTTTTTGTGCTTGCTTTTTGCATTTTGTCCTGCACTTCTGTGGGGGTCTGCCAGGTCCCCTCCGGGGGCTTGTGCTCCTCTCAGTTTAGTTCAGCCAGTTGTTTGTTCATTTGCCTTTTCCAGTTTTTTCTGTGGCTGCGGCTTAGTTTTGTTACACCAGAGAACTAATTTAGGTGGTAGAGGTCGTGTGATCTCAGGTGTTTTTGCAATTAGTTGTTGGTATTTTTTTAGGGTTTTTTGGATTGCAGTAAGTGACCTTCCTATCCTTTTCTTTCTAGGAAGATTGGGCCCCAACGTTTGCTCATACTATTTTCTGTCTGTGTCTGTATTCCTCTTGTCTAAACGCCATTACATGTTTGGGGGCTTCCTATGTTCTTTGGGGATCTGCTCCGGGGCAGATAGTTTTCCTCTTTCTATCTTTAGGTGAAGTTAGCTTCTCAGGCTGTGACGAGGCGTCTAGGACCAATGTAGGTACGCTCCACGGCTGCATTTAGTTGTGGTGGTTAGTCAGGGTACTGCAATCCAATAGATTCCACCTCTCTGGTGTATTGCCTTTTTTGCCTGCTCTCCTCAGCTACCAAATCATAACAGTATCACCGGCCTAAAACTGATAATTATATGGTACTCACAGAAGGGAAAAATAGTGTGAAAGAAAGAAGATTGTCAGAGTTGTCAGAGATTTTTTTTTTTTTTTCCTCTGTATCTCTGGGTGCTGAGGAGGATTTTTTTTTTCTCTCAATGGAGTTTGCACAGTTGTCTGGCCGTGTGGATCAGCTTGCCACTGAAGTTCGGAGTATTGCTACCTATCTTGCAGGGTTGCCTGTTGTGGAACCTAGGATTCCCATGCCAGATTTGTTTTTGGGGGATCGAGCTAAATTTCTGAATTTCAAAAATAACTGTAAGTTGTTTTTTGCCTTAAAATCTAAGTCCTCAGGGAACGCAGCACAGCAGGTTCAAATTGTCATCTCTCTCCTGTGCGGCGATCCTCAGGATTGGGCTTTTTCCCTGACACCTGGGGACCCTGTTTTGAGTAATGTTGATGCATTTTTTCAGGCTCTGGGGTTATTGTACGATGAGCCTAATGTCACTGATCAAGCTGAAAAAGTCTTGTTGGCATAAAATCAGGGGCTTGAGGATGCTGAGTTATACTGTCAGAGATTCCGAAGGTGGGCAGTCCTGACCAAATGAAATGACGATGCTTTGGCAGCCCTTTTTCGGAAGGGTCTGTCAGAGAATGTAAAGGATGTTATGGTGGGATTCCCTGTCCCCTCTGGTCTCAGTGATTCTATGTCATTAGCGATTCAAATTGACAGACGTTTGCGTGAGCGTAAAGGTATGCGTGGAATAGTGTTGCCTTGTGAACCAGCTTCTGAACCCATGCAGTGTGATAGAGTGGCTTCTGGGGCACAGCGTCATGAGTTTCGAAAGCGCAATGGGTTATGTTTCTACTGTGGTGATGCCTCTCATGCTATTTCAGTCTCCCCTAAGCGGGGAAGACGTTTTGCACGTTCAGTTGTCTTGGGTAGTGTTCAGACTAAATTTTTGTTGACTGTTACCCTGATTTGCTCCCTGTCCACATTTTCTGCTCAGGCTTTTGTTGATTCGGGAGCAGCTATTAACCTGATGGATTTTGATTTTGCTAAACGTTGTGGGTTTCCCTTGATACCCCTACGGAAGTCTATTCCCCTACTGGGAATCGATTCTACCCCTTTAGCTGAGAATAAACCCCAGTTCTCTACTCAGGTGATAATGAGGGTTGAACCTGATCATCAGGAGAGTTGCAAATTTTTGGTGCTGTATAATCTGCATGACATTATTGTACTGGGTTTCCCTTGGTTACAGTCTCATAATCCTGTTTTGGATTGGAAATCTGTGTCTGTAACCAGTTGGGGCTGCCAATGAGTTAATGCCAACACTCCTGTTTTTTCTGCCTCCCCCAGGCTCAGGATGTTCCTGACTTTTTGACTGATTTTCTGATGTGTTTAGCGAAAGTAAATCTGCATCCTTGCCCCCCCATAGGAGCTATGACTGCACTATTGAATTAGTGCCTGGTAGTAAATTCCCTAAAGGTTGCATTTTTAACTTGTCTGTACCTGAACATGACGCTATGCGGTCTTATATCAAGGAGTCATTGGAGAAGGGTCATATCAGACCATCCTCTTCACCCTTGGGTGCCGGTTTTTTCTTTGTGGCCAAAAAGGATGGTTCATTAAGGCCGTGTATTGATTATCGTCTCTTGAACAATATCACTGTGAAATATCAATATCCGTTACCCTTGATTTCTGACCTGTTTTCCAGGGTGAAAAGTGCTACTTGGTTTACCAAGCTTGACCTCAGGGGGGCATATAACCTTATTCGCATTAAGCACGGAGATGAATGGAAGACGGCATTTAATACCCCAGAGGGGCATTTTGAGTGCCTAGTGATGCCCTTTGGGCTCACTAATGCTCCTTCCGTCTTCCAGTCCTTCATGAATGACATTTTCAGGGATTTTGTGGATAAATTTCTGATTGTTTATTTGGATGATATCTTGATTTTTTCCAATGATTGGGACTCTCATGTGAAACATGTTCGGACTGTGTTCCAGATTTTGAGAGAGAATGCTCTGTATGTGAAGGGATCAAAGTGTCTTTTTGGCGTACAGAGGATCTCATTTCTGGGATTCGATTTTGTCCCCATCTGTTATTGAAATGGACCCAGTCAAGGTTCAGGCCATCTGTGATTGGGTCCAACCTACTTCATTAAAGGCTCTTCAGAGATTCTTGGGTTTTGCCAATTTTTATCGTAAATTTATTGGTAATTTCTCTGTTATTGTTAAACCATTGACTGATTTGACCAAGAAGGGTTCTGATGTGGTGAATTGGCCTCCTGAGGCAGTTTCTGCGTTTCAGGAACTTAAGCAGAGATTCACTTCTGCTCCTGTTCTACGGCAGCCTGATGTTTCTCTGCCATTTCAGGTGGAGGTTGATGCCTCTGAAATTGGGGCAGGTGCCGTTTTGTCCCAAAGAGATCCTGAGACCTCTAAAAGTAACCCTTGTGCCTTTTTCTCTCGAAAATTTTCTCCAACTGAACGTAATTATGACGTGGGTAATCGGGAGTTATTGGCCATGAAGTGGGCTTTTGAAGAGTGGAGACATTGGCTGGAGGGAGCCAAACATCAGGTGGTGGTCCTCACGGACCATAAGAATCTGGTTTATCTGGAATCAGCCAAGCGACTTAATCCTAGACAGGCCAGGTGGGCCTTGTTTTTCACACGTTTTAATTTTGTGGTTTCCTTTCTTCCTGGCACTAAGAATTTTAAAGCGGATGCCCTCTCGAGGAGTTTCCTTGCTGACTCTCCCGAGTTATCTGATCCTACTGTTATTTTGAAAGAGGGTGTAGTTCTTTCCGCCATCTCGCCCAATTTGAGACTGGCTCTGGAAGGGTGTCAGGAGGATAAACCCGAACTCTGCCCTATTGGGAAATTTTTTGTCCCAGACCGGTGGAAAAAGAGTGTAATGTCTGAGATTCATTGTTCCGCATTGGCCGGTCATCCCGGAATTTTTGGTACCAGAGACTTGGTTAGTCGGTCCTTTTGATGGCCTACTTTGTCTCGTGACGTCAGGGAATTTGTGCAGTCCTGCGGGACTTGCTCTCGCTCCAAGCCTTGCTCTCGCCCTAGTGGTTTGTTGATGCCATTGCCTGTGCCCAAGAGACCATGGACTCATATCTCTATGGATTTCATTTCCGACCTCCCTGTTTCTCAGAGAATGACCGTTATCTGGGTGATTTGTGATAGGTTTTCCAAAATGATACATCTTGTGCCATTACCTAAGTTGCCTTCCTCCTCCGAATTGGTGCCTTTGTTCCTTCAGCACGTGGTTCGGTTACACGGCATTCCTGAGAACATTGTGTCTGACAGAGGAGTCCAGTTTGTTTCCAGATTTTGGAGGACTTTTTGTTCTAAACTTGGTGTTCAATTGTCTTTCTCCTCTGCTTTTCATCCTCAGACCAATGGACAAACTGAGAGAACAAACCAGACATTGGAGACTTATCTGAGATGCTTTGTGTCTGCTGATCAGGATGACTGGGTCTCTTTTTTGCCTTTGACTGAGTTTGCCCTTAATAATAGGGCTAGCTCTGCAACCTTGATGTCTCCATTTTTCTGCAATTTTGGGTTTCACCCTCTATTTTCTTCAGGACAGACGGAGGCTTCTGTCTGTCCAGGTGTTGACTCTGTTGTGGAGCGTATGCAGCAGATTTGGGACCAGGTAGTGGAGAGGTTGTCCCTCTCTCAGGAGAGGGCCCAGCGGTTTGCCAACCGGCATAGGACTGATGGTCCTCGGTTTGAAGTGGGGGACTTGGTCTGGTTGTCCTCAAGAAATATCCCTATGAGAGTTGCATCTCCTAAGTTTAAGCCTAGGTTCATTGGACCTTATAAGATCATGGAGATTCTTAATCCTGTTTCCTTTCGTTTACTTCTTCCAGGGACATTTAAGATCCATAACGTGTTCCACAAGTCCTTATTGAAGAGGTTTGTCGAGCCAGTGGTTCCTATGGCTGTGCCTCCTGACCCGGTTTTGGTTGAGGGCAATCTGGAGTATGTGGTTGAAAAAATATTGGATTCTCGTTTTTCTAGACGGAAGCTCCAGTATTTGGTTAAGTGGAGAGGTTATGGTCAGGAGGACAATTCTTGGGTGTTTGCTTCGGACATCTCATGCTAGAAGACTCATCCGTGCGTATCACAGAGCTCATCCTGATCGACCTGGTTGCCCAAATGTGGGTTTCGGTGACCCCTCCTTCAAGGGGGGAGTACTGTTGTGAATGTGCTAGAAATGAATTCTGAGCAGAAGCTCCCTCTGGTGGTTACAAACAGTACTGAACTATTCAATGAAGATTGTGAAGATTGGAGATCATGTGTTACTGACTGGTCTTATATAAGGGAGGTTCCCTCCCATCAGGGTTGCCGGTGATCAATTGTTCTGGTCTCAACTTTTGTTCCTGGTTCACTTTGAAGCTTGCTGTTTCGTGCCTGCATCTTCTGCTAACAGATAAGACATTTTCTTCTTTTAGTTTTTTGTGCTTGCTTTTTGCATTTTAAGAAGAAAAGGGTAGCACACTGTAGCGCTATAGCCTGCAAACACGAAACATGAAAAACATGAAAAATGAACTACATCATTACCCTAGAAATATGAAAAATTGAGAAGTCTTAGCGCATAAGATGGCCAAATTATGTGAGCCTGATAGCCACGTCAAGGCTCTTCTCGTATATCAGGTCCCTAACTAATGCCTATCCTCGCTTTAGAAATGTCTGTCTGCATGGGAACCTATGAATCCTCTTTTCAGACTAAAATCTACATCTCTGTGGAGGGGTGATGAACCTGCTGTAATTAAAAGGCTGTGACCACCAGGTGGAGTGCTCAGGCAGAAGGTAAATGAATACATATCAAAAAACTGACCGGCACATCCAAACTTAGATTCAGTGTGAACAGGTGCTAAACCTAGAGTCACCAACTCATATACATACAAGAAGAAAAGGTAGCACACTGTAGCGCTATAGCCTGCAAACACGAAACATGAAAAACATGAAAGCTACATAGCCCAGTATTTGGTTAAGTGAGAAGTCTTATCGGTCAGGATGGACAAATTTTGGTGGCTTGGAATCCACTAAGACTCATCCTCGTATCACAAGTCATCCTGATCGACCTGGTTCCAATTTGGCGGCTTTAGAAAAGTCTGTGTGATGGCTAGAAGAACCTATGCAAATCCTCTGGTTTCAACAGTACTGAATAATCAACTGAAATTGTGAGATGGGTTGATGAACTGCTTATTAAAGGTGTTCATCCACAGTGGTTGCCGGTAATAATACTATCTGCAAAAACTGTCCTGGTTCACTTCGAACTTCGATTTCGTGTGCACTGTTGCTAAACCAGATAACATACTTTATACTACCATTTAAGAAGAAAAGGTAGCACACTGTAGCGCTATAGCCTGCAAACACGAAACATGAAAAACATGAAAAATGAACTACATCATTACCCTAGAAATATGAAAAATTGAGAAGTCTTAGCGCATAAGATGGCCAAATTATGTGAGCCTGATAGCCACGTCAAGGCTCTTCTTGTATATCAGGTCCCTAACTAATGCCTATCCTCGCTTTAGAAAAGTCTGTCTGCATGGGAACCTATGAATCCTCTTTTCAGACTAAAATCTACATCTCTGTGGAGGGGTGATGAACCTGCTGTAATTAAAAGGCCTGTGACCACCAGGTGGAGTGCTCAGGCAGAAGTAAATGAATACATATCAAAAAACTGACCGGCACATCCAAACTTAGATTCAGTGTGAACAGGTGCTAAACCTAGAGTCACCAACTCATATACATACAAGAAGAAAAGGTAGCACACTGTAGCGCTATAGCCTGCAAACACGAAACATGAAAAACATGAAAAATGAACTACATCATTACCCTAGAAATATGAAAAATTGAGAAGTCTTAGCGCATAAGATGGCCAAATTATGTGAGCCTGATAGCCACGTCAAGGCTCTTCTCGTATATCAGGTCCCTAACTAATGCCTATCCTCGCTTTAGAAAAGTCTGTCTGCATGGGAACCTATGAATCCTCTTTTCAGACTAAAATCTACATCTCTGTGGAGGGGTGATGAACCCGCTGTAATTAAAAGGCCTGTGACCACCAGGTGGAGTGCTCAGGCAGAAGGTAAATGAATAAAAAAAAACCGCACATCAAACTTAGATTCAGTGTGAACAGGTGCTAAACCTAGTTTCACCAACTCAATACATACAGAGAAGAAAAGTAGCACACTGTACGCTATAGCCTGAAAACACAAACATGAAAACATGAAAAATGAACTACATCATTACCCTAGAAATATGAAAAATTAAGTCTTAGCGCATAAGATGGCCAAATTATGTGAGCCTGATAGCCACGTCAAGGCTCTTCTCGTATATCAGGTCCCTAACTAATGCCTAACCTATCCTAATTTTTTCATGTTTCGTGTTTGCAGGCTATAGCGCTACAGTGTGCTACCTTTTCTTCTTGTATGTATATGAGTTGGTGACTCTAGGTTTAGCACCTGTTCACACTGAATCTAAGTTTGGATGTGCCGGTCAGTTTTTTGATATGTATTCATTTACCTTCTGCCTGAGCACTCCACCTGGTGGTCACAGGCCTTTTAATTACAGCAGGTTCATCACCCCTCCACAGAGATGTAGATTTTAGTCTGAAAAGAGGATTCATAGGTTCCCATGCAGACAGACTTTTCTAAAGCGAGGATAGGCATTAGTTAGGGACCTGATATACGAGAAGAGCCTTGACGTGGCTATCAGGCTCACATAATTTGGCCATCTTATGCGCTAAGCTTCTCAATTTTTCATATTTCTAGGGTAATGATGTAGTTCATTTTTCATGTTTTCATGTTTCATGTTTGCAGGCTATAGCGCTACAGTGTGCTACCTTTCTTCTTGTATGTATATGAGTTGGTGACTCTAGGTTTAGCACCTGTTCACACTGAATCTAAGTTTGGATGTGCCGGTCAGTTTTTTGATATGTATTCATTTACCTTCTGCCTGAGCACTCCACCTGGTGGTCACAGGCCTTTTAATTACAGCAGGTTCATCACCCCTCCACAGAGATGTAGATTTTAGTCTGAAAAGAGGATTCATAGGTTCCCATGCAGACAGACTTTTCTAAAGCGAGGATAGGCATTAGTTAGGGACCTGATATACGAGAAGAGCCTTGACGTGGCTATCAGGCTCACATAATTTGGCCATCTTATGCGCTAAGACTTCTCAATTTTTCATATTTCTAGGGTAATGATGTAGTTCATTTTTCATGTTTTTCATGTTTCGTGTTTGCAGGCTATAGCGCTACAGTGTGCTACCCTTTTCTTCTTGTATGTATATGAGTTGGTGACTCTAGGTTTAGCACCTGTTCACACTGAATCTAAGTTTGGATGTGCCGGTCAGTTTTTTGATATGTATTCATTTACCTTCTGCCTGAGCACTCCACCTGGTGGTCACAGGCCTTTTAATTACAGCAGGTTCATCACCCCTCCACAGAGATGTAGATTTTAGTCTGAAAAGAGGATTCATAGGTTCCCATGCAGACAGACTTTTCTAAAGCGAGGATAGCATTAGTTAGGGACCTGATATACGAGAAGAGCCTTGACGTGGCTATCAGGCTCACATAATTTGGCCATCTTATGCGCTAAGACTTCTCAATTTTTCATATTTCTAGGGTAATGATGTAGTTCATTTTTCATGTTTTTCATGTTTCGTGTTTGCAGGCTATAGCGCTACAGTGTGCTACCTTTTCTTCTTGTATGTATATGAGTTGGTGACTCTAGGTTTAGCACCTGTTCACACTGAATCTAAGTTTGGATGTGCCGGTCAGTTTTTTGATATGTATTCATTCCTTCTGCCTGCACTCACTGGGGTCACAGGCCTTATTACAGCTGTCTCCCCTCACAGAGATTAGATGTTTAGTCTGATAAGAGTGTTCATGTTCCCATGCAGACAGTTTTCTACACAGATAGGCAATTTAGGTTAGGACTGTCGTGTGATCCTGACTGTTGCAATAGGTGTTGCAATTATTTAGGCTTTTATTGCAGTAAGGACCTTCTCAATTTTTCTTTCTAGAGTGGCAATGATTGTCATTCATTTTGTCGTGTTATTTTCTGTTACATTGTTTGGGGCTTCTATTCTTGGGGATCTGTCGGCTACTTTTCTCTTTATGTTATAGTTGGTTACTCTAGGCTGTGACAGCCTGTCAGACGAATCGTAAGTTTGGCTTGCCGTTAGTTTTTTAGATATTAATTCATGATTAACCTTCTGCTGAGCACTTTTTGCCTGGTTCACAGCTCCTTTAAATTAAAAGCAGGTTTCCAGCACCGCACGCCAACGAGATGTAGTTGTTAGTCTGAAATAAGCGATTCATGTCCCATGCTGACGACTGTCCTAAAGCTGCTGGATAGCGCATAGTTAGTGATCCATGGATTATTACGAGAATGTGTCCTATTGACCGGGCTATCAGTGCTCACATAATTTGGCCATCTTATGCGCTAAGACTTCTCAATTTTTCATATTTCTAGGGTAATGATGTAGTTCATTTTTCATGTTTTTCATGTTTCGTGTTTGCAGGCTATAGCGCTACAGTGTGCTACCTTTTCTTCTTGTATGTATATGAGTTGGTGACTCTAGGTTTAGCACCTGTTCACACTGAATCTAAGTTTGGATGTGCCGGTCAGTTTTTTGATATGCTTTTTGCATTTTGTCCTGCACTTCTGTGGGGGTCTGCCAGGTCCCCTCCGGGGGCTTGTGCTCCTCTCAGTTTAGTTCAGCCAGTTGTTTGTTCATTTGCCTTTTCCAGTTTTTTCTGTGGCTGCGGCTTAGTTTTGTTACACCAGAGAACTAATTTAGGTGGTAGAGGTCGTGTGATCTCAGGTGTTTTTGCAATTAGTGTGTTGGTATTTTTTTAGGGTTTTTTGGATTGCAGTAAGTGACCTTCCTATCCTTTTCTTTCTAGGAAGATTGGGCCCCAATGTTTGCTCATACTATTTTCTGTCTGTGTCTGTATTACCTCTTGTCTAACCGCCATTACATGTTTGGGGGCTTCCTATGTTCTTTGGGGATCTGCTCCGGGGCAGATAGTTTTCCTCTTTCTATCTTTAGGTGAAGTTAGCTTCTCAGGCTGTGACGAGGCGTCTAGGACCAACGTAGGTACGCTCCACGGCTGCCTTTAGTTGTGGTGGTTAGTCAGGGTACTGCAATCCAATAGATTCCAACCTCTCTGGTGTATTGCCTTTTTTGCCTGCTCTTCTCAGCTACCAAATCATAACAAGGTACACAGCGGGTTTCCAGGCACCGCGCAGCGCCTGGAAACCCGATGTGTAGCTTGGTTACCAGCTCCCTGCATCAACTAAGCGATGTTACCCGCAGTGTCGCTGTGCTGATCGCTGCCTGAGCTGCCTGTTTGGCAGCTCAGCAGCGATCATGTAGTGATACACCAGCGATCCTGATCGTTGTCGGGATCGCTGGTGTATCGCTATGTGAGACCCGGGCTTTAGGTTGGGTCTCTGGACGTCAGACACAGATTTTATATGGTTTATTGTCACTTGTGCCTTGTTGTTTGCCGACTATATAGCGCTTAATGAGTGCTACGTAGTGAATAGAAGCATTGGCAGTGCTGATGCTAGTATTAATCCCGGTGATGCCTGGCATAACAGAGCTGCTGGATCAAAACCTATACCAACGGCGGAGCATGCAGCCCAGAAATGATATACAACTGTAAATATAATAAAAACTAAGTTTATTGAAAAATTGTGTTTTAAAAAAACACTATACAAAACACAGTAATAGTAGATGAGTGTAACAATGAGGAAAGCAAGAATGACACACCTGGAACACATATAAAGAGCACACTTATCAGGCACCCAAATCCCTAACACACTGCTTTAAGGGGATATGTAACAACCCATTGGTTAAGTAGTGGGACATACCCTCTTATAAACTCCCCAAAAGTAGCAATGATAGAGATGGCAAGAGGTTAAACATTACATACACTATATTACTAGTGCCTCCTATAAAGTGCCGAAGAGAGTGCAGGATAAAGTGATGTTAGTGCTTACCCATCTGGGTCAATATGCAATGCCAGGCGCTTTTGGGGAGTTTATAAGAGGGTATTTCCACTACTTAACCAATGGGTTTGCTACATATCCCCTTAAAGCAGTGTGTTAGGGATTTGCGTGCCTGATAAGTGTGTTATTTATATGTGTTCCAGGTGTGTCATTCTTGCTTTCTTCATTGTTACACTCATCTGCTATTACTGTGTGCTCTATGGTGTTTTTTTAAAAAACAATTTTTCAATAAACTTAGTTTTTATTATGATTTACAGTTGTATATCATTTCTGAGCTAGATGCTCCGCGGTTGGTATAGGTTTTGATTATGTAGGGAGTTGCCCTTTTCCATTTTGTGGAATATGTGGACATTTGTTACCCATGGTTTTGGTTTAATTAAAGAGCTGCTGGATCGTAGCCTATACAAATTAGCTCTGTCACTGTAGTGTTCTGCTTTCCCCTGTAACTGAGGGTTCTATGGATGTCTAAGTTACAGAGGATAAATGGAAAATATAAATACAGAATTTCCTGGAGATCTTTTACAATCAGTTGAGAAACAAATTGTGTAAATAATTTAATTTAAGTGATTCTGTAGAAAGTTATATTCGGTTTCCTGCCCAGCATATTCTTTATGATGCAGGCTTTGTGATGATGTAATTGCGCCATTTAACAGGACCCTGCTTCGAAAAGGAAAGGGCGTTCACATAAGCAGCGCTGAGTAGGAAATTATTTTTTTTATTGTTCTGTTTAGAGGGGCAGAATCCGCAACTATTGCTTCTGACTGACATTATCAATTCCTTGGATATCTTTTTGTATCCCTTTCCTGTTTTAGGCCTCTTTCACACATCCGGCGGGCGCCTGGCGGCGCCCCCGGCATTTTACCGCAGCGCCGCATGTGAAAAGCTTTCACACTTCCGGCGCCCAAAATGCGGTTTTTTGCCGGATGGTTTCTGATGCTTGGAGAGATAAGAATCCATCCGGCAAAAAAAAAAAAAACGTTACATGCAGCGTTTTTTCCGGACGCCGCAATGTACATTTGCGCCGCATCCGGACAAAACCGCATGCAACGCATTGACATGCGGCGCCATGCGGCGCTAATGCATGTCAATGCGAAAAAAGCCGCATGCGGCGCATCAGATTTTCAGATGCGGCGCTGCGGGAAAATGCCGGGGGCGCCGCAAGGCGCCCGCCGGATGTGTGAAGCCAGCCTTATACAGTTCAACTACCTTTTCCCGTAGATCCGTTGACAATTCTTTTGCTTCTCCCATGACTCACAATCCAAAAATGTCAGTGGCTGGATGAAAGATGTAAGATTCTGTCTGGATACCAGAAGCTTACTCAGCTTTTATGCATACACACTGATACTGATTACAAGCAAACAGGTCACAGGTGAGGATGGTACCTTTAGCACCCATTCAAACCCATTTGTGTCAACTTATGTGCATGCTATCAGTGCAAAATTTCAGGGTATGTAAACTTTTATCAGGGTCATTTGGATATTTTGGCTCATCACCCCAAGAACACCATCCTCACAGTGAAATATGATATTAGCAGCATCATGCTGTGGGGATGGTTTTTGGCAGCAAAGATAGGAAAAATGGTCCGAGTCGAGGGAAGATGGATGGTGTGAAAAGCAGAGATATTCCTGAGCAAAACCTGTTTCAGTCTGTCAGTGATTAGAGACTGGGACAGAGGTTCACCTTCCAACAAGACAATGAACCAAAGCATACTGCTAAAGTAGCACTTGAGTGGTTTAAGGGGAAATGTGTAAATGTTTTTGAGTGGCCTAGTGAAAGCCCAGATCTTAATTCAATTGAGAATCTGTGGTCAGACTTGAAGATTGCTGTTCACCAGAGGAAACCATCTAACTTGAAGGAGCTGGAGCAGTTTTGCCTTGAGGAATGGGCAAAAATCACAGTGGCAGGATGTGGTAAGCTCATAGAAACTTATCCAAATCAACTTGCAGCTGTAATTACCCCAAAAGGAGACTCTACAAAGTACTGACTTTAGGGAGGTGAATAATTATGCACAATGAGGTATTCGGTTATTTTCTCTATTTATTGTTTGCTTCACAATGAAAATAAAACCAATTGTTCACAGTTGTAGGCATGTTCTTTACAAAAACTATTGCAAACACTCAAAAAAACAGAGAAATTCCCAGTTGTGAGGTAACAAAACTTGAAAAATGCCAAGGGGGTGTGACTGACGAACGCAAGCCACTGTATTTGTAATCACTAACAATAGCATGACTGAAATTTAATTGATATGTGGTGTTTACTTCCGTTTCATATACTGTATGGTAAAATCCTCCAGGCATATGTACAGGACTAAGCAACAATTACCAGAAATGTTTAGATGCTGTTATTGCCGCACAAAGTCTGGTGAAGACATATCATTGGTGCAACCTGTGCAACCTGTGCAGCCATTCAGGGGTCCAAGAGGTAAGAGGACCCATTTTTTACCGCCATATCAGGTGAAATTGTGCATTATGATAAGTTATTGGACAGAAAAGAGTGCATATATTGTTTTTGCACAGGGCCCTGTTCTGTCTGTGTCCACCAGTGCATCAAATGGTGAAAGCCAAGTTTCACACACAGACGTGTGAAATGGGATCATTTTCCAAAATTGCAAAGCCTATTTTTGAATCATTTATTTGATTCTCTATATCTACTTTTAGCATTTTTTATATTGTTACAGATCAATTTTATGCAGAAATATGGAAAATTCTGAAAGGTTATCAAACTTTCAACACCAATGTATTGTTTAAATCAGATTTTTATGTCATTGGGCTAATATTACACTCCTACTTCCTGTCCTTTTCAGCAGTCTCTTTGACATAAGCAGCATTATACTGACCCTGATCCCATTGACTTTTATGCAAGTATTTTCTGATCATTTTCTGATCCAAGAAATAGGTCATTAAGCAGGGAAGGGATGAACCCTTGTGTTATCTAGTGACAAAGAAGAGTAAACTTTTATTGCATTTCTGCCTGTGATTATAATGAGATGACTGCTGAAAAGTGGTTAATGTGAAATTTGCAGAAAACATTATCAAAATTTGTAAAAAAAAAATAATTAATTGTAAGCATGATATTTAAACCCTTACCTGGGTTTAAAGAACTAACTCTGTTTATCAAGGTCAAGCAATGACAGTGTGCTTTTCAAAAACATTGGAATATAAATGCACGTTACTCACTAGGGATGACTTTGAAACAAATTCTGGTTTGAATGTCCTTGCTCATTAAATATATGCATATCTGGATGTATGCTATTTTCTTGTGCCTCAAGTATGAAACTTTTGGTATCTCTGTATTCACAGTACATAGTATTAGCACACTACATACGAAAATGTGGAAGCTGAAGTGTACAAGCAAACTTCACACTTCAATCACAACACAGATGTAAACTCTGTGTCACAGCACTGTTCTAGGATATCCCAGGACTAGGTGCTCCTTCCCTATCCCTAAAACTAGGGGTGCCCTAGCTATCCCTGCTCCCTGGATTACTTTTGATGGTGAAGAAGCTGGGGCCACATGCCTTGCTGAGCTCCTAAATTAACCCTTATATGTCCCCCACCACCCAAGAAAGTGGGGAGTTGTAGTGTATAAGAATACACAAACCAGACTAACAAGGGAATATGTACAGGGATAAATGAAAATACGAATCATACAAATATGCACTCACAAAAAACAGAGTGAAACACAGTAAAGTAAAAGAAGGAAAAAACAAATAGGAGAGGCTGATGATATGCACATTGATAAATCACCAAGCAAGAGTCTTCTGAACAACATTACAAATGCCTCCTCAAGCAACCAACACCAACAACTCCAGAACCAGGCAGTAGGATACTAACACTGGCAATCCGGATTACCAAAACCAAGTATTTACAGCAGAGGGGAGTGGCCAGCACTGAACAGCTGAGATCATCAAAGCAGGAAAGCTTGAGAAACTCTCTCTCAATTGAACAGATTAATCCCTGCAATTATAGCAGAAATCTGTAGTGTTTAATATGATTGTAAAGTGCTTAAAATTAACGCAGGAGTGCAAGAAATGAGACACAGCGGTCTTCTAGCCCCTCTCTGCCGTGGTAAACCCGTGACACCCTGAACATATACATTATTTTGGATGCATTACTGCTATATTTACACATTTAATCATTCACAAGTTGATTAAAATGTGCACTAAACATCTAAAATGTATAAGTATAGGAAATGTGGTACTGAAATTCACAATTACGCAAGTCTTTTTGTATGTTTTTTCTCTTGTAATTTAGCCTTAGCAGCCTGCATTTGCTCATTTACTGCAATGTGCATGTGACATGTCATGCCATACACTTTTCCTTTCTGTCTAAGGATAGTTTTAAAGCAGAGTATAGCTAAATCATTCTTGTACTGAGTTCATTTAGATGTCTAGACCCATGAGAGGGAAATTTGTTAAATTAGTGTAAAATCTAAAGAGGATTTCCTGGCATTGGCAGATGAGCTTAAATAATTTGAACAAAATGTTCACTAAGAAGATCATATTGATAAGTATTAAAAATATTGCCCTGACACTGTCATTGGCAGCATAAAATCAAGTGATTGAGTCTTCTGTGAATCAGTTTCAGTGTGAGTTTACATTAAAATTGGAAAATTGAATTATCTTAGCGACTTTTAATTAAGCTTTTTAATTGGTTTTGGTACTAACTGAGGCCAGTATTGTGGAAGCTGCCAACCTTGTGGTATTTTCTTATGCAATTTTGTTGAGAGTGAACTGAGAATGGTGTGATCGAGGAAAAACATCCAGCAAAAGGGCATCCTGTGGAAGTAAACAACTTGTCAATGAAAGGAGTTAGAGAAGGATGTCAAGAATCGTTTTAAAGAACAAGCGGTGCACAGCCAACCAAACTGCAGGGGAATACAATGCTGGTGCTCCAGCTGTTGTATCTAAATGCACAAATCGTCATTCCTTAGGATGGATAGAGTATAATAACAGATGACTTGTTCAAGTGATATTGATGTCCAAGGGAAAAAGAAAGGAAACACTATACAACACATATTGGGATGAGTAAGCAATATAAATGGCGCTATAGTAATAAATAATAATATAAAAACATTGTCTGGTCTGATGAATGTAGATTTCTGCTGTATTGTACAGATGGAAGGATGAGAATTTGGCACACGTCAACAGTTTAGGTTGGTGGAAGTGGACTAATGATCTTGGGTTGTTTTCTTAACACACTCTGTGTCACAATATTGCAGTAGGATTTGCAGCCTAGGAAAACCCTGGGCTATCCCTGTCCCCCAGATTACCTATGAAGGTGGGGATAACGGGGTACCTCGTACCTCACTATGCTCCTATATGAACGCCAATCTGTTTCCTCCCCCACCCAAGGGGACAGAAGTGTATGGGATAAAACAAAACAGACAGACAGGGAAAAACAGACAGGGATAAAGGAAAACCACAACCATACAAATAAACTCACAATATTACCAAGTGGGAATCAGGGGAGGAGTAGGTGGAACATACCAAATGGGAAGAGGATAAGGAGCAACACACACAAAACAAAGCCATGCAGAAATATCCTGACAAATACTCCAACTACCTTCTCCTAACTCTAAACTCTCCTTCAACTCCAAACCAGAAAGTGGTAAGCAATCACTGTCAAAGAAAGAAAGAGGAGGGTTCTTAAACCTGCGGGTAGTAACCAGCTCAGAACAGCTGATACAATAAGTCAGAGAGAAAGTTTAACCTTTGCAAAAACAGAGTAAAGAAAGCCACAACTGCTAACAGGATGGTGACACAGTTCTAACTACCGCAGGTGTATGTGTCACTGTCACCAGATGCTGCGATAGTCTGACTCCGCTCTGTTGCAGTTTCTCTGTGACACCCTGGATCCCCTGAATTTGGCTGAGGTGGGAGAAAGTTTGGACAGTAAGGCTTACTAGAGCATTGTGGTCAACCAAGTTCATTCTTTCATGGCAACTATGTACCCTATGGGAGAAAGACACTTTTAGCAGGACAGTGCTTCATGTCTTTAGGGTCGAAAAGTCACAGCTTGCTCCTAGGAACATAGCAGGAATTTTACCTTCCTTCCCTGGCTTTCACAGTCTCCATGTCTTAATCCTATGTAGCATCTCTGGGACAAGGTAAAACAGACTGCGCAGAGCATGTTAGTACCTCCATCTAATTTGCTGCAACTGTAACAGGTCGTGGGATGCAGTGACAGACAGGAGGCAGAACAATGATGCACTGTACTCATGGACACAGAACGTACGGCACCTTGCTTTCTGGTAGTCACCAGGCACCTTGCACCTCTCTCTTTCTCATGTCCCCGCTGGTAGCGGCGGAGGTAACGGACGCAGGCCTGAGCAGCACCAGTGCTCTGGGGATGGAGCACTCCTCTCAGCCTGCTGCACGCCACCTGCCCACGCCAAAACTGTCTCTAGGCCACTAGGTCTGTCTGCTGCAGTCCGTCGCAGCGCCAGCGGTTTATGTGCAGGGTGGCTGCCTGTCTTGCTGCTCTCCCGCTGACGGTTGGGGCCTCTCTGCAGCTTTGCGCGCTTTCTACCTCAGCTTCTGGCCGGGTTCTCTGACTAAACACACCCCCTCTTCCTGGGTCATGAATAAGGCCTGTCCAATCCCCTATTTCTTCCCCAGGAAACAGGAGATGCAGCCTCGATAGTTCCGGACCCGGCGCGACACAGGTACCCGCAGCCCGGTCTTCCTCCTTACACAACTGCAAGAAGTTATCCTGTCCACCTAATGGAATTTATGTCAAGATGAATTCAGGAGGTTATGAAGGCCAAGGGAGGTCCAACGCGATACTAAATGGATGTCCCTAATTCAGTGCATGTGTAGTATAGATATAAAGAGTTGTTGATTTTATTATTAGAAGTATTGATTACATAGTATGTAGGGGTGTTTATATATGATCATTCATTTTCTCAATCCTTAAAAATAATTAACATTCGACAGATTGTGAGACACAAATTCATTTTATCTTTTAGCATCGTCACTATTCACTGTATCATGTTACAGCATGAAGTTACTGAATGGGTCTTACAGATGCAACTCAGCCAACATTCATGCGACTCAGCTGGTAACATTCTGGATATGTAGAATATCGCCAGCAATACTCATGTGAACTCATATAGTCTATTGGCAAACGAAGCTGCTGGTAGCTGATTTTGATTCATGTTTTATGACATGAAGGTCTACCTCATGTACCATCTATGGGAACAGGAATGATAAAATATTACAAAATACATATACTAGGCCTGACCTAGCCCCCTGAGACTTCTTTGTATTCCCAAGAATAAAGAATAACTTAAAGGGAAAGCATTTTCTGGACGTAGAAAAGTTAAGAAAAAATAGCTGAAGGCATTTAACTTCATTAGTTCAGAAAAATATTAAAAAAAAATTTAACACTGGAAAAACAGTTGGGACAAGTGCATATCATCTAGTGGACAATATTTTGAAGGGGATTAAAGGGGCTGTCCACTACTAGGAAAACCCCTTCTCATTCCCCACGCTTGGCCCCAATAAAATAAAAAAAGCATATACTCACCTCCTGTGCCGCCACCTTTTCTGCGGTGTCAGCACTTACAGTCCCAGGTTCTCATGCGGTTGCATGAAAAGTGGTGCCTGTTGTGAATGTTTTGGAAATGAATTCTGAGCAGAAGCTCCCTCTGGTGGTTACAAACAGTACTGAACCATTCAATGAGGATTGGCAATCAGGAGTCACAGACTGGCTTGATATAAGGGAGGTTCCCTCCCATCATGGTTGCCGGTGATCAATTGTTCTTGTCTCAACTGTGGTTCCTGGTTCACTTGGAAGCTTGCTGAGTCTTGCCCCTTCTTCTGCTTTCAGATAAGATATTTTCTGTTTTTGTTTTTGTGCTTACCTTTTGCATATTTCTCTGCATTTCTGTGAGGGTAGCCAGGTCCCCCCGAGGGGCTTGGGCTCCTCTCAGTTCCGCTGGAGCCACTGTTATTTGTTCATTTGCCTTTTCCAGTTTTTTCAGTGGCTGCGGCTTAGTTTTGTTACACCAGAGAACTGATTTAGGTGGTAGAGGTCGTGTGATCTCAGGTGTTTTTGCAATCAGTAGCGTTGGCATTTTTTAGGCTTTTTTTGGATTGCAGTGATTATCCTTTCTCTCCTTTTCTGTCTAGGCAGATTGGGCCCCAGCGTTTGCTCATACTATTTTCTGTCTGTGTCTGCATTTCCTCTTGTCTAACCGCCATTATATGTTTGGGTGAAAATATATCGTCGCACTACCGTGGTGGTGCACAAGTAGGTTTCCCAACCCGTATATAGTAAGGTAGATAAACTTGGCACTCAACTTATAGATGATAATCCCAAATTTTTATTGCAGTCACAGAACAGATGACGTTTCGGTCCAAAAAGGGCCTTCCTCAGTCCGACTGCTTGTGGCAAAGGAGTAGTGTGAATGAAGGCAGCTTGTCTTAGTAGAAAGACCCTCCTATAGTTAGTTCCTGGTATGCCCTTCTTATGAGGTAGTCTCTAGTCGAGATACAATCCTATCCGGGATCAGGTACTGTGGGCCGCAGTGGCTCCTAGATAACAGTTCAGGCGTCAGGCAGTGGCGCGGGTCTCTCCTCTGATGCGGTCCTGACAAGCGGTGGACACCGCATCAGAGGAGAGACCCGCGCCACTGCCTGGGTGGGCTGGGTGACTGTGACCACCGCATCTACCGGTAAATATCTATGCCACCTTTTGCCACTTATATGTATTGTTTCTATGCTGTGCGGTATATAGACTCATAGGCACTGACCATGATTTGATCTATTGTTCTATAGACGCACTATGTGCATATATCCTTGTCATTACTTTCCTTGCTATATGCACTGTGGCAATTGTTGTTTGACATACATGGCGTATACTTTGCCTATTGTGCAGAATGTATTTTGTTGATGCTACACGGTCATTTTCCGGCCCAGTTTTTGATTGTGTGTATTGAGGATGTATTACCCCTATTTTGCCAGATACCTTGCTCATATATTTAATAAAGTTTGTATTTATGACCATTAGACTATTTTTCCTCTTTTCTTTCTTCGCTTGTCCTTAATAGTAGTTGGTCTTATATCGTCCATTTTCTTGGCATTATATAATATTGCTATGTGATCCTATAAGGATCACTTTTTTTACTCTATCCATCTATGTATGTTGCCAATATCGCTGTTTATATCTTATATCTCTCTGGTGTATTGCAGTTTTTGCCTGCTCTCCTCAGCTACCAAAACATAACAGTATCATCGGCCAAACTGAAAATTGTATGGTACTCACAGAAGGGAAAAATAGTGTGGAAAGAAAAAAGTTGTCAGAGTTGTCAGAGATTTTTTTTTTTTCTGTTTCTTGCATTTTTTCCCTCTTATTCTCTGGGTGCTGAGGAGGATTTTTTTTTTCTCTCAGTGGAGCTTGCACAGCTGTTTGACCGTGTGGACCAGCTTGCCACTGAGGTTCGGAGTATTGCTGTCTATCTTGCTGGGTTGCCGGTTGTGGAACCTAGGATTCCCATGCCAGATTTGTTTTTGGGAGATCGGGCCAAATTTCTGAATTTCAAAAATAACTGTAAGTTGTTTTTTGCCTTAAAACCTAAGTCCTCAGGGAACGCAGCACAGCAGGTTCAAATTGTCATCTCTCTCCTGCGCGGCGATCCTCAGGATTGGGTTTTTTCCCTGACACCTGGGGACCCTGTTTTGAGTGATGTTGATGCATTTTTTCTGGCTCTGGGGTTATTGTACGATGAGCCTAGTGTCACTGATCAAGCTGAAAGAACCTTGTTGGCATTAAATCAGGGTCTTGAGGACGCTAAGTTGTACTGTCAGAAATTCCGAAAATGGGCAGTCCTAACCAAATGGAATGATGATGCTTTGGCAGCCCTTTTTCGGAAAGGGCTGTCAGAGAATGTAAAAAATGTTATGGTGGGTTTCCCTGCTCCCTCTGGTCTCAATGATTCTATGTCATTAGCGATTCAAATTGACAGACGTTTGCGTGAGCGCAGAAGTATGCGTGGAATAGTGTTGCCTTGTGAGCCAGCTTCTGAACCCATGCAGTGTGATAGAGTGGCTTCTGGGGCACAGAGTCATGAGTTTCGAAAACGCAATGGGTTATGTTTCTATTGTGGTGACGCCTCTCATGCTATTTCTGTCTGCCCTAAGCGGGGAAGACGTTTTGCATGCTCAGTTGTCTTGGGTAGTGTTCAGACTAAATTTCTGTTGACTGTTACCTTGATTTGCTCCCTGTCCCATTTTCTGCTCACCATGTAAAAGGAGAACAGCATCAAATCCGGGTGAAGTAGTAAAGGTTCTTTATTAGCCAGCTATTAACCTGATGGAGTTTGATTTTGCCAAACGTTGTGGGTTTCCCTTGATACCCCTATAAAAGTCTATTCCCCTACTGGGGATTGATTCTCCCCCTTTGGCTGAGAATAAACCCCAGTTTTCTACTCAGGTGATAATGAGGGTTGAACCAGATCATCAGGAGAGTTGCAAATTTTGGTACTGTATAATCTGCATGACATTATTGTACTAGGTTTCCCTTGGTTACAGTCTCATAATCCTGTTTTGGATTGGAAATCTGTGTCTGTAACCAGTTTGGGCTGCCAATGTGTTAATACCAACACTCCTGTTTTTTATGCCTCTCCCCAGTCTCAGGATGTTCCTGACTTTTTGACTGATTTTTCTGATGTGTTTAGCGAAAGTAAATCTGCATCCTTGCCCCCCCACAGGAGCTATGACTGTGCTATTGAATTAGTGCCTGGTAGTAAATTCCCTAAAGGTCGCCTTTTTAACTTGTCTGTACCTGAACATGACGCTATGCGGTCTTATATCAAGGAGTCATTGGAGAAGGGTCATATCAGACCATCCTCTTCACCCTTGGGTGCCGGTTTTTTCTTTGTGGCCAAAAAGGATGGTTCATTAAGGCCATGTATTGATTATCGTCTCTTGAACAAGATCACTGTGAAATATCAATATCCGTTACCCTTAATTTCTGACCTGTTTTCCAGGGTGAAAAGTGCTACTTGGTTTTCCAAGCTTGACCTCAGGGGGGCGTATAACCTTATTCGCATTAAGCACGGGGATGAATGGAAGACGGCGTTTAATACCCCAGAGGGGCATTTTGAGTGCCTAGTGATGCCCTTTGGGCTCACTAATGCTCCTTCCGTCTTCCAGTCCTTCATGAATGACATTTTCAGGGATTTTGTGGATAAATTTCTGATTGTTTATTTGGATGATATCTTGATTTTTTCCAATGACTGGGACTCTCATGTGAAACATGTTCGGACGTGTTCCAGATTTTGAGAGAGAATGCTCTGTATGTGAAGGGATCAAAGTGTCTTTTTGGCGTACAGAGGATCTCATTTCTGGGATTCATTTTGTCTCCATCTGTTATTGAAATGGACCCGATCAAGGTTCAGGCCATCTGTGATTGGGTCCAACCTACTTCATTAAAGGCTCTTCAGAGATTCTTGGGTTTTGCCAATTTTTATCGTAAATTTATTGGTAATTTCTCTGGTATTGTTAAACCATTGACTGATTTGACCAAAAAGGGTTCTGATGTGGTGAATTGGCCTCCTGAAGCAGTCTCTGCGTTTCAGGAACTTAAGCAGAGATTCACTTCTGCTCCTGTTCTACAGCAGCCTGATGTTTCTCTGCCATTTCAGGTGGAGGTTGATGCCTCTTAAATTGGGGCAGGTGCTGTTTTGTCCCAAAGAGATCCTGAGACCTCTAAAAGTAACCCTTGTGCCTTTTTCTCTCGAAAATTTTCTCCAACTGAACGTAATTATGACGTGGGTAATCGGGAGTTATTGGCCATGAAGTGGGCTTTTGAAGAGTGGAGACATTGGCTGGAGGGAGCCAAACATCAGGTGGTGGTCCTCACGGACCATAAGAATCTGGTTTATCTGGAATCAGCCAAGCGACTTAATCCTAGACAGGCCAGGTGGGCCTTGTTTTTCACACGTTTTAATTTTGTGGTTTCCTTTCTTCCTGGCACTAAGAATGTTAAGGCGGATGCCCTCTCGAGGAGTTTCCTTGCGGACTCTCCTGAGTTATCTGATCCTGCTGTTATTTTGAAAGAGGGTGTAGTTCTTTCCGCCATCTCGCCGAATTTGAGACTGGCTCTGGAAGGGTGTCAGGAGGATAAACCCGAGCGCTGCCCTATTGGGAAATTGTTTGTCCCAGACCGGTGGAAAATGGGTGTGATGTCTGAGATTCATTGTTCCGCGTTGGCCGGTCATCCTGGAATTTTTGGTACCAGAGACTTGGTGAGTCAGTCCTTTTGGTGGCCTACTTTGTCTCGTGACATCAGGGAATTTGTGCAGTCCTGTGGGACTTGCTCTCGCTCAAGCCTTGCTCTCGCTCTAGTGGTTTGTTGATGCCATTGCCTGTGCCCAAGAGACCATGGACCCATATCTTTATGGATTTTATTTCCGACCTCCCTGTTTCTCAGAGAATGACCGTTATCTGGGTGATTTGTGATAGGTTTTCCAAGATGATACATCTTGTGCCATTACCTAAGTTGCCTCCTCCGAATTGGTGCCTTTGTTCCTTCAGCACGTGGTTCGGTTACACGGCATTCCTGAGAACATTGTGTCTGACAGAGGAGTCCAGTTTGTTTCCAGATTTTGGAGGACTTTTTGTTCTAAACTTGGTGTTCAATTGTCTTTCTCCTCTGCTTTTCATCCTCAGACCAATGGACAAACTGAGAGAACAAACCAGAATTGGAGACTTATCTGAGATGTTTTGTGTCTGCTGATCAAGATGACTGGGTCTCTTTTTTGCTTTTCGCTGAGTTTGCTCTTAATAATAGGGCTAGCTCTGCCACTTTGATGTCTCCATTTTTCTGCAATTTTGGGTTTCATCCTCGATTTTCTTCGGGACAGACGGAGGCTTCTGTCTGTCCGGGTGTTGACTCTGTTGCGGAGCATATGCAGCAGATTTGGGACCAGGTAGTGGAGAGGTTGTCCCTCTTTCAGGAGAAGGCCCTGCGGTTTGCCAACAGGCATAGGACTGATGGTCCTCGGTTTAAAGGGGGGACTTGGTCTGGTTGTCCTCAAGAAATATCCCTATGAGAGTTGCATCTCCTAAGTTTAAGCCTAGGTTCGTTGGACCTTATAAGATCATGGAGATTCTTAATCCTTCTTCCTTTCGTTTACTTCTTCCAGGGACATTTAAGATCCATAACGTGTTCCACAAGTCCTTATTGAAGAGGTTTATTGAGCCAGTGGTTCCTATGGCTGTGCCTCCTGACCCTATTTTGGTTGAGGGCAATCTGGAGTATGTGGTTGAGAAAATATTGGATTCTCGTTTTTCTAGATGGAAACTCCAGTATTTGGTTAAGTGGAGAGTAGTGTTGAGCGATACGATAATGCAAATATCGGCTATCGGCCGACATTAGCTCTATCAGCCTTTCGATAATTCGTTTCGATATTTTCGTCATATCGAATACCGGAATCGGATTTGTCACTGTCACTGTCTGTGTCCGTCGGTCGGGTCTGTCACTGTCAGTGTCCGTCGGTCGGGTCTGTCAGGAGTCAGCGGCACTTACCTGGCAGAAGATCTCCGGCGGTCACATCCCGGACTGCTTGATGGCCGCCATCCTCTTCTCCCCGGCGGTCACATGCAGTTTCTCGCGATAACTGCAGTGACTGCTGGGTAATCCCGGCCTTAAAGCAGTCAGTCCGATGACGTCACCGCCAGGGAAGCAGGTAATCAGCTGTGCTGCGTCGCGATGACAGGCTCTGCCTGTCATTGCGATGTAGCAGAGCTGGATCGTCGTGGGACTGTCGTTACTATGGACTGCTCGGACAGGTGGTATACTGTTGGTTTGTTTTTTTTCTTTTTTTACAGGAGATCGATGGCGTCGCAGGAATGAGAGTACAATAAAAGAAATGAAAACTGTGTTGTCTCTTTTATTTCATTAAAATACTTTTTTCTTGCTTTGTCTTTTTTTTATGCATTTAATAACTTTGGGATTAATAATGGATCGGTGTCTTATTGACGCCTCTCCATTATTAACCGGGCTTATTGTCACCGTGCAATCAACGGTGACATTAACCCCTTATTACCCCGCTTGCCACCGCTACAGGGCAAGTGGGAAGAGCCGGGTAAAGTGCCACAATTGGCACATCTTTTGATGCACCAAATGTGGGGCTGCTATAGCCTGGTATTATCAGGCTGTTGAGGGCCAAAATCCATGGGCCTTGACAGTCTTTTAATACCAGGCCGCAGCAGTCTGCATTTTACTTGGCTGGTTAACAAAAATAGGGGGACCCCTACGCCGTTTTTTTTTTCGAGGGGATCCCCTATTTTTGTTAACCAGCCAAGCTAAGCAGACTGCTGTGGCCTGGTATTATCAGGCTTGCAAGGTCCATGGATATTGGATCCTTACCAGCCTGAAAAACCAGGCCTCAGCGGTCTGCTTCATCTGGCTGGTTAACAAAAATAGGGGGGACCCCACGCCAATTTTTTTCGAGGGGATCCCTATTTTTGTTAATCAGCCAAGATATGCAGACTGCTGTGGCCTGGTATTATCAGGCTGGCAAGGTCCATGGATCTTGGTTCCTTAACAGCCTGAAAATCCAGGCCTCAGCGGTCTGCTTCATCTGGCTGGTTAACAAAAATAGGGGGGAACCCACGCCAATTTTTTTCGAGGGGATCCCCTATTTTTGTTAACCAGTTCCCTCTGACGTCACTGATTGTGTCCCTGGCTGACCTGAAGTGAAAGTGGAAAGCAATCAATTAAGCTTTCCACTTCCTCTCCTGTCAGCCAGGAGAGGAACTCATTCATTTGGGGGTTTACTGTGAGGCTGCAGCATTAGCTGCGGTCCCTGCAGTAAACATTAACCCTTTCTGAAGGATTACACCGTGGGACCTGACTGTACATCGGATTGGTAAGAATAATTTTGCTTTATTATTTTATTTTTATTACAGGAAATGGTTTTAGCAGGAAAATAAAATATGGTCAAAAACTGTGTGATTATTTCATTAAACTTCTTTTTTATTAACCCCTTCACCCCCAAGGGTGGTTTGCACGTTAATGACCGGGCCAATTTTTACAATTCTGACCACTGTCTCTTTATGAGGTTATAACTCTGGAACGCTTCAACGGATCTTCGCGATTCTGAGATTGTTTTCTCGTGACATATTGTACTTCACGTTAGAAGTAAAATTTCTTTGATATAACTTGCGTTTATTTTTGAAAAAAAGCAAATATGGCGAAAATTTTTAAAATTTTGCAATTTTCAAACTTTGAATTTTTATTCCCTTAAAACAGAGAAATATGTCGCACAAAATAGTTAAAAATAACATTTCCCACATGTCTACTTTACATCAGCACAATTTTGGAACCAAAATTTTTTTTTGTTAGGAAGTTATAAGGGTTAAAAGTTGACCAGCGATTTCTCATTTTTACAACAAAATTTACAAAGCCATTTTTTTTTAGGGACCACCTCTCATTTGAAGTCACTTTCAGGGGTCTATATGGCAGAAAATAGCCAAAAGTGACACCATTCTAAAAACTGCACCCCTCAAGGTACTCAAAACCACATTCAAGAAGATTATTAACCCTTCAGGTGCTTCACAGGAACTAAAGCAACGTGGAAGGAAAAAATGAATATTTAACTTTTTAGCCACAAAAATGATCTTTTACAAACTTTTTTTTTATTTTCACAAGGGTAAAAGGAGAAAATGGGCAGATAAGGTTGTTATGCAATTTCTCCTGAGTACGCCAATACCCAATATGTGGGGGAAAACCACTGTTTGGGCACACGGCAGAGCTCGTAAGGGAAGGAGCGCCGTTTGACTTTTTCAAACTAAAATTGGCTGGAATTGAGATTGGACGCCATGTCGTGTTTGGAGAGCCCCTGATGCGCCTAAACAGTGGAAACCCCCACAAGTGACACCATTTTGGAAACTAGACCCCCTAAGGTACTTATCTAGATCTGTTGTGAGCACTTTGAACTCCCAAGTGTTTCACAAAAGCTTATAATGCCTGGGTGTGAAAAAAAAAAAAAAACAATTTTCCACAAAAATGATTTTTTAGTCCCAAATTTTTGAATTTTCCAAAGGAAATTGGACCCCAAAAGTTGTTGTCCAATTTGTTCTGAGTACGCTGATACCCCATATGTGGGGGGGGGAACTGTTTGGGTGCACGGCAGGGCTTGGAAAGGAAGTAGTAACGTTTTGGAATGCAGACGTTGATGGGGGTCATGTTCCGTTTGCAGTGCCCCAGATGAGCCTAAACAGTGGAAACCCCCCACAAGTGACCCCATTTTGGAAACTAGACCCCCTAAGGAACTTATCTAGATATTTGGTGAGCACTTTGAACCCCCAAGTGCTTCACACAAGTTTATAATGCCCGGGCATGAAAATAAAAAATCCTATTTTTTTCCCACAAAAATTATATTTTAGTCACTAAGTTTTTATTTTCTCAAGGGTAACAGGAGAAATTGGACCACATAAGTTGTTGTCCAATTTGTCCTGAGTACGCTGATACCCCATATGTGGGTGGGAACCACTGTTTGGGCGCACGGCAGAGCTCGGAATGGAAGGAGCACCATTTGACTTTTTCCAACCAAAATTGGCTGGAATTGAGATTGGATGCCATGTTGCATTTGGAGAGCCCCTGATGTGCCTAAACAGTGGAAACCCCCCACAAATGACCCCATTTTGGAAACTAGACCCCCTAAGGAACTTTTCTAGATCTTTGGTGAGCAATTTGAACCCCCAAGTGCTTCACACAAGTTTATAACGTAGAACCGTAAAATTTAAAAATCATATTTTTTCCACAAAAATGATCTTTTCACCCCAATTTTTATTTTTCCAAGGGTAACAAGACTCCAAAAGTTATTGTGCAATTTGTCCTGAGTGCGCTGATACCCCATATGTGGGGGTAAACCACTGTTTGGGTGCATGGCAGAGTTTGGAAGGGAAGGAGCGCCGTCTGACTTTTTCAACGCAGAATTGGCTGGACGCCATGTCGTGTTTGGAGAGCTCCTGATCTGCCTAAACAGTGGAAACCCCCATAAATGACGCCATTTTGGAAACTAGACCCCTCAAGGAACTTATCTAGATGTGTGGTGAGAACTTTTAACCCCCAGGTGTTTCACTAAAGTTTATAACGTACAGCCGTACGTTTACAAAAATGATTTTTTCGTCCCCAATATTTTATTTTCACAAGGGTAACAGAAGAAATTGGAACCCAAAAGTTGTTGTCCAATTTGTCCTGAGTACGCTGATACCCAATATGTGGGAGAAAACTACTGTATGGGCGCACGTCAGGGCTCGGAAGGGAAGTAGTGAAGTTTTGGATTGCAGACTTTGATGGAATGGTCTGGGGGCGTCATGTCGCATTTGGAGAGCCCCTGATGCGCCTAAACAGTGGAAACCCCCACAAGTGACCCCATTTTGGAAAATAGACCCCACAAGGAACTTGTCTAGATGTGTGGTGAGCACTTTGAACCCCGAAGTGCTTCACAGAAGTTTATAACGCACAGCCGTAAAAATAAAAAATCCTTTTTTTTTTTGCAAAAATGATTTTTTTGCCCCAATATTTTATTTTACAAGGGTAACAGGAGAAATTGGACCCCAAAAGTTGTTGTCCAATTTGTCCTGAGTGCGCTGATATCCAATATGTGGGAGAAAACGACTGTATGGGTACACGTCTGGGCTCGGAAGGGAAGTAGTGACGTTTTGGATTGCAGACTTTGATGGAATGGTCTGGGGGCGTCATGTCACATTTGGAGAGCCCCTGATGCACCTATACAGTGGAAACCCCCACAAGTGACCCCATTTTGGCAAATAGACCCCACAAGGAACTTATCTAGATGTGTGGTGAGCACTTTGAACCCCGAAGTGCTTCACAGAAGTTTATAACGTACAGCCGTAAAAATAAAAAATCTTTTTTTTTTTACAAAAATGATTTTTTCGCCCCCAATATTTTATTTTCACAAGGGTAACAGAAGAAATTGGAACCCAAAAGTTGTTGTCCAATTTGTCCTGAGTACGCTGATACCCAATATGTGGGAGAAAACTACTGTATGGGCGCACGTCAGGGCTCGGAAGGGAAGTAGTGAAGTTTTGGATTGCAGACTTTGATGGAATGGTCTGGGGGCGTCATGTCGCATTTGGAGAGCCCCTGATGCGCCTAAACAGTGGAAACCCCCCACAAGTGACCCCATTTTGGAAAATAGACCCCACAAGGAACTTGTCTAGATGTGTGGTGAGCACTTTGAACCCCGAAGTGCTTCACAGAAGTTTATAACGCACAGCCGTAAAAATAAAAAAATCCTTTTTTTTTTTGTCAAAAATGATTTTTTTGCCCCAATATTTTATTTTTACAAGGGTAACAGAGAAATTGGACCCCAAAAGTTGTTGTCCAATTTGTCCTGAGTGCGCTGATATCCAATATGTGGGAGAAAACGACTGTATGGGTACACGTCTGGGCTCGGAAGGGAAGTAGTGACGTTTTGGATTGCAGACTTTGATGGAATGGTCTGGGGGCGTCATGTCGCATTTGGAGAGCCCCTGATGCGCCTAAACAGTGGAAATCCCCAACAAGTGACCCCATATTGGAAAATAGACCCACAAGGAACTTATCTAGATGTGGGTGAGCGCTATGAAGCCCCAAGTGCTTCACAAAAGTTTATAATGTACAGCCGTAAAAAACAAAAAAATATTTTTTTTTGTACAAAATGATATTTTCCCCCCAGTTTTTTATTTTCCCAAGGGTAGCAGAAGAAATAGGACAAATTGCACAATAACTCTTGGGGTCCAGAGTACGCTGATACCCCATATGTGGGGATAAACTACTGTTTGGACGCATGGCAGAGCTGAGAAGTGAAGGAGCACCGTTTGACTTTTTCAACGCAGAATTGGCTGGAATTGAGATCAGACGCCATGTCACATTTGGAGAGCCCCTGATGTGCCTAAACAGCGGAAACCGCCCAATTCTAACTCCAACCCTAACCCCAACACACCCCTAACCCTAGTCCCAACCCTAACCACAAACCTAACCCTAACACACCCCTAATCCCAACCCTAACCCTAATCCTAACTTTAGCGCCAACCCTAACCCTAACTTTAGCCGCAACCCTAACCCTAACCCTAATGGGAAAATGGAAATAAATACTTTTTTTTAATTTTATTATTTTTCCCTTACTAAGGGGGTGATAAAGGGGGGTTTGATTTACTATTTATAGCGGGTTTTTATGATTGGCAGCTGTCACGCTAAAAGACGCTTTTTATTGCAAAAATAGTTTTTGCATCATCACATTTTGAGAGCTATAATTTTTGCATATTTTGGCCCACAGAGTCATGTGAGGTCTTATTTTTTGCGGGACGAGTTGACGTTTTTATTGGTACCATTTTTGAGCACGTGACGTTTTTTGATCGCTTTTTATTTCGATTTTTGGGAGGTTAGAATGAACAAAAATCAGCAATTCATGAATTTCTTTTGGGGGAGGCGTTTATACCGTTCCGCGTGTGGTAAAATTGATAAAGCAGTTTTATTCTTCGGGTCAGTGCGATTATGGAGATACCTCATTTATATCATTTTTTCATGTTTTGGCGCTTTTATAGAATAAAAACAATTTTATATAAAAAATAATTATTTTTGCATCGCTTTATTCTGCGAGCTATAACTTTTTTATTTTTTCGCTGATGATGCTTTATGAAGCTCGTTTTTTGCGGGACAAGATGAAGTTTTCAGTGGTACCATATTTTTTTATATCGGTCTTTTTGATCGCGCGTTATTCCACTTTTTGTTCAGCGGTATGATGATAAAGCATTGATTTTTTGCTTCGTTTTTTTTTTTTAAGGGGTTCACTAAAGGGGTTAACTAGTAGGACAATTTTATAGGGGGGGTCGTTACGGACGCGGCGATACCAAATATGTGTACTTATATTGTTTTTTTTTTTTATTTACAGGAAGAAGTGAATTTATTGGGGAATTTTTTTTTTTTTTTATTTATTTTGGATTTTTTTTTTACACATGTTTATTTTTACTTTTTTAACTTTTTTACTTTGTCCCAGGGTGGGACATCACAGTATTTTATCAGATCGCTGGTGTGACAGTGTGCACAGCACTCTGTCACACCAGCGATCGCACAGGCATAGATGCAGGCTTCTCAGTGCCTGCTCTCGGCAGGCACTGAGGTAGCCGCCTCC
This sequence comes from Oophaga sylvatica, assembly GCA_033576555.1. NCBI lineage: Eukaryota > Metazoa > Chordata > Amphibia > Anura > Dendrobatidae > Oophaga > Oophaga sylvatica. Next base: position 252,927,206 of record JARQOD010000006.1, read on the forward strand.
CTCCAGGACCCCGGCGCCATCTTGGATCCGGGTCTGGGAGGGAGGAAGCCCTCAGAACAGCGCGATCACATCGCGCTGCTCTGAGGGTCTCAGGGGGGCGCGCAGGGAGCCCCCACCCTGCGCGATCCTCCCCTGTGCCCCCAGTACACCGCGATCATGTTTGATCGCGGTGTGCAAGGGGTTAATGTGCCGGGAGCGGTCCGTGACGCTCCTGACACACAGTCATGGGTGTCAGCTGTGATAATCAGCTGACACCCGGCGGCGATTAGCTGCGCTCCCCTCAGGAGCGCAGCTGATCGCCTATGACGTACTATCCCGTCCCCGGTCATACGGGCCCAGGTACCATGGACGGGATAGTACGTCCGATGGCAGTAAGGGGTTAAAGTGTGTGTGTTTGATTTTTCTTTCATACAATAGGATTAATAATTGATAGTTGTCTAATTGACAGCTCACAATTATTAACCTGGCTTAAAGTGACCTTTCAATTGCAAGGTCATTTTAACCCCTTATTAACCCATTCGCCACCGCTACAGGGCAATGGGAATAAACGGGCAAAGTGCCAGAAAGGGCAAATCTAATTAGAGATTTGCCCTTTCTGGGGTGTCTGGGGGCAGATGTTAGTAGCCGGGGGGGGCCAAAAATAATGGTCCCTCTCTGGGCTATTATTATCTGCCCCACTCACTGGCTTTGTCTGTCTGGTTGCGAAAATAGGGCGGGAGCCCACGCATTTTTTTTCAGCAATTTTACACCTCATATATATATATATACATGTCATTCAATTTGTGACACATATATATATATATATTTATATTTATAGTTCATACACTTCTACATAGTATAATAGCCGCTAATTCAATTGCCGGCTTTTGTGAAAATGCAGAACCCGACATGAAATGACACTTGGTTTACATAGAGTTAACCATGTCTTTTCATGTAGTTTGATATCTGATTTGCACAAACAATTACATGAGTGTAAGTGTGCAAAATTTCACACCTGTAGGGGTTAATTAAAGGTGTAAATTCGTAGCAAAAAAGTCCGTTTTTTTACAACGAATTTACACCTTTAATTAACCCCTACAGGTGTGAAATTTTGCACACATAGACTGATGTAATTGTTTGTGCAAATCAGATTGCAAACGACATGAAAAGACATGGTTAACCCTATGTACACCAAGTGTCATTTCATGTCGGGTGCTTCTGTCTTTTCACAGAAGCCGGCTTTACCCGGCAATTGAATCAGAGGATATTTTACTATGTAGAAGTGTATAAACTATACATATATGTATATATATATGTCACAATGACATGTATATATAATATATATGTATTCTATGTGTGTATATTTAGTGTTTACAAGGAAATAAAGGTTTTTTTTAGTTGCGATATTTTGTTCCCATAGACTTACATGGGACTTCCGGTATCGAAATCGGATATGACGATATTTAGTGCTATCGGCGATACAATTTCGATACGATATTTTTAGATATCGAGCACTATCGCTCAACACTAGTGGAGAGGTTATGGTCAGGAGGACAATTCTTGGGTGTTTGCTTTGGACATCCATGCTAGGAGACTGATCCGTGCGTATCACCGAGCTCATCCTGACCGACCTGGTTGCACAAATGAGGGTTCGGTGACCCCTCCTCAAGGGGGGGGTACTGTTGTGAATGTTTTGGAAATGAATTCTGAGCAGAAGCTCCCTCTGGTGGTTACAAACAGTACTGAACAATTCAATGAGGATTGGCAATCAGGAGTCACAAACTGGCTTGATATAAGGGAGGTTCCCTCCCATCATGGTTGCCGGTGATCAATTGTTCTTGTCTCAACTGTGGTTCCTGGTTCACTTGGAAGCTTGCTGAGTCTTGCCCCTTCTTCTGCTTTCAGATAAGATATTTTCTGTTTTTGTTTTTGTGCTTACCTTTTGCATATTTCTCTGCATTTCTGTGAGGTTAGCCAGGTCCCCTCCGGGGGGGCTTGGGCTCCTCTCAGTTCCGCTGGAGCCACTGTTATTTGTTCATTTGCCTTTTCCAGTTTTTTCAGTGGCTGCGGCTTAGTTTTGTTACACCAGAGAACTGATTTAGGTGGTAGAGGTCGTGTGATCTCAGGTGTTTTTGCAATCAGTAGCGTTGGCATTTTTTACGGTTTTTTTGGATTGCAGTGAGTATCCTTTCTATCCTTTTCTGTCTAGGCAGATTGGGCCTCAGCATTTGCTCATACTATTTTCTGACTGTGTCTGTATTTCCTCTTGTCTAACCGCCATTACATGTTTGGGAGCTTCCTATGTTCTTTGGGGATCTGCTCCGGGGAAGATAGCTTTCCTCTTTCTATCTTTAGGTGTAGTTAATCTCTCAGGCTGTGAAGAGGCGTCTAGGACCAACGTAGGAACGCTCCACGGCTGCCTTTAGTTGTGGTGGTTAGTCAGGGTACTGCAATCCAATAGATTCCAACCTCTCTGGTGTATTGCCGTTTTTGCCTGCTCTCCTCAGCTACCAAAACATAACAGGTGCCCAGTGCCCAATCACCGCTGGCATCACTGTCCCTGCCATCTGTCTAATTGAACATGAAGAGGAATTCAGAGAACAGCTGCAGCCCGGACTTCCTCTTCATGTTTGATTTGTCCAAAGGCGATAACAGTGACACCAGCGCTTATTGGGCCCATGTGTCATGCAACAGCACGAGAGCCCCAGGACCACAAGTAACTACACTGCAGGAACTGCCTGGGCAAGGGAGGTGAGTATAAGCTTATCTATTTTATAGGGGCCAAACAGTATGGAGGCAAGAAATAATACAATAGTTCAGTCCACATATTATAAGAGCATGTCTTCTCCTTACAAATTTGATAGTAATCTTTTGCTTCCAAGTTAACATGGATCAATGATGTCATGAATGTTTTTCTTTTTAAATGGGCTTAAAATAGCCTTTAAGTGAGCAAAGAAGGACATGTTATACAGTGGTGCTTCAAAGTTTGTAAAACATAATTTTCCATGTCTCTGCATAAATTTGACCTAAAGCTACATTAGAATTTCATATAATCCTGAAAATAGATAAAGAAAGACAAACAAAAGAAATTAGATTTTTAATGAGAATAGTGATCCACTGCCATAAGTCTCTGAGTGGCAAAAGTATGTGAACCTTTACCAGAACCAGAACCTTTAGCAGAAATTTGAATGCAAAATTAGAGTCTGGTGTTTTTAATCAAATGAATCTTATTCGGGTGTGAGTGGGCAACCTGTTTTCTTGAAACACAACACATCATTGTAGAAGTGTATCATGGTATGAGCAAAGGAGATTTCTTATGACCTCGGGAGAGTTCTTTATGCTATTCAGGTTGGAAAGGTATATTAAACTATCTGCATAGTTTGGACACCACACAACCACAGTTAGACGGCTATTGTACAATTGGAGTAAATTGAAGACCATTATTACCTTACCCCAGGAGTAGTCAACCAATAGATTACTCCAAGAGCAAGGTATATAATAGTCTGTGAAATCACAAAGAAACTCAAGGTAACGTCTAATCTCCTAAAGGCCCTTAACACTTTAGATAATGTTAATATTCATGAGTCCACCATCATTAGGACACTAAACAACAATGGTGTGCATGGCAGGATTCCAAGGAGGTAGCCACCGCTCTCCACAAAAGAACATTGATGCTTGTCTGCAGCTTACCAAAGATCACTACATTACAGTATAAAAACCTCATACCATCTGTGAAACATGGTGGTAGTAATATCATTGTATGTGCCTTTTTTGCTGCACTTGATCCTGAATGACTTGCCATCATTCATAGAACTATGAATTCTGAATTATACCAGCAAAATCTATAGGAAAACGTCAGGATATCTCTCCATATGCTGAATTTTAAGAGAACGTCAGTCATGTAGTAAGATAACCCAAAACACACAAGTGGTCCTACAAAATAATGGTTCTAAAAGAACAAAGTGAAAGTGTTACACACCTGTTCCAGGGATCCCAGGCTCTATGTCAAGTTTTTCAAGTTGTCCAAAGAGGATTAATGACATCATCTCCCTAGACTTGTTTAAGGCACATTTAGACACACACCTGGGTCTTAGGATTGAGAATCTAGTACTATGTTTGATGTTCTCCAAGATCTGTACTTTTTGTGTTTGTGCTTGCATTCGTCTCTATTGGGTTCCACTTCATCTGTCCTCCTGCTCCTGAGATTCCTGTGTGTACCAAGTCCTCGCCGACCATGTGCTTTCCTGCTTGTCTCATCAATGCCCGAGGTCCCTGTTCCCACTCAGATCTAAGACCTAGGGAGCCTAACAGAAAGTTTTGGAATGCCCAAGTCAAAGTCATTATTCCTATAGAAATTTTGTAAAATATTGTAAAAGGACCTGAAGTGAGCAGTTCATAACAGAGTTGAAACTGTTTTGTGGCGAGAAAAAGGCTGAAATTCCTCCAAGCCAATGTGCAGGACTAATCAACAATTTTTCAGTAATGTTTGGATGCAATTCTTGCCATGCAAGAGGGTCACACCAAATACTGAATGAAAAGGTTCACATAGTTTGGCTACTAACACACATGTGATATTGGATCATTTTCCTCATTTATGAAAGTCTAATATTTCTGACTCATTTGTTTCAATTGTCTTTTATTTTTAGAATTTGTATGAAAATCTTATATATACATAAGATTATATACATATAGCTGGAGGTGGCTGACATGGAGAAATCCTCCAATGGCTGGAAAAAGCTGAACACCGAGACAGCACAGAGGCCCTAATCATAGCGGCACAAGAACAAGCACTAAGTACCAGATCCATAGAAGCAGGAATCTACCACACAAGACAAGACCCAAGGTGCAGACTATGCAAAGAAACCGTCCAACACATAGTGGCAGGATGCAAAATGCAAGCAGAAACAGCGTATACCGAACGCCACAACCAAGTAGCGGGAATTGTATACAGGAACATCTGCACAGCATATGGGCTAAGTCCTCCTAAGTCCAGGTGGTAGACCCCAGAGAAAGTGGTGGAGAATGAAAGGGCTAAAATCCTGTGGGACTTTAAGATCCAGACAGATAAGCAGGTGTTGGCTAACCAACCAGACATTGTGATAGTAGACTAGGATCAGAAGACAGCAATTATAATAGATGTGGCAGTGCCAAGTGACAACAACACCAGAAAGAAGGAGTATGAGAAGCTGGAGAAATACCTCAAAGGAGAACTAGAGAAGATGTGGAAGGCAACAGTGATTCCAATGGTGATTGGAGCACTTGGAGCAGTGACCCATAAGTTGGAAGAATGTCTACAACAGATCCCAGGAGCAACATCTGAGCTCTCTGTCCAGAAAGCGCAATGCTGGGAACAACTAAGATCCTGTGCAGAACCCTCAAACTCCCAGGCCTCTGGTAGAGGACCCGAGAATAAGAAAGGACAACAAAGACCACCCCCATCGGAGGGCTGAGAAGGAAGTTTTTTTTAAACTAGGTCCCACATTGAACAAAAAATAGAGGCCAAGAAAAATGTATACAGTTCGTAAAATTGAATATATGAAAAACAATGTACCTGGTCTTGGACAAGGGAAAATTGCCCATTTGTGAACTGATTAATTAATAAGAGAATCCATAACACCAAGGTGAGCAGAGTCTAAACCTTAGCACATTGAATAGCTGTTGGCCGAATTAGCTATTTCTTTTGACTCCCCAATAAACATTAACACTTACCTCAACTTAGCATTCATATGTTTTAATTTGAGAGAGGCAAAAAAGCCTCTGAGGATTGGGAATTTAATGGGGGTGTCCACTTTATCAGTATTTTAAACATGTTTTGGCTCTTAGGGTAGGGCAACACAGCGACAGTTGTCACACGACAGCAATTGTCAGAAATGTTGCTAAACAAAAACTTGCCTGCGACTTGATATTGCCTGACTATTTTCGAGCTGTGATTTTGCTGCAAAATAAAGCAGTCAAGTTGCGGCAATTCATATGTTGCTTGCAACTTGCATTGAAGCTCATGTCAAGGTAATCATTTGGAAATGTGTGACTGATTCACAGTCGCGGAATGTCACAGGTCGCAATGCGGCTCCATAGGAAATAGTGGACACCAGTGCGATTTGAGTGTTGTCACCAAGTAGTAAATCGATTCATGCAAGCCCAGTCCAGGTCAGTGCTTTCTGGTCATGGACAGGAGCTGCGCAAATTTCTCCTGAATCCCATGCTCAGCTTATCATTAGCCAGGCTGGCAAGATGTCACCAAGGCGCCACACAGATGATGTCACGCCAAACTTTCGCTTCAAATGCTGTACCTAAGAACCCACAAGCTCAGGAAATTTGCGCAGCTACGACAGACCAGAGAGCACTGATCTGGACCAAAGACGGAGATTGCGCGAAACGATACACTCATCTCTACCATGTAGCCCTAGCCTAGCAGGTTCTCCTTCTACTTTTCCTAGTGCACCCTTCCTCATAGGCTGCACAGCTCTCCTGGTCTCCTGATGCCAGCAGGCTTGAACTGGCCCACAGAAGAACAGAAGAATCCTCCGGTGGGCCCCTGTGCAAGAGTTGGCCACCATCCTCTTATATATGCAGTACTTGGGACAATCTACTTGAATCACTATGTACAGACGGCGGAAGCATCTTATTCATTTACCAATCTACCCAGTTAATTGTTATATAAATTTGAGAATGAGGATAATGTCACATTTGCATGTAGCTGAAAAGTGGGGCCCTAGAGATGGTTACTGGTGGGCCCTTGGAACCCCAGTCCGACAATGGATGCCAGTATCACGTGACAATTCTAGGCCCATCACCCTCCTCAAATTGAAAAATACTGCACATTAGAAAGCTTTATTTCAATTGGATCAGGCTGATGACCAGATCTGGTCACAGGGTCCTCCATCCACTGCCAGTTTTAGACCAGGAGTGCTGTGCTGCACTAACAACAAGTCTATGGAATTATAAAAAAATGGGACAAATTAGTCTGTAACTTAGAAACATCTTTTCACAATGTCTGGATTTGAGCTCAGCTTTTGGTGCTGGTAATAGACCTTTATTTGTGCATTTAAACCTAATTATTTTTAAGTCCAAATATTTTATACATTTTCTGCAAAATAATGCTTAAAAATAAAAAGCCTGAATTTGCAAGAACAAATCCATAAATAAGCTGCGTTTTCATCAGCACAATTAACACTCACTGAGCAGTGCGGGAAGTGTGATGGTGGTGCTACATGTAATGAGATTCCTGGGGCAGTACTGATGAGGGGAGAGAATTGGGATGGGACTTGTCAGCTCAGGAAGGTTTCATGATTCAGCTGAAGCTCCCACTTTGCCTCAGGCCGCAGACTGTAGAAAGGAATCTGTAATACTGGCCAAGCACCTCTTTAAAAAGGATAAAAATGCTTATTGCTTCAGGGGGGAAGATCCCAAAGGACAACATACAATGCACTGTTTCACTGCATAACAGCTACTGAGCTCATTCCTTATAAACAATTGTCAATTTAAAGCTGTTGTCGTCTTTCGGAAAAATTCTGCTCTCAGTCTCAGTGGTAAAAAATTAACTTTGCTTTACTTCCTCTCCCCAGGTCCACTACAGCTTCAGTCTCTTTTTTGGCTGCAACAGTGACTCATGTGGACAGTGCTGGAGCTCAGCAGGTCTGCAAATGTAGACGACACAAGAGATTGGCGGCAGCACTGTTCATGAGATTTCACCACTGCAGCCAAACAGCAGAGAATGGGGCAATGACAGAAAAACAGCTTTGGACCTGGAGAGAGTAAGTAAAATAAGATTTGATATGTTGCCCTTAAGGCCGGCATCACACTTGTGAGAAACGAATCTCTGGCATCAACACCTGGCACTGCCGCCAGCACTCGGACCGGAGCGTGCAGCTGCATGTATTTCTATACATCGGGTGTTGATGCGAGAAACTCATACGAGAATCACGGCCTAACTGAACTTGTGGACAGAATATTACTCAAAGACAACTACTTCAATGAGATGGGAGAAATATTGGCATGATAATGATCATTTTAACAGCCTTAGGCTACATTCCCACAATGAGCTTTTTGTGAGTTTTTGATGTTGCAGATTTTCTAAAACATTTTCTCACCTATTAAGTATATTAGGTTACTTGTATTTTTTTTTGTTGTTTTTTTTCCAGTGGATTTTCCACATCTATTGCAAGTCTCTGCAAAAAATCTGCACAGAAAACTCAGCATACCCACAATAGAAATTGATGTGTTGCGGATTTGAAACACGCACCGCAGGTAAAAAAAAATCACAGTGGGCAAGAGATCTCACCAAAAACTCATTGTGGGTACAGAGTCTTAAAGGGATTCTAATTATGATCTCACGTATGATCTATATATTTGCAAGTAATTAACTCAATATTATCTGTGTGTGTTTTATACCCTTTTACAACAAAAAAAAATATATATACATATATGTGTGTGTATTCTACCCTCTTTTTTAAAAAAAAAATATATACATATATATGTATATATATATATATATATATATTATATATATACTGCAGTACAATGGAAGTTAATGACAAAATGGTCCTACTGTATAAACGTTCAGTTATAACAGTTAACATTTTCTGTATGTCTTATATGTATAACAAAAATCTTTTCTGAACCATACAAAATTTGGTAAAGAACACCCCAAAAGATGAACCTAGCCATATTCTTTTGTTTTGGCTTTGTCACATCATGTATTTCTGCATCATTTGCTCAGTGTAAAATGTGATATACTGTTACACAATATGGGTTTAAATAGGACTGAAACCCTGCTGTGAAAAATTCCCACTGCCAAGCTCAGCTCTGCTGCATCAATACATGCATACTGAGAATGGTGTCAGTAGCTCTGCTTGCTTGCATAACATTCCTTTGCAACCTTTCTTTTAAGTAGCAGTTCTTCCAGCTTAGTACAACACTCAGAATCAAGATGAATAAGTAGCAAAATATACATTATATTCCATTTCCTTTTGTACAATAACTACTAGTCTTCATAATTCAAACCTCACACAGCCCACATACACTGTTCTATGGCTGTGAATTGTGTATTGACTCTTCAAAATGATGCAATGCAGAATTCCCAGTCCACACCTGATTCTATCTAATATTTTCTTATCCCATTATTTAATGTAATAAATGAGGCTTCCAGTTGTCATTACATTTGATGAATGCTATAGATGGGATGTAGAGAGAACTCTCTGCCCCGATCCCCCCAGTCTGTAATCCCATTACTGGCATGTGGCTGGGCTTTCTGCCTGTGGCTCGGGCTGGTAATGAGAGTCACATCTGCAATAGAATAACAGTCAGACAAGATTTCCCGGGAGAATTTCGATTTCATTGAACATATTTTTTTCTCTCTCTACTAACAAGATTGATATTAAAATCGAAGCTTTGCCCCAGTGTGCACAATCTGCATCTCCCCTCGGTGTCAGCTGCTAATTTCAGTGCAAGGTGGAAGATTTCCTGCAGCTTTAATGCTGGAGCTGTCTGCATGCAGGTGCTGTGTATACAGACAAGGATGGCCCTGATTATTGCAGGGGAGCAGGAGCCCTCCACACTGACATTCTCCTTATTCAGGTCACACTCACTTTACTGTAAAGAACATCCATGTAACTGACTAATACACCAATGTGATAGGTCCCATGGAATAACATGTATTGTGCCAGGGAGCAGCTCATCCTTAATGGTGCAGTGGAGTCCAGGTATCTGTGTCTGATCTTCATCTAACCTTCCTTTCCAGCTGCTGCCTTTGTTCCACCCCATTTATACGTCCATCCTGAACTATTCCCCTTGTGTGAGTGGTATGTGTAGTGTTAGTGGTGCGGGCACATTACATTAGTAGAAGCCATGGGATTAGGCAGCATGCCTTATTTCTTAAGGAGTGGATGGAAGATAAAGCTAATGGACATCATATTGTACTGCACTGCTGAGGATCAAATGGCAGCTTGTTGTTCTTGTCTTCCTGGCTGGCTTTTACTGGCTGGGCTCACAAAAGGGTTTGGTAGCTGCTTTTATGTGTATACACAAGTATACTTCTCCTAGACATCAAGAGCCTATAAATAGGGAAGGTTACTGCATTTTCCTCTGTTAAATCAATAGAGGCAGTCTCCTGCAAATTCAGCTGAGGTGTCTTATTAATTATGGAACGACTCATCTGATCTCTTAGCACAGGCAGTTTTCTGCTGCACCTTTGCAGCCTTAATAGTGGTGACCTTTTGTCCAACAAAAGCTGTTTCTTCATATTCAGACTCAGTCCTTCCTTCCCTCTTCCTCCATTTCCTTCTGTCTCTCCCATTTCTGTTCTACCCTCAGTTCCTTGAATTTGTCTCCATTTGTCTTCTCATCCTCTCCCTCAGACATACAGGCACTCTAATTTCTATTCCATGTATCTTTTCCTTTAATATCTACTTTTCCCCAACTTCTCATGTTCATACTCATTTTTCTCTCTGTTAGGTCACTTTCACACGTTCAGTATTTGGTCAGTATTTTTACATCAATATTTGTAAGCCAAAACCAGGAGAGGAACAATCAGAGGAAAAGTATAATAGAAACACATCACCACTTCTGTGTTTATCACCCAACTCCTGGTTTTGACTTACAAATACTGATATACTGACTAAATACTGATCATGTGAACATGGTCTTATTCATAGCTTCCTGTTTTTTCTCTATTTGCAGTTCCATCTCTCTTCACACATCAGTATTTTATCAGTATTTGCATGTCAAAACAAGGAGTGTCTCCATAACAGAGATATTAATCTTTCCATTACAGTTTTGCTCTGTAAGTTCCCTTCCTGGTTTTGGCATACAAATACTGATGCAAAATATTGACCAAATACTATTCACACATTAGTATTTTTTTTATCAGTATTTCATCAGTATTTGTATACCAAAACCAAGAGTGTCTCCATAACACAGAGCAGGTGTCAACTCTTCAATTCTAGTTCTTCTCTATAAGTTTCCTTGCTGATTTTGTCATACCAACGCTGATGTAAAATACTGATGTGTGAATAAGCCCTGAGGTTTTATTCACACATCAATATTTTTGATCAGTATTTCTATGTCAAAATCAGAAGCGTCTCCAAAACACAGAACAGGTGTAAATTTTTCAATTATCATTCTTGTCCATAAATTCCCCTCCTGTTTTTGCACACAAATACTGACCAAATAGTGGTGTGAACAAGCCATTAGATAAATTCCATTTTATGCCATTATCTACACTTCTCATTCCAGTAGTCTAATAATCCCATGGTGACTTTCTACAAACAATATTTCTCAGCAAATATACCCTTAGAATAAAAACACACTCGATTTGAAACAATAATTTTATTTAATATCTTGTACTATACTTCTGTAGCAAATATTTTTTTTGCTGATTTGAGTTTATAATAAACTTTCTGATAAATTACATTTATTTCTTGTTTGTTAAAATCAAGGCTCTCTCTTTTAATTTTTCTGTCAAAATCTCTTATTTTTTTATAGTAGCTATTTTGTACGGTTATACATTTACTCCCCCAATTTGTGGTTTACACTGTCAGATACTTAAGTAATATGTGTAACACCTAAACCAAGGAAAAGAATGAAAGAAAGGCAGTGAACTTGGAAATATATCTTGGCAACAGCAGGTAAAGCTTCACATCCTCAGCAGTCATCCTCACACTTGCCCACTCATCAGCACATTCATCCATTGGCCATTCATTTACTCATATATTGGGATTATTCTTCTTCTTTGCCAGTGCTGTTCTTTCCTTGGTTACATAGTTGCATTGCAATGAGGAAAACATGGTTTTGTGGAGAGGGGACATGGTGAACATTAGATTGTGATTGACCATGTGAACATCTACAGCACATCTTCCATGTGACAGGTCCCTTGGCTTGTTCTGCATATGATGATCTGTTTAATAATGGTGAGCCCACATCCATCTCTGTTCCTCTTGTTATTGTTATTATTATTATTGTATTCATTATTATTGGTTGGCCCAGGGCCTTTCCTGAGTTTCTTTGCAAAGGATAAAAGGGCTCACTGTTTCTGTTTTGAAGATGTAAAGCTGAGGTCCGGTTTTGGCTGTTGTTGCTCACTGTTTCTTAACATTTGGCAAACGAAACAACAAATTAAAGAATAAAACTTTTTGTTAATTTCCACAATCCTAGATGGGAAACGTCACAGAGAACACAACGTCCCCGGAGAACGAATAGGTATTTCCTCTAGAATCCAGTAGGTGGCGCAAGTGAGGACGGATTCCTGATACTTTGGGTCTAACTAGAAGATCCAGTTAAGTAGAGCAGACAGACACAGCAGGAGTAAAGGCAGGGTGGCAGGATGGGTGGCTCTGGGGTCTGCTGAGCCATTCGATCCACCGCACATTTGGAACAAGCTGCCTTCAATGTTGAGTTTTTTGGAATCTTTTTTCAGTTTCTCCCACATGTCTGCTGCCCCTTCATGACAATCTGCAAGCACTGTGACAGCACACACGTGGAATTCGTTCCAGTATCTAAATAAAAAAATCAAAATAAAACAGCAACATCAGTCAAGGTGGATCATCTGCTTATACATTATATGGCAACATGTCACCATGACATCATTCACACCTGTGTAGAATTACTGCACTAACGCACCTTATGCTATTCAAACGAAAAACGTGTCTTGTAGCAAGCTACTTTCTATAATATTTGTATTATCATAATGGCAGTTAACAATAGCGATTTGAATGGAAAACAAATCTTATAAATATTATGACTTGCTGTGTTTTTTTACAATTTCGCTATTATTTCTTAGACATCATTGTCATTTCCATATGATAATTACATTAATTGTGATAATAACCTTTTCACCTACTATATGGGACACTAATATTTTGGCCAATGAGTTTCCAGGAGTGAAATCACAAACTGAGTGTGTAATTTAACATTATATATAGATATATCTATATATATAGATATATCGATATATCGATATATCTATATATATAGATATATCTATATATATATATATACACATAAATATATATACATATGTATAATATATGTATATGCTGAACTAAATAAATATATAGTGTTCAGTAAATACATATGTGTGTGTATATATATATATATATAATATATATATATATATATATATACATACTATATATATATATATTATATATATATAACATACATATATATAATATGCCCTAGCATGAGATGTTGCAACATTTGCACACCTGGGATTACTATCAATTGAGATTTATCTGCTTACCAGGTTGTAAAACGAATATATCTCAAGAAGTCATTGATATACACGCGTCTATTCCCAGGGGTAAGAGATGGAGAATAGACGTGTGACCCTATGCATCCCCTTCGTCTGCAGCGTTGTAATCCCCTAGTGACCCTCCTCTGACAAGCTTTCCATCTACGTGTGTGTTCATTTCCTAGCTGTGTTGCAGAAAGGCGCCTGTGTGGTGTGGAGTAGAGGAGTTGCATGCCATGTCATTTATGAGCTCTTCAGACAGCTGTAAACTCTAATGTTGCTACATTAGCAATAAATTATGAAATATTGTGATGCCTGGAAACTGTCTCTGGTACACTATCTCAGCTGTGACTGTATTCCCAATAGGAAGACTACATCTCTCAGAATACTAAAATGGAGGAAAACATCATCGATTGCCATGCCCAAGACAAATACATACACTACATGCAACTTCTATCTATTATCCATCTATCCAGCTATAGATATATCTATCTATTATCTATCTCATATCTATCTATCTATAGATACTGTATATCTATCTATTATCTATCTATCTCTATCTATTATCTATCTCCTATCTATCTATTTATCTATCTAATTTATCTATCACCTATATATATTATCTATCTATCTATACTATCTATCTATCTATTTATCTATCTATCTCTACCTATCTATTGTATTGCTAACTATCCAGTAAACACATTTCTATCTATCTTAAATATATACACTGTATATATAAAAGAGGAGAAATTGTTTATGGTCTTCTTCAGGATATTAGTATATCGTGTCTATTCTTAATGGAAATTATACTATGATCAAATAGTATTTCAAGAAGGGAAAACTGTCTTTGTTTCCTGGCTTTATGATACATAATTCAATCATTTCATACATTATCTTTACATAGCAGTAATATAATTGTATCATGATCTGATGAGAACATATGTTTTGTTATTCTTATTCTTAATAGACTATGAAATTAAAATTAGGCATAATCATTACACCTAGACAGAAAAAAATACATTTCTATAAATATACACAGCATTTAGGTATGGGAAGTCAGCCAATTTACTCGATCTAGAAAAGAAAAGTTGCAAATTAAATGTGTATGTGGGTCCTACTTTAGTTTATTTATAATGAGTATAGGTCACTTCTTTTGGTTTGGTTCTTATAATTAATGTAAAGTGTGTGTGTTTATGTGTATAAATGTGTGTATAAATGTGTGCATGTATAAATGTGTGTGTATAAATGTGTGTATATAAATGTGTGCATGTATAAATGTGTGTGTATAATTGTGTGCATGTATACATATGTGTGTATAAATGTGTGCATGTATAAATGTGTGCATGTATAAATGTGTGCATGTATAAATATGTGCATGTATAAATGTGTGTATAAATGTATGTGTATAAATGTGTGCATGTATAAATGTGTGCGTGTATAAATTTGTGTATAAATGTATGTTTATAATTGTGTGCATGTATAAATGTGTGTGTATAAATGTGTGCATGTATAAATATGTGTGTATAAATGTGTGCATGTATAAATGTGTGTGTATAAATGTGTGCATGTATAAATATGTGTGTATAAATGTGTGCATGTATAAATGTGTGTGTATAAATGTGTGCATGCATAAATGTGTGTATAAATGTATGTATAATTGTGTGCATGTATAAATATGTGTGTATAAATGTGTGCATGTATAAATGTGTGTATAAATGTGTGCATGTATAAATGTGTGTGTATAAATGTGTGCATGTATAAATATGTGTGTATAAATGTGTGCATGTATAAATGTGTGTATAAATGTGTGCATGTATAAATGTGTGTGTATAAATGTGTGCATGTATAAATATGTGTGTATAAATATGTGCATGTATAAATGTGTGCATGTATAAATGTGTGTGATAAATGTGTGCATTTATAAATATGTGTGTATAATGTGTGTGTATAAATGTGTGCATGTATAAATGTATGTGTATAATTGTGTGCATGTATAAATGTGTGCATGTATAAATATGTGTATAATTGTGTGTGTATAAATGTGTGCATGTATAATATGTGTGTATAATTGTGTGCATGTATAAATGTGTGCATGTATAAATATATGTGTATAAATGTGTGCATGTATAAATTGTGTGGGATAAATGTGTGTGTATAAATGTGTGTGTATAAATGTTATGATGTATAATTGTGTGCATGTATAAATGTGTGTATAAATGTGTGCATGTATAAATGTGTGTGTATAAATGTGTGCATGTATAAATATGTGTGTATAAATGTGTGCATGTATAAATGTGTGTGTATAAATGTGTGCATGTATAAATGTGTGTGTATATATGTATGCATGTATAAATATGTGTGATAAATGTGTGCATGTATAAATGTGTGCATGTATAAATGTGTGTATAAATGTGTGCATGTATAAATATGTGTGTATAAATGTGTGCATGCATAAATGTGTGTATAAATGTATGTATAATTGTGTGCATGTATAAATTTGTATAAATGTGTGATGTATAAATGTGTGCATGTATAAATGTGTGCATGTATAAATGTGTGCATGTATAAATGTGTGTGTAGAAATATATGTGTGTTTGAATGTGTGTGTGTGTTATATGAATATGTGTGTATAAATGTGGGTGTATAATTATATATATGTGTGTTGGGGTGTGTGTGTTTATTTGCCAAGCCCAAGTCTTACACTGACATGGCAGAATGTGGGGGTGGTGCCTTTAGTAGATCATAAACGTCAATGGTGGATCCAGTCATTCATCGTTTTGTAAGAGGAAAAAAAACTGTCTTTGAAAACTTACGAGCAAATAGTGTCGAGGTTTTCTTTTCGTCCATGCTTTGCGAATAGGTTTCCATTTTATCTCCCATCGTAAGCATACAGCTGGAGAAGCCCTTAAAGACCGCATCGCACTTGCCTGCTGCCTCACCGCCTGCACCAAGTATGCTGGGGACAGAGATCAGCACCGAGTAAGCTGGACAGCTCCCACTCATCACCCACAGCTTCAACTTAGGGGCTATCTACTGGCACATGCATTTTCTCTATCACAGGTAGCCTCAGAAACCAGTGTCTACATATTTATGTGTATACATTGTCTTACATTTATATGTATACATATATCTGCATACTACTCTGGTCAAATCACAAGATATCATACTGAGCAATGACAAAAATACCTTAAATGTACATATATATATATATATATATATATATATATATATATATATATAATGACACATGTATTAAAAGAACGACAACCATGGAGTATACTTATAAAAACGAAATAAATACTGAGTAGGAATATTCTTTGTAAATACTATAATATAATATATATATATATATATATATATATATATATATATATATATATATATATATATATATATATAATATTACTGCTATAATATTTATTCGTTTTGACAAATATTCTCCATGGTTGTCATTCTTTTTATTTCTAGGATCACATAAGTTTCGTAACCAATAACATCCAAGCAATTATTTGCATTGTAAGACACAGAAATAAGCTGTTCCTGTAATAACTGTTTCTCATCTTGATTCTAGAGAATACATACAATGTAATAAAATGGTTTCCGACTCTCTTAAAATGAAAAAAAAAAAAAAAAGAAATATAATTTGACACAAGACATGAATAAAACATTATTTTGAACATTAAGTAGCTGTTACATCTGGGGGCAATTAATCTATTTTTTATTTTCAGAATGTTTCTTAGAGATGAAACCTGTAATATTCCCCACTTTGCATTAATAAGGGGGCTTCTATTAGGAGTTGATATTTCACATAAACATTCCCTTGGATTGCAGATTATACAGTAGGTGCTGCAGTGATCAGACAGGGTGGGGGAGGGGCTTTATCAGCTACTAGCCCTGGTATACTAGTCATCACCCATTGTAGGTCACACACTATCTACATCTTACCACATAACTGCACAAAGAAAGTCTTCTAAATGGAATATTGTGGAGGTGCAGGATTTCTTCTGTGCTTATCACAGGAGCATAATAACAACATTACATTCCATTTTTTCCCCATTTCCGCTTACAAATGCATTCAGGCAGCTTGTCATTAAAAATGCATGCACACATTACCACGTCCCTTTCATCGTCTGCTCTAGCAGACTCCGGCTCAGAGAAGAAAGCAGCCCTGCATAGCTGTACAAGCCATAGATATAGTCATTCCTCCCCAGCTGGGGATTTAGGTGGTCTTGGTTTGCCCCTATAGCCTCCATATTATGTAGAGCTTCTATATGGCAATTCATCGAAGGATCCTATACAGTTGATGAACACAGGGCAATTGGACATATATCTAGTGAAAGTGGGTCATTTATCAGTGTTTGCTGCTTATAACTCTTGCCACAAATGACACCGATTTGATTGGTCAAAGCTAAAGAGTTGAATTGTGAAGGCGATCAAGAATAAATACAAGTTTAGATGCATTTTTATACAGCAGCTGAATGGTCATATATGTGTATTGTGAAGGAATTCCTAATGCTAAAAATCAAGGTGACACCCTCTCCTGTGTGGGGAATAGATTAGGGATTCTGCAACCCCTCCTCTCCTCCCTTACTCTGCTTATACTCTTAGGAAATGGAAGTATAACACAAGAATGGAGCACACTGCATTTATGGATCCAGCAGATTAACACTCCATAAATATGGATGCCACACAGACAAACAATGTAATCATACATCATGATGCATGCTGTATAATCCACCAGATTCCATGACTGATTACTGCGCATGCGTCGCTTTCTAGCAGAATTCTATATCTAATACTATATATAGCATTATATCTTTAAATCATGGAAATCACAACTTGCTACAGACAGATTCTGCTTGGATCAGGCTATTTGTCGGTCAATGTGGCAGATAGGGCAAGAGTTAATACAGTTTCAGATCCTGAAGTAGTAGGGATTTAGCTGCACCCACACACACTATGCAGCTAAAAGAGCCATACTGTCACCAGAGATCTCTGCCAACCAAAGAGCTGCAGAGCAATGAATGAACCTTGGGGCAATATCGGGTGTACCATCTACATAGCACATACCATATACCTGGTACAGGAGAGATACAAAAGCAACGATTGTCTATAAAGACATAGAGGCTGCACTGGCCACTAACATAGAGCCCTTATGCAGTATATATATATATATATATATATATATATATATATATACATTTATAAATGTACAGTTGTAAATATTCACTGTGGTCCTGATTGTTGTAAGAGAACATGTAAGAGAAATAGCTCAGACATTTCAGGAACAAAACAGTTATGAATGGCACAAATCACAAAAAAACAGTTCTGAATCATTGTAATCATGTCTCAAAAGTGCTGCCATCGCCTGCATTTCTCAATAGAGTGCAGCTATAAATTAATAAATTGGGTCAACTTTGAAATAATTTTTTTTATTCATTTATTATAAAATTGCCATAAACTATTCTTTGCATTTTTGTCACATTCTAATAATTTATTTCGTTATTCCAGAGTGCACAAGAAACAGCTTGGAAAGGACGAGGAGCCTGGTCCCTGCCAGTAAGTAGCTGCTAATAATGCTGTTCTCAGGTTGCAGCCAGTCTCCCTTTCTGCAATTAACAGGCAGGGTGAGAAGTGTTGATGTCTGCTGATGTCTACATGCACAGCCACTAATGTCATTACTGCTGGAAAGTCAATTCTAACCCTCACATCAAAGTCACCAGGGTGCAGGATTGTACAGTTCAGGAGGATTCCAGCTCCTCTTCTTCTCCAGCTCATTGTCCCGGGCTTCATTAGTCGGGATTAGTCTGGACAGACTGGAGTTTTAATTGTCTGTCCTCATCTGGATACATTTCTCCTTACTAGAGGTGCTAATTGAGAATTTTCTTTTCATCATCTCATCACCCAGGTTTCCTTTTTCCACGAGTGTATTGTTGTGCTAGGTAGGGTAAGAGCTTCTGTCACTGGGGCCCATTTGTCACAGGGTTACTGAGGAGAGATGCCAAGTACAGCACTTGTCGCAGTGAGCTGACTGAATGCAATCCTGGGCAATGTTTCCTGTGCCATAGTGGCTCTCTATGGAAAATGCACTACCACATATATCTATATAATAGTGAGATCTGCCACTGCACAGGAGACACACATCCTCTTTATCAAAATATGACAGTACAATCATATTGTACAAAAGATTCTTAACACTGTCATTAGGAGACGTGTGATATTGCAGAAAAAAATTGTTTAAAAATTGTTAAGCATATAATAGATGAATTTTCGATCCAAAAAAAAAAAAAAATATATATACATATATATATATATATATATATATATATTGTATATATATATATATATATATATATATAAATATATATATGTATATATATATAGATAGACAGATATATATATATAATCTATGATGGATATTAGATGCATGAAAATAGCTTGGTAGCTATAAAAGAAAAATTGCTTAAGAGCTAGAATTATGTAGAATAAAAATATAATCGGTACATGCATAGATACTGTAAGATAGTAAGATTTTATTTTAAATTTAACGTGAGAAATAAAACATATATAGAAACAATAGAAATCACAGAGCGTTCTCAATATTTGGATAGAGAAAATTGTCGCATATAAATATACAAACTGTCAAAATGAGATACATCTAAATATTATAGATTCATGTGAATCCATTGAAACATTCCCTTATTTTAAGAATAGAACAAACTGCCAAAATAGAGTTCGATCCCATTCATTCTGCATTTCGCATCCTCCATTTCTGCACTTTCCATTCTCACCAGTTCCCATCATGTAGCACAGCATACACACACATATACACACACACACACACACACACACACACACACACACACACACACACACACACACACACACACACACACACACACACACACACACACACACACACACACGTTACTTTTTGTATTATTTAAAAAATAGAGAAAATACCAATGACTTTGAATCCGTAGACGATCGCTGATATTTGATCGTCAGCCCCAGCGATCGTTTATTTCCACATTGCAGCAGATACGGGTCTTATCGGATCTGATGGCGATCAGAGCACTCACCTATGTGCACAGCCAGCACCAGTAGAATATATCTTCCGTTCAGATGAACTCCCATCCTACATTGCATAAAACCATTGGAGACTGTAGATTAATGGGGTATTTGGGCAATCCTGGGTGGGGAGTGATGAGAACCAGGCATTGCAAACAAGTTCCAGCAGCTAGCACTTAGCAGAGCCGGCTAGAGAAGGGAAGGGAAGAGAGGAAGGGAAGAGCTTGGGATGGGTCGCACCATTTGGAGCGGGGGTGGCGCTCAGCCCCTGCCCACCCCCTGCTGGAGATGACGTGAGGAGGCTGGCCATGCACCAGTTGCTTTTACATAGAGGATCCCCCCATTTATAGTCACCAGAGGCTGGGACTCGCCTCAGAAAGTCACAGTCACGTTAGTCCCTCTGCGCCACCGCCTATACAGAGTGGCAGCTGCGTGGCATGTCAGTGGTTAGGCTCCATCCCACAGTGCCTGGCAGCAGCCAGCAGTGACACCTGCACACAGTGCTCAGAGCCACACCAGGTGCAGGGGAGACACGGGGACACGAGTGGGGAGGGGACAGGGCCACCACAGGGGATTGCTGCCAGTGACAGCACTGAGGGGGAGGAGCCGCAATGGACCCGATGATGTCACCGATCCCTGATCCTTATCAGCTCCCCTATTCCTCCTGCCACGTGGTAATGTCGGGGTCTCCTCACCCCCAGTCACACGGACTGTTATCTCACTGACGGCTTATCTATCTGTACAATCATTTATAGTCTATTCATCTGGTATCTCTATGATCTATTCTCCATCCATTTATCATCGATCTATCCATTATCTACTATCTACTATCTATCTATCTACTATCTATCTATCTACTATCTATCTATCTATCTATCTATCATATCTATCTCTATTATATCTATCATCTATCTATCATATCATATCTATCTCTATCATTATCTATCTATCTATCTACTTATCTACATCTATCTATCTACATCTATCTATCTATCTATCTCTATCTATTATCTATCTACTATCTATCTATCTATCTATCTATCCATTACTCTATCTATCTACATTATCTCTATCTATCTATCTATCTCTATCTATCTACTATCTATCCATCTATCTACTATTATCTATCTATCTATTATCTATCTATCTATCTATCTATCATCTATCCATATCTATCTATCTCTATCTATCTATCATCATCTACCTTATCTTATCTATCTAATCTATCTATACTATCTACCCTATCTATCTATCTATCTATCTATCACTATCTATCTATCTATCTATCTATCTATCTATCTATCTATCTATCTATCTATCCATCTATCTATCTATCTATCTATCTATCTATCTATCTATCTATCTATCTATCTATCTATCTATCACTATCTATCTATCTATCTATCTATCTATCTATTATCTATCTCTATCTATCCTATCTATTATCCTATTTCTCTATCTATCTATCTATCTATCTATCTATCCTATCTATCTCTATCTACTCTATCTATCTATCTATCTATCTATCTATCTTATCTATCTTCTTCCATCTTCTTCTCCTATCCTTCCTTCTATCTCATTTCCTTTCTATTCTATCTCTCTCTTTCTTTCTCTTCCTTTCTCTTTCTTCTTTCTTCTTCTTCTTCTTTCTCTTCCATTTCTTTCTCTCTATCCTATTTTCTATTCTTTTCTTTTCTTTCTTTCTTTCTTTCTTCTTTCTCTTCTTTCTTTTTCTTTCTTTCTTTCTTCCTTTTCTCTTCTCTTCCTTTCTTCTTTTTCCTTCCTTTCCCTTCCTTTTCCCTTCCTATTCCTTCCATTTCTTTCATTCTCCCTCCTTTCTTTTTTCTTTCTTTTTCTTTCTTTTTTCTCTTTCTTTTCTTTCTTTTTCCTTTCTTTCTTCTTTCTTTTTTCTTTCTTTCTTTTTCTTTCTTTCTTCTTTCTTTCTTTCTTTCTTTCATTCTTTCTTCTTCTTTCTCAGTTTATCAAGCTGCCTGTTATATAGAGGAAATGTTTGTGATAATAAACAGTACATTGAATTGAATCCAACAATCTTCCTAATCTTCCTCTATCTATTACAATAATCACCTCTTCTATGTGTACAGTAGTCCTTGGGCCACTCTTTTCTCCTCCTGATATCACCTATTGAGCCTTCTTATGGCAGATCCCTGCAGTGATCCGCTTTCCTCTGACTGCAGCCCCCTTTCTCTATCCCCCCACTGATCATCCCCAACCTCAGCTCAGGCAGGATCCTCCTCGGTGACGTCAGCAGGGGAGTGCTGTGACGTCAGCAGGGAGGTGAGTAGCGTTTCCCCTGCACCTGCTCCGCATCCTAATCGACTTCTCTAAACCAAGGAGACTGGTAGCCTGGCTTCTGTCGGCTGCTCCAGTGGTGGAAGGGTGAGGAGGAGGGAATCCTTCCTGAGCCCAGCGATTAAGCACTTTGTCCTGCCAGCTTGACGTCAGGATGCAGCACAGGTAACAGGAGGAAACCCCCTCCTGTGATACCCACTCCTCCCCACCTCCTGGCCCCCCATCTTCTCTGCCCACCTTTCTGCCGCATTACACAGAGCTTTCGGTCCAGGTCTGTTACTGAACAATGAGTCCTGTAAGAAGATGCCCAGGCTTACCTGCAGTCCTATGTAAACCATAGATCAGGGACAGCACAATAACACCATTAGTTGTACCGTGCTGATTTTAAAGGATACATTTTAGTTCTTTTGTTTTTATTTTTCCTAGCCAATTAGTTCACTCCTAGCATTGAAAGGAAAAAAATGCATGAAAACTCTAAAATCTGCATCAAATAGTAGGTGTGAATTCAGCCATGGTTGTTCTAGTGGACATGAAATCTGCAATAATTGGACAGTCCCACATGTTTCATCTATAATATCTTTTGGTATCAGTATTAAGAAAGGAAAGACTTCACATTTGTCTTAGAAACGTAACAATTATTATTATTGTAATCGTTTACAGTCAGATTATCAATATTACTGTCAGGTTCTGCTAAATCTGCTTATATGTCCATCAGTGAAGTATTCTGAAGTTCATTGCTTCATCTAATGTCCTTGGATCTATTGTCAGAAGGTAGATTTCCATATTTATATGATTCCTTTGGTGTCTCCCTCATATTAGTTGGGTTTGCAGAAAACCACCTTAGGAGTCCCGGCGCTAACGTCAATGGAAGGTCATCGGTATGGGAGGTGGGTACGAGGTATAAGGTGTTTTTATTTTACATTAGAAAATGAATTATTTAAGAAGCAAGTCTTCCAACAGTAGACAGCCCCTTTCATTAAAAAATGTGCACCATTGTGCTTTTACAGGATCTTTGTTTCTGTGTGGTTTGTGGTCATACATCAAGAGCTTCAAAAAGAGAAATAAGAGTTCAAACTCTCTCATTGGACCATCAGACTAAACTCACTGACAGATTCTCAGTTAACTCATTCTGCAGCCAGCAATGACAGAGGCTGTATAAGGCAAATGGTGCAAAATGTTTAATGAAGCCCAATTGCCAAAATGATTTTTAGCCAAAACTACATGCATTTAACTAAAAAAAAATAGAACCAAAGCTGGATAAGCCATTTAACATGCAAACACCTCATTTTTATTTAGTTGCCTTTGCCCACAGGCGAAAGTCACCTCTGTATTAAGCCACGTTCATATGTTCAGCATTTGGTGAATTTTTTACATGAGTATTTGTAAGCCAAAATCAGGAGTGGGACAATCTGATGAAAAGTATAATAGAAACATGTCACCACTTCTGTATTTATCACCCACTCCAGGTTTTGGCTTACAAATACTGATGGAAAACACTGACCAAATATTGAATGTTTGAAAATGGCCTTACGTTGTTTGACTTGTGCCCCCCAAGACTGCACCGCTGCAATGTAGAGCATAATGTCTCCTTTCTACTGCAGTCTACTTACAGCTAATTAGGTCCCAGGGAAAAGCTCCACATGACAGCTGTTTCCTTGTGGCTGCCTTCACATAGGGATATGTGTGGTTATAGGTTCCTTCTTAAAGACGTGAATCTTCTTTTATGATTTTGAGCATGCAGTTTAAAGTATTCGGTCCATTCTTCCCTAGAAGAACTCTTATTCACTCACTATGTGGAATATTAATGGAGAATTATGCATCCGTTTACCAGCATTATTCGTTCCAAAGCCAAGTGTTACACCCTGAAAATGGGCAGATCAAAGCAATGATTGCAATATGTCCTGTAGATATGGTCATAGGCAGATGAACACAGGCCTGACCAAACTGCAACTGAATCAGTTTTGTGATTTTTTAATGACTTGTTACCACTTTATATTATTTAGCGAGATGACTGGTCATGTCATGGCTTTATGTACTGGTTGGCACTGGCAGGCACCTGTCAAGGAGGTCACGTCAGAAGCAAATCAGGACCATGAGATTGACTCACATCCTATCCCAGGCTGAACTCTTAAGCTATTTTCAATTTCTTCAGCCCAGAATTTGCCTGAAGGTATCATCTGTAATAGTGCGGATTCCATTTACACACATGTACACAGTGCAGTGGTCTTAACCAAGTCTACAGATTGATGGCCTAGGGACATATAGCAGCACCCAGTGGGGCCTAAGTCCAGAAGAAGACAGGGTTCCTCAAGGATCGGTCCTTGGCCCCCTCCTCTTCTCTTTGTATACTGCCCCTATTGGACAAACAATCAGTAAATTTGATTTCCAGTACCATCTCTATGCTGATGACACCCAATTATACACTTCTACTCCTGATATCACGCCTGAATTTTTAGAAAACACCAGTGATTGTCTTACCGCTGTCTCTAACATCATGTCCTTCCTCTATCTGAAAGTGAACCTGTCAAAAACTGAACTCCTCGTGTCTCCTCCCTCTACTAACCTACCTATGCCCGACATTACCATTTCTGTGTGTGGTTCTACCATTACTCCCCAGAAATATGCCCGCTGTCTTGGGGTCTTACTAGATTCAGAGCTTTCATTCACCCCCCACATTCGATCACTGGCTCGCTCTTGCTATCTGCACCTCAAAAACATTTCTAGAATTCGACCTTTCTTACTTTCGACTCTGCAAAAACTCTTACTGTTTCTCTTATTTATTCTTGTCTGGACCATTGTAACTCTCTACTAATCAATCTCTCTCTTATCAAACTCTCCTTTCTCCAATCTGTCTTGAATGCATCTTTATTTACTATGCATGCTGTCTTAAAGATTTTGTTTGCTCTCTTGAATGCAGCAGTCAGGAGCATATTCCTCACCAACCATAACACTGATGCCTCTATCTTGTGCCAGTCCTTACACTGGTTACCCATCCACTCCAGAATTCAATATAAACTTATTACTCTCACCCACTAAGCACTCCATGGCTCAGCACCACCTTACATCTCCTCCCTCGTCTCAGCCTACCACCCTACCGGTGCCCTCCGTTCTGCTAATGACCTGAGGTTAACATCCTCAATAATCAGAACCTCTCATTCCCGTCTCCAAGACTTCTCACGTGCTGTGCCTATATTTTGGAATGCACTACCCAGGACATTTTTTTTTATTAATCCCCAATACCCACAGTTTTAAGTATGCCCTAAAAACGCATTAATCTAACTACCCCTGTGTTGACCATTCAAAATTTTTACCATAATCAGGATCCTCGTATCATGTTCTCATACTCTTTATGCATTTAGCAGCCCTGCGAGCTTATTGATGATATATAATGTGTGTGTGATTATAGCTGGAGGCCAAGTGCTCCAAATCTTTCCCAATTTTGAAACCCTGGACTTTTATCTGATTTTGATATTTAATGATATACAATGTAAAAGTTAGACATATATTAAGCATATTATCTCACTTTCAAATCTTTGTTCCATTAAGCGTGAGATGATTCCTGACAAGTGCACCAATTCTTGCTTGTGTACAGCCATGTGCCACTACCATCAACTTGACTTGTGTTTGTTTAATGCTACAGATTACAGGAACATACAGTTGTGTGAAAAAGTGTTTGCCCCATTCCTGATTTACTATTCTTTTGCATGTGTATCACACTTAAAAGTTTCAGATCACAAAACAAATTTAGATATTAGACAAAGATAACACAAGTAAACAGAAAATTCAGTTTTTAAATGAAGATCTTTATTACTAAGGAAAAAGAAATCCAAACCTACAAGGCCCTGTGTGAAAAAGTGATTGCCCCCTAAAAGTGATTGCCACCCTTAGCAGCAACAACTGCAATCAAGCTTTTGCAGTAACTGGCAATGATACCCCCATTACTAACCCAGTATTCAAAAGAAATAAACACACACAAAAAAATAAATCTTTATATGAAAAAAAAATCCTCAACAATTTCTAGCTGACCTCATCTCGCGTGAGACATGACCACGAGTGACCCATGCAGCTTCATTCTCGAGAACGAGGCTGCATAAGGCTACTTTCACACTTCAGGCTTTTTGTATCAGGCGCGATCCGGCGTGTTTTTAAAAAAACGCATCCGGTACCGGATGCGTTTTTTTACCATTGACTTACATTAGCGCCGGATCGCGCCTGATGTCACTGCGTTGCATCCGTTTTTGGCCGGATCCGTTGGAAATGTACATTCCGGCGGCCGGACAAGACGCTTGCTGCAACGTTTTTAATTTTTCCGGAGCCGCCTGATAGTGCCTGAATCGGCACTTCAGGCGGCCGGAAACAATGCAAACCTATGGAGCCGGACCAGTCTTTTGACAAATCCGTCAGAAAACTGATCTGAAATCCAAGGTCTCTCTCTCTCTCTCTCTCCTCGGTCCGGGCATTGATAACTGCATTTTCAACATGGAAATTTTATATTTCCGGGTTGAAAAGGTCAGGACGGATCCGGCAAAAAACCTGATCAGTTGCATCCGTTTTTTTAAATCGGCGCCGGATCCGTCCTGTCAGGCATAGGACAGATTATGCCTGATTCAAAAAAACTGATGTGTGAAAGTAGCCTTAGTCACCTGCGGCCATGTCACCCCTCATCATTACAGCTCCCATGCTGTACTACGTGAGACCCGGAGGAGTTCAGCGTGAGGCCAGGCAGTGGCTGCTGCTCCAGTCTATGGAGCCCTGTTCTCCAAATGGAGCTCCATACATTGGAAGACGGAGAATGGGATCATCATGAAACCTCCATTTGCACTTCGGCGGACTGGTGCATTTTTTTTATAAATCGGTGAAAGTGAAATCGTTTGGGAGTTTTTTTTTCAAATAAAGATATTTTTGTGTGTGTTTATTTCTTTTGACTCCTGGGTTAGTATTCAGGGTGTATGACAGAAGCCATGTTCCGAAGCACATACGTGATGGCGATTGAGAAATGACACTTCATAATAAGGGAAGCATATTGGATTTTTTCTTTAAACACCAGGGTTCCCTCAGGGAAAAATCTTAGAAGAGAAATCATGTTACATTATTAAAATATTTGGTATTATGTTCAATATTGTTTTAATATAATTGATTTTTATTTCTTCCTTTCTGTTTCATAATTTTGTGAGTTAATATAATATTCTTTTTTCGCTTCTTTATTCCATTGTTTACCAAACCTGTCATATAGCAACTTGACACAGTTGCTGTGTAATTAACCATGTGCACTTTTAAGGTTAATCCCTTTCCCTGCCACACATCCATACTAAGCTGAAGAACATATGTAGCGTTCGAAATGCGTTTGGTAACTGTAATTTTCCCCATCCTCTACACCTTTGGATTGTTGGTGTATTGTTTTTGACTTTTTGCCTATTTTTGACATTTGGATAATAAAGAGACTTACATTTTAATCAAGCATGCTGAAGCATCTGCAGGTTCTTCTAAGCTTCCATCTCACAGGCCGACATGTTTGCAGTACAGCAGAGCTGTGAGAGCTGCAGCAAATGTGTTTGTAAGAAGGCAGAGTTAAAGTCTCCTGTTCTGTGTTAGTTACATGTCTCTCACTGGTAACTCCCCCTTCATGTAAAATAATCTCTGGAAGCAGAGTTATCTTCAAGGCAGCGTCCTCCCCAGAGCCTGGAAGAGGTCATTTACAAAAAGTGATAAAAAAATCATTTATCAACAACGAGGCATCTGATATGACTCATAAATAGAAGACGATTTTCAGCATTCTATCACCTGTATGCCCATATTAATAGTTTAGATAGGTCAATCATGGTAACAGATGGCCGACTGCACTTTCATGTGCACCCAATTATTATGACTGTGCACATAGAATAGCATTGTTCTCAGCAGCACACATGTTTCATTTGTAAAGGATCCGTTTTTGCTTACTGGAACCATTGCAAATGGGAGAACAACAGATAGCTAATTAACGCGTATGATTTCCATAGACTTCAGTGTTAAAAAAAACGGATCTAGTAGAGATGAGTTTTTAAAAAGCGGATTGAAAATTTGTGTCTGCACAACTTTTTTGCCAACGGATTGCTGCTGGGTCCATTCTAATGAATCATTACTATACATATGAACATAGACTAAGAAATATCTGATATGAGCCATAAATAGATGACGATTTTCAGCATTCTATCACCTGTATGCCCATATTAATAGTTTAGATAGGTCAATCGTGGTAATAGATGGCCGACTGAACTTTCATGTGCACCCAATGATTATGACTGTGCACATAGAATAGCATTGTTCTCAGCAGCACACATGTTTCATTTGTAAAGGATCCGTTTTTGCTTAATGGAACCGTTACAAATGGGAGAACAACAGATAGCTAATTAACGCATCCGATTTCCATAGACTTCAGTGTTAAAAAAAAACGGATCTAGCAGAAATGAGTTTTTAAAAAGCGGATTGAAAATTTGTGTCTGCACAACTTTTTTGCCAACAGATTGCTGCTGGGTCCATTCTAATGAATCATTACTAGACATATGAACATAGACTAAGAAATATCTAAAAAAATCAGATCTCTGATGACACACACACAAACATAAAAACATATATTCAGTGGGGAAAATAAGTATTTGATACATTGCCGATGAGTTGCCCGTAGCCAGGGCCTGTGGGGTACTCGGCACCGAGCCCGTTCACTTCAATGGGGGATGTCACGGGTAGCACAGCTCGGTCCGTTGCCCTGGGGGCTCACCTCAATAAAAGGGGAATATTTACAGGGGATTAAGGTATATACAGTTTGTTCGTGACGCCACCTGTGGTACCTGGTCAGGGTGACCAGCGCTGCAGAGTAGATCCTCTGAGGGGTTGTTACTGGGCAGCAAGGTGTTAAGTCTTCCACAGGCAATGTACAGTATCACAAGATTTTAACCAACAACCTCTTTCCTTCAGGAAGAGCATTGAAGATGGGTCATGGCTGGGTCTTCCAGCATGACAATGATTTGAAACACACAGCCTGGGCAACTAAGGAGTGGCTTAGTTAGGCCGGAGTCACACTAGCGAGAAATACGAACGAGTGCTGTGCGAGAAAAAATCGCATTGCACTCAGACCAATGTTAATCTATCGTGCAGCTCCCATCAGCCGATTTTTTCTCAGCCGTATTATACGGGCCGAGAAAATCGCAGCATGCTGCGATTGTCACCGTATTATGCCCGTAATACGCCAATGCAAGTCTATGGGGGCGAGAAAAATACGGATTACACACGGACCACATGTGTGACTTGCGAGAAATACGCACCGGAGTCCTTTAGAAAAGCCGGCAATTCAGTGCGGTATACTGTAAAATCACACTGACAGGTTTAATATAGAATCGAAAGAATAGATATATACACATAGAATATATATATATATATATATATATATATATATATATACAGTACAGACCAAAAGTTTGGACACACCTTCTCATTCAAAGATTCTTCTGTATTTTCATGACTATGAAAATTGTAGAATCACACTGAAGGCATCAAAACTATGAATTAACACATGTGGAATTATACATTACACTTTACAAAAAAGTGTGAAACAACTGAAAATATGTCTTATATTCTAGGTTCTTCAAAGTAGACACCTTTTGCTTTGATTACTGCTTTGCACGCAGAAAAGGTGAACGGATGGACTCTACATGCCTAGTTCCCGCCGTGAAGCATAGAGAAGGTGGTGTGATGGTGTGGGGGTGCTTTGCTGGTGACACTGTTTGGGATTTATTCAAAATTGAAGCGGTGAGCAGTCCAGCTCACCCCAAACCATCTTGATTGGGTTCAGGTCTGGTGACTGTGGAGGCCAGGTCATCTGGCGTAGCACCCCATCACTCTCCTTCTTGGTCAAATAGCCCTTACACAGCCCTGTTGAAAAATAAATGATGGTCCAACTAAACGCAAACCGGATGGAATAGCATGCTGCTGCAAGATGATGTGGTAGCCATGCTGGTTCAGTATGCCTTCAATTTTGAATAAATCCCCAACAGTGTCACCAGCAAAGCACCCCCACACCATCACACCTCCTCCTCCATGCTTCACGGTGGGAACCAGGCATGTAGAGTCCATCCGTTCACCTTTTCTGCGTGCAAAGCAGTAATCAAAGCAAAAGGTGGCTACTTTGAAGAACCAAGAATATAAGACGTATTTTCACTTGTTTCACACTTTTTTGTAAAGTGTGATGTATAATTTCACATGTGTTAATTCATAGTTTTGATGCTTTCAGTGTGATTCTACTATTTTCACAGTCATGAAAATACAGAAAAATCGTTGAATGAGAAGGTGTGTCCAAACTTTTGGTCTGTACTGTATATATATACACACATATACAGTTAGGTCCATAAATATTTGGACAGAGACAACATTTATCTAATTTTGGTTCTAGACATTACCACAATGAAATTGAAACAAAACAAATCAGATGCAGTTGAAGTTCAGACTTTCAGCTTTCATTTGAGGGTATCCACATTACAATTGGATGAAGGGTTTAGGAGTTTCAGCTCCTTAACATGTGCCACCCTGTTTTTAAAGGGACCAAAAGTAATTGGACAGATTAAATAATTGTAAATAAAATGTTCATTTCTAGTACTTGGTTGAAAACCCTTTGTTAGCAATGACTGCCTGAAGTCTTGAACTCATGGACATCACCAGACACTGTGTTTCCTTCTTTTTGATGCTCTGCCAGGCCTTCACCGTGGTGGTTTTCAGTTGTTGTTTGTTTGTGGGCCTTTCTGTCTGAAGTTTAGTCTTTAACAAGTGAAATGCATGTTCAATTGGGTTGAGATCAGGTGACTGACTTGGCCATTCAAGAATATTCCACTTCTTTGCTTTAATAAACTCCTGGGTTGCTTTGGCTTTATGTTTTGGGTCATTGTCCATCTGTAGTATGAAACGACGACCAATCAGTTTGGCTGCATTTGGCTGGATCTGAGCACACAGTATGGCTCTGAATACCTCAGAATTCATTCGGCTGTTTCTGTCCTGTGTCACATCATCAATAAACACTAGTGACCCAGTGCCACTGGCAGCCATGCATGCCCAAGCCATCACACTGCTTCCACCATGTTTTACAGATGATGTGGTATGCTTTGGATCATGAGCTATACCACGCCTTCGCCATACTTTTCTCTTTCCATCATTCTAGTAGAGGTTGATCTTGGTTTCATCTGTCCAAAGAATGTTCTTCCAGAACTGTGCTGGCTTTTTTAGATGTTTTTTAGCAAAGTCCAGCCTAGCCTTTTTATTCTTGATTCTTATGAGTGGCTTGCACCGTGCAGTGAACCCTCTGTATTTAATTTCATGCAGTCTTCTCTTTATGGTAGATTTGGATATTGATACGCCTACCTCCTGGAGAGTGTTGTTCACTTGGTTGGCTGTTGTGAAGGAGTTTCTCTTCACCATGGAGAGTATTCTGCGATCATCCACCACTGTTGTCTTCCGTGGGCGCCCAGGTCTTTTTGCATTGATGAGTTCACCAGTGCTTTCTTTCTTTCTCAGAATGTACCAAACTGTAGATTTTGCCACTCGTAAAGTTGTAGCAATTTCTCGGATGGGTTTTTTCTGTTTTTTGCAGCTTAAGGATAGCTTGTTTCACCTGCATGGAGAGCTCCTTTGACCGCATGTTTCCTTCACAGCTAAACCTTCCAAATGCAAACACCACACCTCAAATCAACACCAGCCCTTTTATCTGCTTAATTGAGAATGATATAATGAAGGGATTGCCCACACCTGTCCATGAAATAGCCTTGGAGTCAATTGTCCAATTACTTTTGGTCCCTTTAAAAACAGGGTGGCAAATGTTAAGGAGCTGAAAACTCCTAAACCCTTCATCCAATTTTAATGTGGATACCCTCAAATGAAAGCTGAAAGTCTGAACTTCAACTGCATCTGATTTGTTTTGTTTCAAATTCATTGTGGTAATGTCTAGAACCAAAATTAGATAAATGTTGTCTCTGTCCAAATATTTATGGACCTAACTGTATATATATATATATATATATATATATATATATATATATATATATATATACACCTGTGTGGGGTGCACGCAGTCATCCCATAAGCAAAGCATCACAGAAGCTAAGCATCATGTAAACGGCAGTTATCCATGGCAGGGAATTAACATTCATCTTCTCTCTTCACACAGGTCCGCACTCCATTCATTGTTAGCAAGCAGCTGAATGGTACAATCCCCACCTCTGCTGACTGTCTTTCCTGCTTCAATATATCCTAATGGTATGCACTCCATTCATTGTAAGCAAGCAGCTGAATGGTACAATCCCCACCTCTGCTGGCTGTCTTTCCTGCTGCAATATATCCTAATGGTACGCACTCCATTCATTGTTAGCAAGCAGCTGAATGGTACAATCCCCACCTCTGCAGGATGTCTCTCCTGCTGCAATATATCCTAATGGTACGCACTCCATTCATTGTAAGCAAGCAGCTGAATGGTACAATCCCCACCTCTGCTGGCTGTCTTTCCTGCTGCAATATATCCTAATGGTATGCACTCCATTCATTGTAAGCAAGCAGCTGAATGGTACAATCCCCACCTCTGCAGGCTGTCTCTCCTGCTGCAATATATCCTAATGGTACGCACTCCATTCATTGTTAGCAAGCAGCTGAATGGTACAATCCCCACCTCTGCTGACTGTCTTTCCTGCTGCAATATATCCTAATGGTACGCACTCCATTCATTGTTAGCAAGCAGCTGAATGGTACAATCCCCACCTCTGCTGGCTGTCTTTCCTGCTGCAATATATCCTAATGGTATGCACTCCATTCATTGTAAGCAAGCAGCTGAATGGTACAATCCCCACCTCTGCTGGCTGTCTTTCCTGCTGCAATATATCCTAATGGTACGCAGTCCATTCATTGTTAGCGAGCAGCTGAATGGTACAATCCCCACCTCTGCAGGCTGTCTTTCCTGCTGCAATATATCCTAATGGTATGCACTCCATACTTCTGCTTGCTGTCATCTGCTGCTTTACCATTTTGCTACATATTTTAATGTGCCTGCTAAAGCTTTGGTATAATTAATTTGTTGCACTGTATTTAATACTTACTGCATTATATCTGTGACTGAGGCCTCTCTAGATCTTATCAGGTGGAAGGTGCTATAGCATATAGATGTAGTCAGGTCTAGTGCCTTTGATCATCTAACCACCCCCTGGTGTGCTGGCCCAAGCTGCCAAATTATCCCAAACCAGCTCCCACAATCCCTCTCTCCTGTCCCTATAGTGTGAGCTAAATATTTAGTAGCATTTTAAGGGGCACACGCAGTGTGGGGTGCACGCAGTCATCCCATAAGCAAAGCATCACAGAAGCTAAGCATCATGTAAACGGCAGTTATCCATGGCAGTTAATCAGGGCAGGAATCAGGTAACCCACACTTTGCTTTCCCTTTTCACCATGTGCTTTATTTCTCTCCTCCTGTGTTCCCTTGCCATCCACATTCACCGCCCCATTCCCCCCTCCATCACGACTCATACACATCAGCCCCTCTATACTTCCCTCTCCCATGTACAGCTCCCATACACTCCTTACCTTCTTGAAAAACCTCAGCCCATCTTGCCCAAACACATCACAGAAAAAACCTACTTACAATTCCAACAACTACTTGCTCTTTATCTTCCTACTCATACTGATTGCAGGGGACGTCTCCCTCAACCCTGGTCCACCATCCCCCAACCTCATCTCCTACCCTACCTCATATCAAAACCATAATAATCTTATTAATATTACTTGCACTCCCTCATCTCCTTCTTTTAATTGTGCCCTCTGGAATCAACAGTTTGTATGTAACAAGCTTCCCTTCCTGCACAATTACTTTCTGAACAACTCTCTTCATCTGTTGGCCCTCACTGAAACCTGGATTCAGGATTCTGACACTGTCTCCCCTGCTGCCATTTCCTATGGTGGCTTACAGTTCTCCCATTCCCCGAGACCCACAAACAGACATCGTGGTGGAGTCGGCATACTCCTGTCCCCACAATGCACTTTCCAGGTCATCCC
This sequence comes from Oophaga sylvatica, assembly GCA_033576555.1. Classification (NCBI taxonomy): domain Eukaryota; kingdom Metazoa; phylum Chordata; class Amphibia; order Anura; family Dendrobatidae; genus Oophaga; species Oophaga sylvatica. The sequence continues at coordinate 252,961,848 of JARQOD010000006.1, forward strand.
CCCAATTATATCACTCTCATTCCCTTCTTTTGAGGTCCACACCATCAGGCTCTTCCGTCCCCTCTCCCTCAGAGTAGCGGTCATATATCGGTCCCCAGGCTCGCCCACCCAGTTCCTTGACCACTTCTCAGCCTGGCTGCCGCACTTCATGTCCTCAGAACTACCAACCCTTATCCTTGGAGACTTCAACATCCCCATTAACAGCTCTACTTCCACATCTGCGTCTCAGCCTCTATCACTAACCACTTCTCTAGGCCTCTCACAGCTTTCAACATCTGAGTCACACAAGGACGGTAACACCCTTGACCTGGTCTGTGTTCCTCCCGGTTCAATCTCCCACCTAAATAACTCACCGCTTCCACTCTCTGACCACAACATTCTCTCCTTCACGCTCACAAATCCTTGACCACCCCAGCGCACTCCTACCTACCACACATTCAGAAATCTACAAGCCATTAACCCTCAGACACTTTCAGACTCCCTACACTCATCACTGTCCCCAATCTCCTCTTTTTATTGTCCTGATCTGGCTGTTCATCACTACAATGACACTCTTAGAAGCACCCTTGACCAAGTAGCACCGCTCACCCTCAGAACTTCCAAACACACAGTAAAACAGCCCTGGCTCACATCGCAAACTCAACTTCTCCAGCGATGCTCTAGGAGTACTGAACGCCTATGGAGAAAAACCCGCACACCAGAAGATTTCATCCACTTTAAATTCATGTTAAGAACTTATAACGCTGCCCTTCACTTTGCCAAACAGACCTACTTCACCACCCTGATCTCCTCACTAGCCAACACCCCCAAGAAACTTTTTGACACTTTTAACTCCCTTCTCAAGCCAAAAGCACAAGGCCCTGTCACAGACATTTGTGCTGATGACCTGGCCTCGCACTTTATTGAAAAAATAGATAATATCCATCAGGAAATCTGCTCTCAACCACCAAGTGCTGTGACTCCCATCCCTCCCTGCATTTCCCCTGGCTCACTTTCCACATATGATCCCATCACAGAAGAAGAAGTCTCCAGACTCCTCTCTTCCTCTCGTCCGACTACATGCACTACCGACCCCATCCCCTCACATCTCCTCCAGTCTCTCTCTCCAGTTGTCACAACTCACCTAACTACAATCTTTAATCTCTCACTCTCCTCTGGCATTTTCCCATCCTCCTTCAAACACTCCATCATTACTCCATTACTAAAGAAACCCGCTATCGACCCTTCCTGCACAAACAACTACAGACCAGTCTCCAATCTCCCTTTCATCTCTAAACTTTTGGAGCGCCTAGTCTACTCCCGCCTTACCCGTTACCTCTCCACTCACTCACACCTAGACCCTTCACAGTCCGGCTTCTGTCCCCTACATTCGACTGAAACTGCACTCATCAAAGTGACCAATGACCTTCTGACAGCAAAACGTAATGGTGACCACTCTCTGTTCATTCTTCTCTACCTTTCTGCAGCTTTTGACACGGTTCACCACCGTCTACTACTCTCTAGGCTCCAGTCACTAGGCATTAAGGACACTGCTCTCTCCTGGTTCTCTTCCTATCTTTCTGACCACTCCTTCAGTGTTTTGTTCTCTGGCTCCACTTCATCTCCTCTTCCTCTCGTTGTCGGGGTACCTCAGGGCTCAGGGCTCAGTCCTTGGCCCCCTTCTCTTCTCCCTCTACACGGCCCCAATTGGACAGACCATCAGCAGATTTGGCTTTCAGTACCATCTTTATGCTGATGACACACAACTATACACGTCATCCCCGACCTTACCCCCCGCTGTACTACAGAACGCCACCGACTGTTTGCAGTCTCCAACATCATATCCGCTCTCTATCTGAAACTCAACCTCTCCAAAACTGAACTTCTTCTGCTCCCGCTGTCTACTAACCTCCCTAAATTTGACATTTGCCTCTCCGTGGGCAGCACCATAATAACACCCCGGCAGCAGGCTCACTGTCTGGGTGTTATGTTTGACACCAATCTCTCCTTCACCTCCCACATACAATCTCTTGCCCGCTCTTGCCGCCTACACCTAAAGAAAATCTCTAGAATCCGCCCTTTTCTCACCATGGAAACAACAAAAACCCTCACTGTAGCATTGATCCACTCCCGCCTGGACTACTGCAACACTCTATTAATTGGCCTCCCCGCTACTCGACTATTCCCTCTCCAGTCCATACTGAATGCAGCAGCCAGGGACATCCATCTGGCTAATCGGTACTCAGACGCGTCCGCTCTTCGCCAGTCCTTACATTGGCTGCCCATTCATTATAGGATCCAATTCAAAGTACTTGTTCTCACCCACAAAGCTCTCCACAGTGCAGTACCCCCTACATCTCCTCCCTCATTTCTATCCATCGGTCTAACCGACTACTGCGCTCTGCAAATGACTTTCGACTAACCTCTGCACTAATCCGTACCTCCCATTCCCGACTCCTGCGGCAATCTTCTGGAATGCTCTACCCCAAGAAATTAGGACTATCCACAATTTGCATGGTTTCAGGCGCTCCCTCAAAACACATTTGTTCAGAGCCGCCTATCATGTTCACTAATCAAAGTCATTTTATGTGTAAGTGTGTGTGTAGCCCATTCACTATCTCCATTTATCCCTCCCTCACTCCCTCAAGATGGCTGGACCATCATTGTAAATACACCATTGTATATACACACCTGTACTTTGTATCTCCCCCACGTCATTGTAGATTGTAAGCTCTCACGAGCAGGGTCGTCTTAATTTGCTTTAATTATTGTATTGTTAACGTTGCTACTTATGACTTGTGTTTTGAAACTGTTAAACTGTTAAACTGTAAAGCGCTGCGGAATATGTTGGCGCTAAAGTTTATTATTATTATACCTGTCATTGAAACACAGATATAATATATATATATATATATTATTATATATATATATATATATATATATATATATATATATATTTATAGTTCATAGAGTTCTACATAGCATAATAGTCGCTAAATCAATTGCCGGCTTCTGTAAAATCATTACAGAACCCGACATGATATGACACATGGTTTACATATAGTAAACTATGTCATATCAAAATGATCTATATATGTCAGTGTTTAATAAAATTTTTAGTTTGTATTAGGAAAAATTTGGAACTCTATGGGTTAAATTTAAGGCTATAATAGCGGAAAAAAATTGCGTGGGTTCCCGCACAATTTTCTCTGCCAGAGAGAGAAAGCCAGTGACTGAGGACAGATATTAATAGCCTAGAGAGGGACCATGGTTATAGGCCACCCCCTGGCTACAAACATCTGCCCCCCAGCCACCCCAGAAAAGGCGCATCTTATCTTTTTGGCACTTATCCTCTCTATTCCCATTGCCTTCAGGGGTGGCTCAGGGTTAATAAGGGGTTAATGTCACCTTGCTATTGAAAGGTGACATTAATCCGGGTTAATAATGGAGAGGTGTTAATAAGACAGCCAGCCAGGCAAAACTGACAGCTGCAACCGTCAGCTGTCAGCTTGACCAAGGCTATTTTTAAAATGAATTAAATAAATGATTTAAAAAAACGTTGTGGGGTCCCGCCATTTTTGACAACCAGCCTTGCTAAATCAGACAGATAGTATTCTCAGGGTGATTAGGGGCCATTGATATTGGCCCCAAAACCTAAAAATAGCAGCCCAGAGCCACCCAGAAAAAACATCTATTTGATGCGTCAATTCTGGCGCTTTGCTCACCTCTTCCCACTTGCCCTGTGGTGGCAGAAAGTAGGGTTGATGGCACCTTTGTATTGTCTGGTGACATCAAACCCACATATTAGTAATGCAGAGGAGTCTATAAGACACCTATCCATTTCTAATCCTAAAGTTGTATTGTAAATAAACACACAGCAAGTGTTTTATTTGAAATAAAAATAAAAAACACATTTTTCCACTTATATTTAAAAATAACAAACACAGTTATATTTCCCTAATGCCCATTATATTGAAGCCCTCGTCTCCTGTAATAAAACAAACACAAGAAACAACCATATCCCTCACTTGTCCGATGTTCTGTCCTACACCGTAATCCATGTCTGGGGATAAATAGTTTTTTAACATAAACGGTGCCAAGATGTGACTGTCCAGGCTAAGAACCACTGATGAATGAGCTGCTACGATCGAAGCATCAGTGACCAGTGGTGACATCATTGAGGTTATCGCTGGTCACTGAGGCTGCATTCCCAGGGGTGACCTCTGCACTGTGAGAAAGAGTCAGTGAGTTCACTGCAGATCTTTGATCTTGAATGGGTCTATGTGTGTAAGTGTCTCCGGTACATGTGAAAACTGTCACCACACTTACCGGACACACTGACATGTGAAAGAGCCGTAACATGGAAAAAAAATGCTGCCCAGAGAATTAACTAAAAAGTTCTGTTACCTTTGCAGACAAAAAAAAGTGTTATACATCAAAACATAGCACTTTTCCACTTTATTACCATTTCCAGCAGTATAATGTAGATGTAGGCACTGAAAGTATGTGCAAAGGGTTACAAAATCGTATATGCACAAATATATGAACCCAGGAGCAACACTGAGTACGAATTCTAAAGGATCGGCAATGCATTTTAAAAAATTATTGCATCAAGCCAGAACAATAACATTTCTGTAATGCGATGCCAAATATAATCTGTATGTAATTTTGTACAGTGGTTATACTAGTAAGACTGAGTAAAGGCCTGAGGACATAAAACATTGGCGCTTTATTCTGAAATGTAGTTATCAGTATATATAGGATGTATGGGTAGGTGAGCAGTAGAGAATGCTGACGTTCAGCGTTACTGCTCATAGCAAACCAGTGACCTGAATAAAAGTATTGTGTCTGTGATTTGCTGTTATGATGAACTTTGATCTGGTAATAACATTGCAATCTTAATGGAGTTTATCAAAAGTCTGTTCTGGTGTTTTAAGTTAAAAAGTTATTTTTAAAGGGAGCACGTTAGAACAATTTTAATAATTAAACTAGTGGTATGGCTATGTAGGTCATAGAACAACATTAATAATAATAATACCTTTCTCGTAGTAATCCAATCTGCCACCACTGAGAGTTCAACCTTTGGAGCCACATGCAAATTAGCCTTTAATGCATTAGGGATGTTTTAATGAAGCCTGTGTTCATTGACTCCGCCCAGTGCACTTCCAGGCTACTTTTCATGTGGCTTCAAAGCTTGATTTCTCAGTAATGGCAGCTTGGGTTACTGCAAGAAAGGTATCATTTTTATAATCTTCCTTGACTTATACAGCCATACACTGGTTTAATAAGTCAAAAATCATACTGAAAGGTTCCCTTTATGGATTTTGAGATAATTTTGCCAAGTCCCAATTAAATATTGCTTCACATGATATATAGGAAGACCTTCTTTTTGACCATTAGGTAAATTTACTCTTTAGATAATGTCTTGTTTTATATTCATTTCTCAAATGTATTATTTTAACTAGTGAACTTTGTGGCTTTTTTCAATTACTTTTTTTCAATAATTAGTGGCTTTTTCACTGATTTTGTTTTGCGTTTGTTGCCCAAGTTTATTTTGACCATATTCTCAAATACTCAGAAGCATTATCAGGCTAAGTTTCACAAGTGTATAAAAAAATTTTTATCCAGAAAAAAGGACGATTTTCCGTATGTATTGTCATCCACTTACCATCCATATATAATCCGTGGGACATTTATTTTAATACATTAGAGTAAAATTTATAAGACCAAATACAGATTCCTATGTTAAGTCCAAAGTTTCTCAACTTCTCTATTGAAAAGACTTCATGGAAGAGTAGAAAGGTGGAGGAAAATGAATTCAGCAGATCTATCCCGGTAATGTATAAAATATATTCATCTTTTATTTTTAATCCATTAAAACATGAACATCCATGGTAAGTTTAAAAAAAAGCTATAATTAAGGATGGGTTTTCCAGAAACGCGTCAGTTTTTTTTAAAGCTACCATGAACGTTCATGTTTTAATGGATTAAAAAATAAAGATAAACTTTTCTTTTACATTACCGGACAGATGTGCTGAATTCCTTTTCCTCTCACACATTGTTGTGCACAGCATCTGAACACATCACCCACCGGTAAAGATTACTTTCAGCAAAATGCATTACCAGCAAGGAGGGTGAACTCTTCATTTTCTTCTTTACTAGAAGAGCAGAAACAACTGTACCTTGAACATGGATGAATAAATCAACCTTAACTTTTGGAGAACTGCCTTATCTTTTACATCAGTGTCAAGAAACCTCAGGCCCAGCCTGCAATGACCTTTTCATTGTCCCTAGGGTAGATTCCCAGGTTCTGTAGTGCTCGAGCTGGCAGCTGCGTTTTTGACGATTGCTGACCCTTTAATTTTTTTCTTGCTCTCCAATCATGTATAAGTATAGGGAGGTGGACCAGGTTAGCGGTCTCTCTTGCGTGTCGGGGCTGGAACTGTTGGGACTGTCACCATTATTCCAGAGGGAAGAGATTTCTGACCGGAGCAAGTCAGGACACCTGAGTGCGGGAAGATGGGACATTTGGCGGGGAACCAGAGCGTGAGAGCACAGAGACGGTTGACTCCCTCTCGACTGACCCACGCCAGCTATCCGTGCTGCTTTACCCGGGTAGCAAACCCATCCAGACGGACGTCACACAATCCAGGGAGACCCCCACACCATACAGTGTCCAGTGCAGAGTGCATGGTATTGTTCCCCTGACTACCGCGGAGGTACCGCTCAGCAACATCCTTGCGGTGCCCGCTGAAAGCTGGACTGCGCCTGTGACTGTGACCTCTGAACTGTGTACTTCTTCTGTGACCTCAACTATTGAACTGTTATCTTCATCTGCTGCACCCACACAGAGTCTCGTGCCCGGACCAGGAGACCACGTCCCGAAAGACCCGGAGGATTCGCCACTGCACGAAGACAGTGCATCACCTTTCTGCGCGACGAAATCAGAGACATCTTGCACCGCCTGCGGCACCACTGAGGGATCTTCCAGTCAACTTCCTCCAAGGCCCAGAGACTGATAAGTTAAAAACCTTTGTTTTCTTCTGTGCTTTCATTTCCCTACATCAGTGCATTCATATATTACCTCGCTGCTTGTTCCTCTGTTGTTGATAAAAGAACCTGTTAACCCTTGCTCTGTCTCCTGTGTGTCACTGCATCCTGTGCACCTGCTTTCTTCCTTCATTTGGCATAGTCGGCAGGATGCAGTCCAATAGCACGCAGGCAGCAGATCAAGCATTTGGGGGTGGCCCCAGGACCAGCATTTCACTGGGGGCCATGCTGAGTTATTTGCCAAAATTCACAGGGAGCAACACTATGCGGTGGAGCTGGATTGAACGCATTGGAGGCATGATCTATTAGTATACCCAAGTCTTTTTCACATGTGCTGTTGCTTAGCCCTATTCCTCCCATTCTGTATCATAGAATAATAGAATGGTAGAGTTGGAAGGGACCTCCTGGGTCATCTGGTCCAACCCAAACCTCAAAGTAGGAATCACTAAATCATCCCTGGGACTGACAGGATACTACAGGTGCTTCGTGGAGAACTTCGCTCGGCGAGCTAAACCTCTACTGGAGCTGTTGAAAAAGGTACCTTCGGGTGTCAAGAACTGGAAGATCTGCTGGAAGGAGACCCAAGAAGAGGCCTTTCAAGATCTCAACAGAGCACTCATAGAAGCTCCTGTTTTGGCCTATGTGGATTTCTCGCAACCGTTCATTCTCCACACCGACGGAAGTCTACTGGGACTTGGGGCTGTGTAGTCACAGATGTAGGACGGAAGAGAGAGGGTGATTGCTTACGCGAATCAATCCCTTCATGATTCCGTACGTAATCCAGACAATTACAGTTCCTTCAGGTTGGAGCTGCTGGCGTTGGTGTGGGCTATGACGGAGAGATTCGCGGAATATTTATCTGGCTCTGAAGTATTGGTGCGCACTGATAGCAACCCACTAGTGCACCTGGAGAATGCGAGACTAGGGGCTCTTTAACAGTGATGAGTGGCCAGAATGGTGACGTTTCACTATAAGATTGCCAATAAGTGGGGAGCAGAAAACACTCATGCTGATGCCCTGTCCAGGAGGAGAAGTGCTAAGCCAGAGCGAGACAGAGATGCAGAGCTGGAAGATGAAGAAATCCCTAAATTTCTGAGACCCGCCAGGATGGTGGTGCCAACGCAGGAGCAAATACACACTCTCAGCCCAAGAGGGCGTATTGGGACGATCCCGGGATGAATGGGTCCAACTCCAACAGGAAGATAGTAAACTGGCATTGTTGAGGAGTCTGAGACACCTGAGATGATCCATACGTCAGTGGGAGAAGAAGATGAAGAAGCTGATGAAGAATTGAGCTCCGGGGGCTCCGAGAGGTTAGAACCAGAGAATGCAGGCTCACCCCTGGCTCTTTACCCCAACCGGATTCCTCCCCACAAGAGAACTCCACTACTCCTAATCTGAGACGCTCTGAACGAATAATGGCTGGCAAGCCCCCCAGTCGCTATGATCAAGAAAATTTTGTCTGGCAACAAACCACACAGAAGAAGAAGAGACAGTCACACACTGCTCGAAGAGTCTCGCCCATGGAATGGTGAGCAAAAAGAGTGAGGGAGTGTAGGGAGGTGGACCAGGTTAGTGGTCTCTCTTGCATGTGTGGGCTGGAACTGTTGGAACTGTCATCATTATTCCGGGGGAAGAGATTTCTGACTGGAGCAGTTCAGGACACCTGATTGGTGGGGTGGGTCCAACTTATATATCTTTGAGCGCGGGAAGATGGGACTTTTGGTGGGGAACCAGCGTGTGAGCACAGACACAGTTGACTCTCTCTCAATTGACACACGCCAGCTATCCGTGCTGCTTTACCCAGGTAGCAAACCCATCCAGACGGACGTCACACAGTCCAGGGAGACGCCTTCACCATACAGTGACCAGTGCAGAGTGCACGGTATTGTTCTCCTGACTACTGCGGAGGCACCACTCAGCAACATCCTTGTGCCCACTGAAAGCTGGACTGCGCCTGCAGCTGTGACCACTGAACTGTTTACTTCTTCTGTGACCTCGACTACTGAACTGTTTCCTTTGTCCTCTGAGCCGCGGACCTGCACCCACACAGCGTCTCGTGCTTGGACCAGGAGATCATGTGCCGAAGGACCCGGAGGATTCGCCACCGCACGGATACATCTTGCGCAACCTGTGGCACCACCTAGGGATCTTCCAGCCAACTTCCTCCAAGGCCCAAAGACTGATAAGTTAAAAACCTTTGTTTTCTTCTGTACTCTCATTTCCCTACATCAATGCATTCATATATCACTCCCCTGCTTGTTCCTCTGTTGTTGATAAAAAAACCTGTTAACCCTTGCTCTGTCTCCTGTGTGTCACTGCATCCTACGCACCTGCTTTCTTCACAAGCAACATTCACTACTGAACGCTGCAGCTCATGTAATGAAAGATTGCTGGCTCGTGACTACTACCCGACTCTACTGCCTGTTGCTGGTGCCGAACTCTGCTGTCTGAGACCGGTCACAGACAACTCCTGACATCGATTCTGGTGATATCACTTTGATAGAGCAGCTTCTTTTCCTCCACTTTGCTCTAGTGATGAGGCAGCGCTGCCAATTTCATGCTAATTGAGAGCCGAATCTTCACTTACTAACTGCTGGGAGTCGGCTGACACTCAGTTTTACGGTGGTAGTGACATTTCTTTTGCCAAAGCAGACTGAAGGAGCAAGAGCTGCTCTGTTGATGTGAGGTCAAATGAAGCAGCAGAATCATCGACAAGAGTGGTATGTTGAGCGCTCTGTGCCGGCAGAGATCAGCATTGGGGAGAACAGACAGATAGTATTCAACTGCGTGACAGTAAGTTCTTAGCTTGATAGGGAAAAATAAGCAAAGTCCCAGATAACCCCGTTAATGCCACATTTGCATGTTCAGTATTTGATCAGTATTTTACATCAGTATTTGTAATCCAAAATCAGTAGTGGGTGCCCGTGTTTCTATTATACTTTTCCTCTGATTTTTCCCCTCGTGATTTTGGCTTACAAATACTGACCACATACTGACCGTGTGAATGTGGCTTTAAGGTTAAAATATTGTATAGCTTTAGACAGTGTTGCCAGCTGATGCAATAGTTGAGGTATTACTAGGTCTTTGGTTAGCCTTGCATGTGGGTAAACCCTGGAAAATGTAAAAACTATATCCTACTTTTTCATACTTTTTATTTTGCAGCTGGGCTGTATTGCTGCAGCTATTCTATTCATTATTTTTTTCTACCTTACTGACACTAATGTTTTTTATGCTTCCATAGAATCAGCACATTCTACATCTCTGTGTAAAGATCATTACTCCTTCATATGTCATACACTCACACTAAAAATAATTTCATATGAGGCCAACTAACTTAATGTTTTTGGAGTGTGAGAGGAGACTGATCCAAACATAGGAATAACCTACAAATGTCAAGAATAAGTAGCCCTTGGTCAGAATTGAACCCAAGATCCCAGTGATGCTATGAAGCAGTGCTAACTAGTGATGAACGAACCCATGGAAATTTGAGTTCAGCAGGTTCTTCCGAACTTGAGTTAAAAGTTCAGTTTGGGGCCGAACTTGAACCCAATCCCAATAGAAGTCAAAGGGGACCCGAAATTTGGCGCTGTAAAATGACTGTAAAATGGACATAGTAAGGGTTAGCGGGCTGCAAAAGGAATCAAAAGGTGGTTAAGAGCAGGGCAATTGCCCTGCAAACAAATGTGGATAGACAAATTAGTCAGTAAACATTGAGTTTGTTAGTTTACCCAACAGGCTGGATAGAATCCATACAATGGTGTGAGGCTAGACAACAAACAGCCCAAAATAAATGTAAGTCAATGTACAGTATTTTTATCAATGTCATGTGTAAATATTCATCTATTCATTGAAACCGACCCAAAGTGAAATCACATTAATAAGAAAAGCAGAGATCTATGAGCTGGTATTATTATTCTGGGAAGGGGCCAATATCTATAAAGGTTCCCAGCCTATTAATAACAGCTCACAACTGTCTGCATAGCCTTTACTGGTTATTAAAAAGGGGAAACAAAAAAATGACTTAGGGTCCTTTCTTTTTTTTAATAACCAGCAAAGGAAAAGCTGGGGGCTGGTGCTATTATTCTGGGAAAGAGTAATATCCATAAAGGTTCCCAGCCTATTTATATCTGCTCACAGCTGTCTGTTTTGCCTTTATTGGTTATTAAAAAGGGGGGACCCCCCCAAAAATTGAGATATCCACCTATTTTTAATAACCAGCAAAGGATAAACAGACAGATGTGCCAATTCTGGCACTTAGCCTTGGCTCTTCTTGCTTGCCCTGGTGCCTTGGCAAGTGGGATAATAGTATATGGGGTTGTTGTCAGCTGTGCAATGTCCACTGACATCAAGCCCAGAGGTTAGTAATGGAGAGGTGTCTATCAGTCACTCCATTCCTAACCTCATAGTCAAAAGTAATAAAGACACACACAGAAAGGTCTTTTAATTGTACAAATCACTCTCTGACAATTACACTCTTTTACCCATAAAAATAAAAATCAAAAATCAAAGTAATCCTCACCTGTCCATGGTTAATCCACAGCCTCCAGGTGTTCCAGCAGCTAAAAACTCCTGAAACCTTAAAGTGTACCTCAAATGTTCCCATGAGGTTTCCGGGCCTCACAGCTGCTGTGAACTCTGCTAACCTTTACCTGAGTTCACAGCCACCGGTCTCACGGTAGCTTGAGTGCTGGAGTGATGAATGCCGGACTGGGGGACGTTCATTTGTCTGGCACTGCAGTGTGAGAATCAGCTGCTATGAACTCAGGTGACCTTACAGTAAAGTTTCCGCAGTTCACAGGCCGGTTCATACAGAGCTTACTGTGAGAACTGGTGCCTATGACCTGCGGAAACTTTAATTATGTCACCGCTCACCACTGCAGCCGTATTATCATGTTAAGCTTAGTGTGTTCCGGTCTGCGTTACTGAATTACTGATGTCACCACTCACCACACATCTGGTTGCAGCAGAGTCTGGAATTGTCATTGGACCTCTTCATTGTACCTTAATGACAGACAGGTGAGAATTACTTAGATTTTCTATTTTTATTTTTATGTTTAGAAATGGGTAAAAGAGAGTAATTGTTGGGGAGTGAATTGTACATTTAAATTACTTTTCTCTGTGTGTATCTTTCATACTTTTTGACTACGGAGTTATTAATGGGGGGTGCTGACAATACACAGCTGACATCAACCCCATAAACTATTACACCGCTTGCCAATGCATTGGGGTAAGTGGGAAGAGCTGAGGCTAAGTGCCAGAATTGGCACATCTAATGGATGCCCAATTTCTAGGGCGACTAAGGGCTGGAATTATTAGTCTGGGAAAGGGCCAATATACACTGCTCAAAAAAATAAAGGGAACACTCAAATAACACATCCTAGATCTGAATGAATTAAATATTCTCATTGAAAACTTTGTTCTGTACAAAGTTGAATGTGCTGACAACAAAATCACACAAAAATCATCAATGGAAATCAAATTTATTAACCAATAGAGGCCTGGATTTGGAGTCAACCACAAAATTAAAGTGGAATGTAATGTCCTTAAAACAAGTCAAAATGATGCTCAGTAGTGTGTGTGGCCTCCACGTGCCTGTATGACCTCCCTGTGCCTGTATGACCTCCCTACAATGCCTGGGCATGCTCCTGATGAGGTGGCGGATGATCTCCTGGGGATCTCCTCTCAGACCTGGACTAAAGCATCCGCCAACTCCTGGACAGTCTGTGGTGCAACGTGACGTTGGTGGATGGAGCAAGACATGATGTCCCAGATGTGCGTAATCGGAATCAGGTCTGGGGAACGGGCGGGCCAGTCCATAGCTTCAATGCCTTCATCTTGCAGGAACTACTGACACACCCCAGCCACATGAGGTCTGGCTTTGTCCTGCATTAGGAGGAACCCGGAGCCAATCGCACCAGCATATGGTCTCACAAGGGGTCTGAGGATCTCATCTCGGTGCCTAATGGCAGTCAGACTATCTGTGGCGAGCACATGGAGGGCTGTGCGGCCCTCCAAAGAAATGCCACCCCACACCATTACTGACCCACTGCCTAACCGGTCATGCTGAAGGATGTTGAAGGCAGCAGATCCCTCTCCACGTCGTCTCCAGACTCTGTCACGTCTGTCACATGTGCTCATTGTGAAACTGCTATCATCTGTGAAGAGCATAGGGCACCAGTGGCGAATATGCAAATCCTGGTGTTCTGTGGCAAATGCCAAGCGTCCTGCACGGTGTTGGGTTGTGAGCACAAACCCCATCTGTGGATATCAGGCACTCAGACCATCCTTATGGAGTCGGTTTCTAACCGTTTGTGCAGACACATGCACATTTGTGGCCTACTGGAGGTCATTTTGCAGGACTCTGGCAGTGCTCCTCCTGTTCCTTCTTGCACAAAGGCGGAGGTAGCGGTCCTGCTGTTGGGTTGTTGAGCCACTTGTATGGGTTGTTTTGTCCATCTCATGCTACCACGAGTGTGAAAGCACAACCAACATTCAAAAGTGACCAAAACATCAGCCAGAAAGCATTGGTACTGAGAAGTGGTCTGTGGTCCCCACTTCCACAACCACTCCTTTATTGAGTGTGTCTTGATAATTGCCAATAATTTCCATCTGTTGTCTATTCCATTTGCACAACAGCATGTGAAATTGATTGTCAATCAGTGTTGCTTCCTAAGTGGACAGTTTGATTTCACAGAAGTTTGATTTACTTGGAGTTATATTCTATTGTTTAAGTGTTCCCTTTATTTATTTGAGCAGTGTACATATCCCCTTACCAGCCTATTAATGTCAGCATGCAGTTGTTTGCTTTGCCTTAGTTGGCTATTAAAAATAGGGGGCCCCCATATAATTTTTTACAGTCCATCTGTGGGCTAATACTAATAGGCTGGGCAGCTCCATGGATATTTGGCCTTTTTCCAGTCTAAAAATACCAACCTCCAGCTGTCTGTTTTCCCTCAGCTGGTTTCAAAAAGGAATTGGACTGCAAGTTGTTCTTTTTATTATTTATTTATTTTAACTGTCTGGACAATCACAGCCATGCCATTACTTGACAAGGCTGTTATGGAGCCGGAAGTGCCCACAGCCTTAAAGTTGTTGATTGGCTGAACTGCAGCCTTTCAACAAGCTTTATTAGACTTCCGGACCCGAACAGGAAACTGGACATACAGTAAGATGTCCATGTTCGGGGTCCGTTACTGGATGCTAGAAGTCTGGTACGAACCCTGAACTTTCCAGTTCAGTTTCACTCATCCATAGTACTACGAGTATTGGCTCCTAGCTACTGAGCCAATGTCATCGGATGATAAAGGATGATAAATTGTCTTCTCCAAGATACGGTATTAGCTTTGCCTTTCACATGAGAGATTGTAAAGTTAAATATTTTTGAGAAATATCTTTTAAGTTGACTTTTTATATACTCATGATCAAAGTTAAAATTTCAGTTTGTTGCATTTTTTTGAACTGTGCATTGGTTTTAGAGGTTCAAAATAATGTTCATAAATCATCTCTTGACAGGCTGTAAAACTTTGGTTGTAAGATCTTGAAATCTTTTGCATGTCAACACAATCTATTTACTTTGAAGAGAACATGCAAACCAAATTCAATAGTAATGCAGTGGGTCTACTTTATGTTTTAAGGACTTGCTGTGATAACTACACAGGTAGATCCAAATTCTTTTTCCAAAACTCATATACTGCATTCTAGATGGAATAATAATGTCAAAGACTCTTACACATTTAGTTGCATATCAATGGCACATTAAAAGTTAAGTCATTGTACTTTTAAGTACAGCAAATCAATACCACACTTTAAACGCTACAACTGCACTAATAAGGACATTGTGCTTATTGTTGCTCTAACAGGATAGATTTGTTATATGGGTGGATGAGGATATAATGAAGAGTAGAACAATAAACCAATCAATAAACATAGATTAATATTCCCATTGTTTTCTAATAAAAAAGTGGAATATTTAACCCTTAGTGTCATGGATGTATTTAATACATCATGACTTTTAACTCCTGCTTTTTGCGGCTAACATATTAGGATCAGCGCTCAGGAGCTGAGTCTGCTTTATACAATGGCATGTGTCTGCTGTGTTACACAGTTGGCACCTGTCTGGTAACTACAGAGATTATCGCTAACTCAGATTTTTTTAAATTGAACCCCTTAGTTGCCTTTGTCAGGGCTGGACCAAAACGCGCGTCGGGGCGGATGCGCACCCCTCTGGGAATCTGGCTTCACCTTGTATATGTAATGTCTTTCTTTCACGGTTTGCCTCCATTGGCTAGCACATAGCTACCAGCAGTTGATGGCTATACTTCTACAGTAATGCTATTTAGCACCACCTCTTAGTTATTTACTGCTGTGGTATTATGGTTGGTGATTTTAGGGATTTAATAGAATAACTATCTGCAGCATTGTGTGTTATTTCTTGTTATATGCAGCCGTGCCCATGTTGTGTGCGCTCTAGGTTTTTACAGCACACACCTTCTGTAACTTAATAATTCCCCCTCCCCAAACCAGTTGTTATCTTTTTAATAATAAAGTGTACTTTATTTAACAATTCTGGACCAGTCTATCGTCTTTTCCTCTTTGTTTGCACACACTGACATTGTGCTCATTCTTATATCCCCCTTTCATGTCTGCATCAGCTGCTGCTGTTTTGTGTTTTTTGTGAAGTGAAAGGCCGCTACACACAGGAGAGGAATGAGAATTCTACCCCTGCACACACTGATACTGTGCATGTAGGTACTTTGCCCCTACAGTGCCAGTAAGTACAGGCCTGGGAATTTAGATGAGGCAGAGCTTCCAAGTAATTGCTATCAATCACCATGATGAATGATTGGCAGAGTATTGTAATGAGGGGTGGAAAAATGTACAAAGCCCTTAGTCACGCCAAGGGTGAACCAAAGCTGCCTCATATACATGTCTAATAAAACTGTTTTCTATAAAACAAATGTACTAAAATCAATAGTACAAGTATGATTTTTATATGGGTTATGTCCCCTATATAAATGTCTAAATGATTTTCTCTTTTGGGAGTGATAGACTCTGCTTAAATCATCACTTTTCCTATTGAGTAAATAAAGAGATCAAAAGATAAACCTATTTAGCATCTCCTTGACTGTAAGTCCAAAATCTAACATTATATATCCCACATGGCAACCATCGTTAAAAAAAAAAAGTGAAAACACAAGAACAACATTAGCAGGAGCTCAAATAGAGGTGAAAGTTATAGGTTTGAAATGATACCAGGATCAATGCTAGGTTCAGTATTCAGAAGGCAGCACTTGTTTGACTTTGAGGAGCAGCATGAAAGTTTAGCTTTGTAGTTCTTTGTCTGTGTAAAGTTGTGGTGGTAGTGGAGAAGTAACAACAAGAAGATCTCATCCTATTACTATCAACTCACACTAAGGACAGCCCTCTGGCATGCTCATAGTGGATGCAGGAGCTTTTCCTTATGTCATCACCCACCATACCAATGAGAGTGGATATGTGCTCTCTGACTGTCACACTTCGTAGTCGAGTTTCTTTTTCCTACCAAAGAGTGAGAAGAGGAGTTTTTGCTCATCCCATGATCACCAGGATATTTGTTGATATTGAGAGTCAAATGTTTCTAGGCATCTATATAAGGCCACGTTCACATATTCAGTATTTGGTAAGTTTTTTACCTCAGTATCTGTAAGTCAAAACCAGGAGTGGGTGATAAATACAGAAGTGGTGACGTGTTTCTATTATACTTTTCCTCTGTTCCACTCCTGGTTTTGGCTTACAGATACTGAGGTAAAATACTGACCTTATAGAGATTCTTATTCTTATTAGTCCTAGTGAATATGTAATGAAGTGTGTACTTTGCGTGAACTTTGCACATCTTGTATTTTTATAGTTAGGGTGTGTTGTATGCCTCTGGCTCTGTTGGGGTTTGACTTATAGGCTAGGGTCACATGACCGGATAAAAAAAAGTTTCCATCTTCTCCATTCTGTAACTCCAAATAAAATGGACTGCACTCACGTCATCTAAGTGCAGTCCGATGTTTTGTCCAAACTCAGGCATGCTGTGATTTTTCCCACAGACTGGCTCTGTTCGAGGCAAAAAATCAGACACCTGCACGGCTACATAGAATAACATTGGTCCGAGAGCGGTAAGAAGATTTGTCGGATCGCACTTGGACCAAAAATACGGTCATGTTCACAAGCCCTTAGCCTCAAACATAAACTTTTATGCTTTTTTTTGTAAAACTCGATGTACTTTGATGAAATATTTTACGAAGGCACCCATGAGTGAGATGATTTTACTGGCACTATTACAATGAATGGTGTTCACAGTTGTTAGATGTTAAATGTTTTTTATATTTTAGAATAAAGGTTTTATTTGTGGTTTTAAAAATTTGTGAAAATGTCAGATGAAAAAAGTGAACCCAGATACAAATGCAGTGAAATTTTGTAGCAATAAGTTGGATATCTTCTATAAACTGAAATGGATGTGATCTCATTCTTACTCCAGTGGCCCTCATAATTAGACTTCGTTACTAGTGATTTAGTGATTGCCGATACTTCATTTTGATATGTTGCAAAACTCAGACTTTCACATGTCCAAAGGAAACGCCGGTGCTAATGAAGGATAACAAGTTGTGCACTGATCTTTTGCGGGTCTCGTAATGTGAATAGGTGGTGCTGCATCACAATGAACCTAATTGAACAGAGAAATTTCATTGATTTCCTATTTGGCTTTCTCTTGAGCCTTCAGGACTTGTGCAGCGGAATGCTTCATCCTCGCTGACTAGCAGACAGATAAAGTGGAAAACAAATGTAACCATTTTAACCTGTGTGTATCAGAACTTCACCTAATCGCTGCTGCCCAGGCAGCTGTAAATGCTCATGTCAATTGTGAGGATGGTGCAGACTTCCTCTCCTGTCAATCTAGACACAGACTGCATTATTAAAGCAGCTCCATACAAACCAATTATACACCCTCAAACAGCTTTTCAATTCAAAAGTAAAAATATTATGAGTCTTGAAACACAGCAACAGAAAAACAAAAGGACACTTTAAAATAATAATAAAGCAATATTATTAAACATTAAAAAAATTAATTCTGATACGGACATAATCTTTTCAACCCAGAAATTTTATGGAATGCTATAAAAACTTCATAAACATAATTGTTGTTTCCAACCCCCAGTTACAATTTTAAGTTGTGCACTATATGAAATGAACCCAAAGTGGTGCCATTTGGTAAAATTCAATTTGTCACCCTTATACAGCTATGTTAACAGGAAAATATGACGTTTATATAAAAGTATATAAAATATAAAAGTTATAATTCTTGGAATTCAATAATTAAAAAAAAAATAAGAATGCATCCAGAAGAAAAGAGTTCATTTTAAAAGTATATTTGAAGATGCACTATCATTACCATGCATTGTTTCTGTTGCTGGTATCTAACATCTGGCAGGCACAGCATCGTATAGGGAACGAGCCTTTGACTGTAGAGCCCCTAGCAATAAAAGGCCATAAAGAAACTCTGTGCAGAGCCCAAATTCCCCCTCCCACTACTCCCCCAGGTGATGCCATAATTGGGATGCCCAACTGACCAACGGGAAGAAAGAGGAAGGGGCGTCCGGCGACACCCTCGGGTTAAATTCAGGTGCCCAGGTCCGTCACTCTCTCTTTCTCCCCGGCTGACCTATTGAAGCTTTTGTGAGACGACCCTACACAGTCATCATGTCCGATTCCATGATTGAGGCCTTGCCCTCTCATAATCCCCCATCAGCACCACAGGATTGCCCTAATTTTAGTCAATCCGACCTCTCCAGGCCCCAGTCCCTCTGACCCCCCTCCAGGCCCCGGGGCCTCCACTCAGACTTCCCCCCCATGCCAATATAAAGGACAGCGTGCACTGCTATTGCAGAGGCTGCCAGAGTAGGTTCCCAAACCGTAATAGATGCTTAACTGAAGAAAATTTATTGTGGACAGCGTTGTGATAACAAAAAAAACATTTCGGTCCTACTGGACCTTCGTCAGTTGCTGTGCAAAAACAGATAGAGAAATAATGTACAGACCATCCCCAGGAGCCACTCGGTCTGCGCCAGACAGCGGTGAGTTTTGTATAATCGATGAGCACAACACCGTACACAACACAGGAGAGAACGAACTAGCATCTGCCATCAGGGCGTTAGTTCACCAGTTAAATCACCCTGGCGGTCAACCGTCACCAAGACAACACCGCAATCAGCCTACACAAGGACGCTTTTTTCTGCGGGATTAGCCTGCTAGGTGCACACATAGACCTAGAGACAAAGCAAAAAATTTGGGATAATGACTATGTGGACATATGGTCGCTTTTATCAGCAGACCAACAATCCGTCGATAGGGAAAGGAGGACAGGCGAATGGTCGTATGATAAAAGTAGAGCAAAAATAGCCCATACAATGAACAACTGGCTACGGGTCTTCGCAGTCCTCGGCTGTATTATGGGTCAAAAACACCCAGAATGCTGCTCCGAGCTATTTATTTATCAGGATTTAATATACAACTCATACAAATCTCATGGTGGTTTAGAATGCAGGCACTATGACGAAGAGTTCCTCAGGCGGCTAGCCCTGCAACCAGATATAGCCTGGGGAGTAAAAGCGACAGATGTCTGGCTACAACTAATGCTTTCACAAAAACATTCCCCCTTTTCATCAACGGCCACTAGTTTCTCAACAGCTGCAGGCCATAACTCAGTGGTCGTAAGGAGACCAGGGGCCTGCCTGTTATATAATGAAGGAAACTGCCGCTTCCAGGCGTCGTGTAGATATAGACATGACTGCTCAGCCTGCGGGGCTTCGGAGGCAGATACCCTGCATCAAGGTGTACCCGCCAAGCAGGTGGAGCAGTTACAAGGCATAACCCCGGTGAGCGTAACCGCCATGGGGCCCTGGCTAAGCCTTTATCCCAATAAAGAAGCTGCTCAGCAGCTATATCATGGTTTCGAATTCATTTTTTTTATCCCCTTCGTATCTACCCAAACACCAACATTGGCAAATAATCTAAAATCGGCGCGCGAATTCCCTGAGATTTTACGTCAGAAAATCAAAAAAGAAGTAGATCTAGGCAGGATGGCAGGCCCTTTTAAAACATTGCCATTCAGGAATTTCAGAGTTTCGCCTTTAGGTATTGTCCCCAAAAAAGAACCCGAAAAATATTGGCTAATATATTACCTTTCCTTCCCAAAAGGCGCCTCAGTTAACGACGCAATACACCCAGAAGAGTCATCTATAACCTACGCTTTGCTTGACAGAGCTGTCGAACTCGTGCACACAGCAGGGCCCGTGCCATGCTAGCAAAATCCTACATAGATTCAGCCTTCCGCCTTTTGCCCGTGCACGCTGAATGCTTCCATTTGCTGGGCTGTCAGGTGGACCAGCGGTTTTATTTTGACATGTGCCTACTGTTGGGCTGCTCCATTTCCTGCCACTATTTAGAGCTTTTCAGTACCTTCCTTGACTGGGTAGTACAATTCGAAACTGGCAGCAACTCAACAATTCACTACCTCAACGATTTTTTGTTCATCGGACCCAGGGACTCTAAACTCTGCCCCTTTCTTCTTCAAAAATTTAGATTTATATGTCGGCAATTAGGAGTACCACTATCACCCGAAAAAACGGTCGGCTCCTGCAACGTTCTCCTTTTCCTTGGCATCGAAATAGATACAAATGCAATGATTTTTCGATTACCTGCGGATAAATTACAGAAAACACTACGAATGGTGGAAAGTTTTCAAACATCAAAAAAAGTCACCCTACAATAGATGCAATCTTTGCTGGGTTTACTTAACTTTGCTTGCTGTGTAATGCCAGTGGGCAGAGCTTTCTCATTTATCGTTAGCAAAGAAGGGCATTACCCAGCCGGGCCACAGAATAAGACTCAACTGCTCCGTAAAGGCGGACTTGATGGTCTGGGGAACATTCCTAGAATCCTACAACGGCATACATGTGTCATGGCGCAAGAGACGACAAGCGAAGATTTAGGCCTAGCAGTGGGCACAAATATCTCTGATGGTTTAGTTGCAATCTACAAGGACCAATGGTGCAAAGGCTGCTGGCCAGAGTTATGGACAATAGCCACTTGGGGTCGCAACCCAGCACTGTTAGAAATTTTTTCAATAGTAACTGTTGTGGAGATTTGGGGTACACAGTTAAAAAATGCGATCATCAGATTTTCAACCAAACACCTAGAAACTGCAAAAAACTTAAACAGCATGTCCTCTTCTTCCCCGCCGGACTTCGCGCTGTTGCGCCGCCTAGCACTATTATGCCTGAGACACAACATTTGGTGCTGCACCAGATTTAAGTCATTTGTGGATGATAAGATTGTTAACTCTTTGTTATCTTCCGATTGGCAGGCCTTCAGAGTCTTCCTCCCCAATGCTCAGCCATCAGGTCTACAGTGTCCCCCTTCCCTTTGGGACACCGTGACCAATCACTGATGCCTTTAGTCCAAGCTTCAGTGACACCAGGTACCTGGCAGGTTTATGGTAAGGAATGGGAAGAATGGTGCTCTCTAATTAAAGGAAGACTAGTCGATACGTGCAATCAGGCGAGATGCACGTGTTAGTAAAACTCTACATTCGGCTCAAGCTGTAATGTTGTAGTACAGTTCATATAGCGTCTTGTGCTTGGGTGCGATGAAAATACATGAGACACAGGTTTGATATAGAAAGTCTTGTATTACTTCATACAAGTTGGCAAAAATAGTCACACAGTTTGCAGACACAGAAGCAGGAGACACAGCAGGCCAGAGTAATCTAAGCTCAGCAATCACTCTCCACAACAGGTTCAGGATCTTCTTCTCTGTTACCGTAAGTCCATGCAAACGTGGGTCTTTCAAAGAGCAGGGTTCAGAGTCCACAAGTGCTTCAGAGTTCCTCAGTAGGAATAGCTGGAGTACAAGGTCCAAGGCTTTAGGAGTCAGGTCACAGGTTCACTGCAGGCTAGCTTCTGAAGCACTGATTGCTCAGCTGTGGCTGCTTAAGAAGCAAAAGGAGAGAATCAGGGCGGGAACATGCAAGCTGGAAACTCCATTTTGACTGAGGGCAAGATAGCTGCAGCAAGACAGAAAGTAAAATGGCTGACGAACAAACTGAGTTTCAGGAACATGTACACAGAACCTTACATTACTCCCCCCTTAGGGACAACCTCCGGATGACCTCAGGCCAGGCTTGTGTGGGTACCTCTGATGAAACTGACGGAGCAAGCGAGGAGCATTAACGTTATTGACTGGTTCCCATGAGTTGTCCTCCACTGGGTAGCCCTGCCATTTAATCAGATATTGTAACTGATTTCTATACAACCTGGAATCTAAAATCCTTTCCACCACAAATTCTTCCTGACCATCGACTAGCACTGGGTCAGGGCAAGGAGAAGAACGTCCAGGAAACGTATTGGGTGTCGCAGCCTTTAGTAGGGATACATGAAAGACAGGGTGAATTCTCATAGTTCTGGGCAGTTGAAGACGACAAGCAACGGCACTTATAATTTTACTGATTTTATAGGGTCCAATGTACTTATGTCCCAACTTAGACGATGGAATCCTTAACTTAAGATTTCTGGTTGACAGCCAGACCAAGTCTCCTACCTTGAAAGCTGGTGCGGTTTACGAAATTTATCTGCTGCTTTCTTGTACCTTTCTTGAGCCGATTCCAGATTTTCCTTTAGAAGATCCATATTCTTCTGTAAAGACGTGATTCTTTCAGCCACTGCTAGTAAAGGCGTTTCTATGGGAAATCGTGGTAGAATGTTAGGATGATAACCTAGATTAGAGTAAAAAGGAGACTGCTTAGTGGAGGCACTCTGAGAGTTGTTATACGAGAACTCAGCTAATGGAAGTAGATCCACCCAATCATCCTGTAGGTGGCAGATAAAGCAGCGGAGATACTGCTCCAGGGTTTGATTGGTTCATTCGGTCTGTCCATTAGTCTGGGGATGAAAAGCAGAAGAAAGGTTTACTTTAATGTCCAATGCTGCACAGAAATTTTGCCAAAACCTAGAAGTGAATTGCACCCCTCGATCCGAAATAACCTCATCCGGTACTCCATGTAAGCGAAACACATCTTTAATCATCAAATCTGATGTCTGTTTTGCAGTGGGTAAGCCGACACAAGGGATAAAATGAGCTGCCTTTGTTAGACGGTCAACCACCACTAGAATGGTGTTCTTCCCTTGAGAGGTTGGTAACTCCACAATGAAGTCCATAGAAATGGATCCCCACGGGCGGGACGGGTGGGAAGAGGCTGTAACAGACCAGTTGGTGAGGAGCGAGGTGTTTTGCATCTTGCACAGACTTCACATGAAGTGACATAGTTTAAAACATCCTTCCTGCAAGTGGGCCACGAAAAGAAACGAGAGAGAAATTCCTGTGTCTTTAGAATTCCTCTATGCCCAGCTATCTTGGAATCGTGAATGAGTTGCAATACTCTCAATCTGACTGTTTCAGGAATATACAGGCGTTGTCCCTGAATCCACACACCATTCTTAAAGACAAGACTTACGTCCCTTGGGGTTGTGCCAAAAAGGAATCCGCATGGTATGCTTCCTTGATGTCCTTAAGTAGGTCTTGATTATGAATTACTCCTAGGAATCTAGAGTCAGGAAGAATAGTCTTAGGAGGAGTAATTGGACGTGTCTCTGCTGAGTAAATCCTAGAGAGTGCATCAGCCTTTCCATTGCGCGATCCTGGTCTATAAGAAATGATAAAATTAAATTGGTTTAAGAAAAGATTCCAGCGAGCCTGGCGAGGAGTCAGGCACTTAGCCGACCTGATAAACTCAAGGTTACGATGGTCTGTCAGGACGACTATTTGCTGTGCAGCTACCCTGAAGAAGGTGTCTCCATTCTTTGAAGGCGGCAATAATGCCAACAACTCTCTATTGCCCACATCGTAGTTCCTCTCAGCCGAAGACAACTGCTGGGAAAAGAAGGCACAGGGATGCAAGACATTCTTCTCACCTGTTCTCTGAGAGAGTATAGCTCCAACAGCACAGTCTGAAGCATCCACCTCTATTATGAAGGCAAGCTCGGGGTTGGGATGTACTAGGATAGGTGCAGTGGTAAATTTATCTTTTAGCCGGGAAAATGCTTCCTGAGCTTGGGGAGTCCAGGAGAACCTAGACTCTTTCCGGGTAAGTTGGTGATAGGTGACACTACCTCAGAGAAATTTCTAATGAAACGTCTATAGAAGTTGGCAAACCCGATGAAGCGCTGTACCTCCTTCACATTTCTAGGACTTGGCCAATCCTTGATGGCTTGGGTTTTGCTTCCATCCATACTAATTCCTTGTGTAGACAGTACATACCCCAGAAATTGAATTTCGGTCCTATGGAATTCACACTTTTCAAGTTTGATGTAAAGATGATTTTGTCTTAGACGTTCCAAGACCATTCTCACATGTCCATGATGTTCCTCTGTGGAGTTAGAAAAAATTAGAATATCATCCAAATAAATTACCACAAATGTATCTAGGAGATCCCTGAAGATGTCATTCACCAAGTGTTGGAAAGTGGCTGGGGCGGTACTCAGACCAAAAGGCATAACTAGATATTCAAAGTGTCCATAGCGTGACCTGAATGCAGTCTTCCATTCATCCCCAGGTCTAATACGGACTAAGTTATAGGCCCCACGCAGATCTAGTTTAGAGAAAATTTTGGCATGTCGCACTCTCTCAATAACTCAGGGATTAAAGGCAATGGATAACGGTTTCTAATAGTAACCTTATTGAGTTCCCTATAGTCTACGCATGGTCTCAGAGATCCATCTTTCTTCTTTACAAAGAAGATGGGTGCACCTGCAGGAAATGAAGAGGGGTGTATGAAGCCCTTGGCTAGATTTTCGTCTATGTAATCCTTTAAAGCCTTTAGCTCGGGCCCCGCCAGGGGTAGATCTTACCAAAAGGTATCTCTGCTCCAGGCAATAATTCAATTGGACAATCATATGGACGGTGAGGAGGAAGCTGGTCAGCGTTCTTCTTGTCACATAAATCCACATAGTCCTGGTATACAGCTGGTAGTTCAGGGACTGACATGGTTCCTTTAGGAACAGAGCAAGCTGAAACTTTTGGACTCATCTGTTTCTCTGGAAAGTGTAATTCCTTGGTCTCCCAGTTAATGGTAGGATTCTGAGCCTGCAGCCATGGTAGCCCTAGAATAATGGGAAAGTGGGGAGAAGAGATAAGCGTAAAGGACAGTTTCTCTTGATGATCTTTACCCATAAGAACCCTCAAAGGCTCTGTTTCCTGATCCACTGGTCCAGAGGTCAGCAGGGAGCCATCCACAGTTTCCATCTGTACTGGAGTAGCCTTCTTCACTGAACGTATCCCCTGTTTCAGAGCAAAGGAGACATCCATAAAATTTCCACTTGCCCCTGAGTCGATCATAGCAGAGCTAGACACCCAAGCTGAGTCAACCCAGAGTTTGATGGAAAGAAAGCAATGAGAATTGTTTTTCTTACAACTTAGCTGGGACACCGCTGAGGAAACTTGAAAAATGGCAGCGTTTACACAGTCAACGTCCTCAGAGGTAACGGAGTTTAAGTCCGAGAAATCAAGATCTGTTGCTGCAGATCTCTCTGGAGCCTGAGGCTCGGACCTGACAGATCCCCTCTCGCAACACTCACAATGAATGAGTGCTGCAGTAGTCTTACGAGAACGGCTGGGGCAGTTTATAATGAAGTGCCCTGACTTACCACAATAGAAACATAGATTCTCCTTAAAACGATGTTCCTTGCGTGCATCACTAACCCGTCGTTGTAAAGAGTCTACCTGCATGGGTTCAGGTTCAGGTTCCCGTGTAATCCTACTCAAAGTTTCCTTAGCTGGAGAGGAAGGTAGGAAAAGGTTAGTGCGATTGCTTTCGAACCATCTCTCTTGCCTGCGTTCAGTCAGACGAGTATCAATACGGATGCAGTAGTTAATAAAGTAACCTAACGTAGTGGGAGGGTCGGCACGAGCAAGTTCATCCTTAATCAGTGGAGATAACCCCTTTCGAAAAATAGATTTTTTGGCAGAACTGTCCCAGGTGGTATCAAGGGCCCATCTCCTGAAATCCAAGGCATATTCAGCTACCGAGTGCTTACCTTGGCGCAAAGCTAACATGGCTGCTTCAGCTGTTGCACCTCGATTGGGGTCATCAAACACCTGCCCCATGGCTGAAATAAAAGCATCAAGGTGATTCAAACAATCATCCTCAGTCTCAATCAGAGGGTTTGCCCACATCAAAGCCTTGTTGGTAAGCAACATAATTATAGTAAGCACCTTAGATCGTTCAGTGGGAAATTGTGAAGCATGTGCAGAAAAAAAAAGATTGCATTGATTAATAAATCCCCTGAATTTCTCACGTTCACCGCCAAAACGAAAAGGGGGCAACTTGGGAATCCCAGAACTCGGGGCTACGGCAGGAGCCTGGACTCGCTCTTCTAGAACCTCAGTCCTGGCTCGCAAATCCTGGGCAGTCTGTCCAAACACTTGCAAATTGTGATTAGTGAGGTCCTGTAGGCTTGAAAAACGGGTCTTTATATTCTGCAAATCTGCAAGGATATTATCAGTCACTCCGCAAAGTTCCTTTATGGGGGCCTCCATTTTCCAGATCTTTTAAGACAGGAGTACTGGAAGAAGAGGAGAGGAGAAAAAAAAAACAATAGTGTTTACCTGTGGTAACACTGCAGAGAGAAAAAAAATTAAGGGAACTGCTCACCTGGAATGGTTGTGAGAAGTCACAACCACTATCATCACAGAAAGTTCACCCGGACATCTGATATCCACAGTTACAGCAGACAAAAAAGAGAAAAGAAAAAAAAAACAATAGTGTTTACCTGTGGTAACACTGCAGAAAAAAAAACACTTAAGGGAATTGCTCACCTGGAATGGTTGTGAGAAGTCACAACCACTGTCATCACAGAAAGTACAACCGGACATCCGATATCCACAGTTACAGCAGACACAGCCTTTCCAGACCCAGCAGACACTAACGTTTTGGCTTCAGAATCTTGTAATGTATGTAGTACAGTTCATATAGCGTCTTGTGCTTGGGTGCGATGAAAATACATGAGACACAGGTTTGATATAGAAAGTCTTGTATTACTTCATACAAGTTGGCAAAAATAGTCACACAGTTTGCAGACACAGAAGCAGGAGACACAGCAGGCCAGAGTAATCTAAGCTCAGCAATCACTCTCCACAACAGGTTCAGGATCTTCTTCTCTGTTACCGTAAGTCCATGCAAACGTGGGTCTTTCAAAGAGCAGGGTTCAGAGTCCACAAGTGCTTCAGAGTTCCTCAGTAGGAATAGCTGGAGTACAAGGTCCAAGGCTTTAGGAGTCAGGTCACAGGTTCACTGCAGGCTAGCTTCTGAAGCACTGATTGCTCAGCTGTGGCTGCTTAAGAAGCAAAAGGAGAGAATCAGGGCGGGAACATGCAAGCTGGAAACTCCATTTTGACTGAGGGCAAGATAGCTGCAGCAAGACAGAAAGTAAAATGGCTGACGAACAAACTGAGTTTCAGGAACATGTACACAGAACCTTACACAAGCATAGAGGCGCGTAAGGTTCATTAGCGCAGCGGCATTTATCGGGAATAGTCTTTTTCTTTCAGTTTATGGGATGGGCGGATGTAACTAAGTATTTTTTAATCAAGCAAGCCGTTAAAGCTGGAAATGGCTTCTACCAAGTCAGGAATGTCGTCGCCCCGTTTCTCTAAATCTGTTACATGACATTATCGCAATTTCTTCATCTGTGTGCAAGTCGCAATATGAGTCGACCCTAATATCTACGGCATTTGCAATCTCATTCTTCGGGAACTTCTCATTAGCGAACTGGTGCCGCAGTCAAAAACAGCACCGGTAGGCGGGTTAATCAACGAAGATCTCGTCTTATGCAGCGACACTTTGCGCATTAAAGTGAGGAAATCCAAATGCGATCCCACCGGTAGAGGGGCGTGGGTCCTGGTCAAGGTGTCAGATGGCCCTATTTGCCTAGTAAGAATAGTCAGACGCTATACGGTGATAAGACATGCGAGTAGATTCTTTCTCTCACACACCGACGGGTCCCCGCTTACTAAATATCAGTTTCATACAATCTTTAAACAGTGCCTAGAGGCAGTCGGCGTTAACCCAAAAGAGTATGGGACACATTCCTTCCGAATAGGAGCGGCCACCGAAGCCGCTAGGGCCGGTGTATCGGAAGTTGAAGTACAGAGAATGGGTCATTGGAAATCTGCATGTTTTGCCAGGTATATAAGACCAGACCTGCTCTA
This sequence comes from Oophaga sylvatica, assembly GCA_033576555.1. Lineage (NCBI taxonomy): Eukaryota > Metazoa > Chordata > Amphibia > Anura > Dendrobatidae > Oophaga > Oophaga sylvatica. The sequence goes on from JARQOD010000006.1 coordinate 252,990,165, forward strand.
ACACATCTTGTCTCTTACAGGCGGTTGTAAGCCCACAGTTTGAGTAGTGGGACATTCTTTCATTTATTGGGCGTGCAAAAGGGCCAAGCTAAGGCCGGGAGGAAAAAATTTTGGCTTCCCGAAACTACATGTCAACTAGAGAGGCATCAGAGGGCTCCTGTGGTGTCAGATTTTCCTGGAGATGGTCAACATCATTGAGACGGCCAAAGGGCCGGTGATTCTAGTGCTACACACAGGCAGTAACGATTTGTGCAAGCGGAGAGGTGCTGAACTCTATACAGTAATGTCAACGGACATAGAGCGTTTTGCATACTTATTACCGGATATGTTGGTGGTGTGGTCGGAGATAATAACACGAGCAGTTTGGCATGGAGTTTAACACACATAGGCGATTGAAAAATCAAGGAAAAGAATCAAAGCGAATATGGCAAAATTTGTAAAAGAAAATTATGGCATCGCAGTTCGCCACCCCGAGCTACAATGAAACAACTCGGATTTGCTGAGACCTGACGGCATTCATCTTACGGCATTCATTGGTCTAGACCAGTGTTTCCCAAACTCCATTCCTCACTGCCCCCACGGGTCATGTTTTCAGGATTTCCATAGTGTTGCACAGGTGAGAAAATTCCTGATGCCTTGATGATACTTCCACCTTCTGCGCAATACAAAGGAAATCCTGAAAACATGACCCGTGGGGGCCGCAAGGACTGGAGTTTGGGAAACACTGGTCTAGACATATTTTTGGCCGGCTTGCAGGATGGTGTTGAACAGGCCCTAATGATGTTGTGTGGGGGTCGGAGTCCTGTGTAGGATGTACACATGATCCTCCGTGGCGGTAGGTAGAAGGGGCAAAGGTTCGTAACCTCTCATAGGCTTGCTTGCCCAGTGATCAGTGACTGGGCGTTCAGTGTTGAATCCGTTGCGAATTGTACTGTACTTGCCTCTTTCTGCTTATATTTAATAAACTGTGACCGACCTGTTCAACCCATCCAGGCCTGTCAGTGTTTTTTATTACGGGATTGGTGGGAGGCGGGAATGGCACTGTTTACGTCACACGGGTCTCTGCAGTCTTGTGTATAAGTGTAGCTGTCTTTTATACGAAACATGTAAAATGTGCATAGTCTTGCAATATCAATGGTTTTGTTGTAAAATCTGCTATTTGTAAACATACCAGTCTCTTTTCTTATGCTTTAATCCTTTTCATTAGCATTCTGTCAGTACTAGAGGTGCTGGGATGACCTTACCCTAATAGCTTAACACTGAGAAATGGCTTTCCTGCCTCAAACTAAAAGCTTGCTTCCTTGTTATGCCCGTGTGCAGTTTGACAGGTAGAAGACCAAGAGATGACAAAGACTCTGCATCTTTTCCCATAATTCATTTTGGCATCCTTGCTGCTAGAAACAAATGACACTTGAAAACCGTCACTGGACTGCAACTAAGACAAAAGAGTCACCTAGTTGTTGGCACTTTGGACTTTTGATGGTAAGGCATTATTTTTACATAAAGTGGCTTACAGATTTACCGTATAACACATTATCCATCACATGGGACCAAGTTGTGTGAAAGTTCATTGAACTCTTGCAGCACCTTACCATGCAGCATTAAGGCTGTGTGCACACGTTGCGGATTTGTTGCGGATCCGCAGTGGATTTTCCGTGTGGAATTGCAGCAGATCCGCAAGTGTTTGAGCAAATAATGTTATTCAATGAAAAAAAATGCTGTGCATGGAATCCACAGCGGTTTATTTTCGTTTAGCAGGTCCGCTGTGTTCTTACACCCATTGAATTAATAAAATCTGCAGGGGTAAAAACGCATGCCAATCCGCACAAAATCCGCACAAAAACGCACAAAATCCACAAAAAAACGCACAGATTTTTATATGTGTTTTCTGGCAACAGATGCAGAATCCGCTCAGAAAATTCCTAAAGCCCAATCCGCAACGTGTACTGTGCACATACCCTAAGAGATACTGACCTGAATTTATGTTTGAAACTCATAAAACACACTTAATTACATTTATCATCAAGAATTAGATTATAAAGTTATGTTGTAGCAAAATGTAAATGTGGTACCCCATAATTGTGTGCGGTGACTCCTTCCATTAATTTTATGTTTCACTAACAACGAACTTAAAGAGAACAAAGGTTATATTAAGGATGTCTACACTTAAGCATACTTTATACTGTATTAAAGAGGTGATCCCAAACTAACATTGTTTTTAATCCTAAATGGTTATCTATTTATGGTAAAAATCTAATCTCTTTTCTAACGTACTTTAAAAAAAAATCATTCCCTCTGTAATCTATCTAACTGCTTTTTTATCTACTTCTATTTTGATGATATTTTGTTTGAGGATCCCAGTACGTGCTGGGATATTCAGATGAAACATCATGAGGGGACAGAGGCTGCAGTCACCGCCATAGCCTCTGTCCTCACCCTGAAATAAAGCATCATCAGAGACATTCAGGGGCTGGGCTAGTCCCTGCTTTACTGAGCATACATTGGCTGTTAATGCCTTGTCACTGTGCAATATTCATTTCGAAGCACAGTGACAGTGCACTGCCTCTCCGGGTCTGATTAGAAGAGACAAGTTGGGAAAAGAGCACTATGTCAGTGCACATTGTAAGCAGAGAACCTGGTGAACAGGAAATTCAGAGACCAGCCCGCCCCAAAACAGATGTCACTTTTGGGGCGAGGATGGTCCCTGCTTGATGGTCCCTGCGTGTTCTATCTTAACAATGCGATAATCTGCTGATAAAATACTGATTGTATTGTAACTACAACACACAGCCTAATTATTGACACATCCATGGATTAGACTCTCAGTTCCTACATTATGCTGCTTTCAGATTGTATAGAAAATACTTGCTGACCGATTCTCTTTAATACATTATTGAATGCTTATGTCCTTAAACCAGAAAGTCATAGCACCAAAATTAGAAAATGAATAACGTGTCTAGGCCAGTATAAATTTTCAACATCCTTTCATTTTGATAGGATGTTAGAAAGATTAAAATTTAGCAGCATGTTTTCATTTTTTTTCAAGGAAATTTCCAGATCCTATTTTTATGGACCTATTCAGTTTTGAAGGGACTTTGAGTGGCCTATACATGTTGGAAACCTCCTAGAAGTGGTACCATTTTTAAAACTACACAACTCAAATAATTCTTAACTGTTGTTAGGGAATTTGCTAACCCTTCAGGTGCTACACAGAATTAAAAGGGAAAATGGAATGAATGGAAAAATTAAAAATTAAATTTTTCCTCTAAGATATTGCTGCACATTTTTCATTTTCACAAGGGGTAATAGGAGAAAATGGACCACAAAAATTTATTACACAATATCTTCTGAGTGTGGCAATATCCCATATGTGGTTAAAAAAACCTTCTCTTTGGGTGCACATTGGGGATAGAAAAGGAAGAAATGCTATCTGGCTTTTGGTGCATAAATCTGGCTAGAATACTTTGCAGACACTATGTCTCATTTGTAGAGCCCCTGAGATACCAAAAAAACAGAAACCCCCACAAGTGATCCCTTGAGGAATTGATCTAGGGGGGTTGAGGATTTTGAACCCATACGTTTTTCACAGAACTTTATATAATTTGGGTATGACAGCAAAAAATTGCATTTTTTTCCAGTAAAATGTTGTTTCACCCCCAAGTTTGCAATATTCACAAGTAATAAATAGGAGAAAATGGACCACATAACTAGTTACTTAACTTCATATAACATATGTGGTCATGAACTATTGTTTGGGCACATGACAGGACTCTGAATGGCAATAACATAACTTCATTTTTCGAGAGCAAATTTGTCTGGAATAGAGTATGAACTGTTATGATGTATTGCCGTTTTTGCCTGCTCTCCTCAGCTACCAAACATAACAGTATCACCGGCCAAACTAAAAATTATATGGTACTCACAGAAGTGAAAAATAGTGTGGAAAGAAAAAAGTTGTCAGAGTTGTCCGAGATTTTTTTTTTTCTTTTTTTTTTTTTCCCTCTTTTTCTATGGGTGCTGAGGAGGATTTTTTTTTTCTCTCAATGGAGTTTGCACAGTTGTCTGGCCGTGTGGATCAGCTTGCCACTGAAGTTCGGAGTATTGCTACCTATCTTGCAGGGTTGCCGGTTGTGGAACCTAGGATCCCCATGCCAGATTAGTTTTGGGGGGATCGAGCTAAATTTCTGAATTTCAAAAATAACTGTAGGTTGTTTTTTGCCTTAAAACCTAAGTCCTCAGGGAGCGCAGCACAGCAGGTTCAAATTGTCATCTCTCTCCTGCGCGGCCATCCTCAGGATTGGGCTTTTTCCCTAAACCTGGGGACCCTGTTTTGAGTAATATTGATGCATTTTTTCTGGCTCTAGGGTTATTGTATGATGAACCTAATGTCACTGATCAAGCTGAAAAAACCTTGTTGGCATTAAATCAGGGGCTTGAGGACGCTGAGTTGTATTGTCAGAAATTCCGAAAGTGGGCAGTTCTGACCAAATGGAATGATGATGCTTTGGCAGCCCTTTTTCGGAAGGGTCTGTCAGAGAATGTAAAAGATGTTATGGTGGGTTTCCCTGCTCCCTCTGGTCTCAATGATTCTATGTCATTGGCGATTCAAATTGACAGACGTTTGCATGAGCGTAGAGGTATGCGTGGAATAGTGTTGCCTTGTGAACCAGCTTCTGAACCAATGCAGTGTGATAGAGTGGCTTCTGGGGCACAGCGTCATGAGTTTCGAAAACGCAATGGGTTATGTTTCTACTGTGGTGATGCCTCTCATGCTATTTCAGTCTACCCTAAGCGGGGAAGACGTTTTGCACGCTCAGTTGTCTTGAGTAGTGTTCAGACTAAATTTCTGTTGACTGTTACCCTGATTTGGTCCCTGTCCACATTTTATGCTCAGGCTTTTGTTGATTCGGGAGCAGCTATTAACCTGATGGATTTTGATTTTGCTAAATGTTGTGGGTTTCCCTTGATACCCCTACGGAAGTCTATTCCCCTACTGGGGATTGATTCTACCCCTTTGGCTGAGAATAAACCCCAGTTCTCTACTCAGGTGATAATGAGGGTTGAACCTGATCATCAGGAGAGTTGCAAATTTTTGGTGCTGTATAATCTGCATGACATTATTGTACTAGGTTTCCCTTGGTTACAGTCTCATAATCCTGTTTTGGATTGGAAATCTGTGTCTGTAACCAGTTGGGGCTGCCAATGTGTTAATGCCAACACTCCTGTTTTTTCTGCCTCTCCCCAGGCTCAAGATGTGCCTGACTTTTTGACTGATTTTTCTGATGTGTTTAGCGAAAGTAAATCTGCATCCTTGCCCACCCATAGGAGCTATGACTGCGCTATTGAATTAGTGCCTGGTAGTAAATTCCCTAAAGGTCGCCTTTTTAACTTGTTTGTACCTGAACATGACGCTATGCGGTCTTATATCAAGGAGTCATTGGAGAAGGGTCATATCAGACCATCCTCTTCACCCTTGGGTGCTGTTTTTTTATTTGTGGCCAAAAAGGATGGTTCATTAAGGCCGTGTATTGATTATCGTCTCTTGAACAATATCACTGTGAAATATCAATATCCATTACCCTTGATTTCTGACCTGTTTTCCAGGGTGAAAAGTGCTACTTGGTTTACCAAGCTTGACCTCAGGGGGGCGTATAACCTTATTCACATTAAGCACGGGGATGAATGGAAGACGGCGTTTAATACCCCAGAGGGGCATTTTGAGTAGCTAGTGATGCCCTTTGGGCTCACTAATGCTCCTTCCGTCTTCCAATCCTTCATGAATGACATTTTCAGGGATTTTGTGGATAAATTTCTGATTGTTTATTTGGATGATATTTAGTTTTTTTCCAATGACTGGGACTCTCATGTGAAACATGTTCGGACTGTGTTCCAGATTTTGAGAGAGAATGCTCTGTATGTGAAGGGATCAAAGTGTCTTTTTGGCGTACAGAGGATCTCATTTCTGGGATTCATTTTGTCTCCATCTGTTATTGAAATGGACCCAGTCAAGGTTCAGGCCATCTGTGATTGGGTCCAACCTACTTCATTAAAGGCTCTTCAGAGATTCTTGGGTTTTGCCAATTTTTATCGTAAATTTATTGGTAATTTCTCTGTTATTGTTAAACCATTGACTGATTTGACCAAAAAGGGTTCCGATGTGGTGAATTGGCCTCGTGAGGCAGTCTCTGCGTTTCAGGAACTTAAACAGAGATTCACTTCTGCTCCTGTTCTACGGCAGCCTGATGTTTCTCTTCAATTTCAGGTGGAGGTTGATGCCTCTGAAATTGGGGCAAGTGCCGTTTTGTCCCAAAGAGATCCTGAGACCTCTAAAAGTAACCCTTGTGCTTTTTTCTCTCGAAAATTTTCTCCAAATGAACGTAATTATGACGTGGGTAATCGGGAGTTATTGGCCATGAAGTGGGCTTTTGAAGAGTGGAGACATTGGCTGGAGGGAGCCAAACATCAGGTGGTGGCCTTCACGGACCATAAGAATCTGGTTTATCTGGAATCAGCCAAGTGACTTAATCCTAGACAGGCCAGATGGGCCTTGTTTTTCACACGTTTTAATTTTGTGGTTTCCTTTCTTCCTGGCACTAAGAATGTTAAGGCGGATGCCCTCTCGAGGAGTTTCCTTGCGGACTCTCCTGAGTTATCTGATCCTGCTGTTATTTTGAAAGAGGGTGTAGTTCTTTCCGCCATCTCGCTCAATTTGAGACTGGCTCTGGAGGGGTGTCAGGAGGATAAACCCGAGCGCTGCCCTGTTGGGAAATTGTTTGTCCCAGACCAGTGGAAGAAGAGTGTGATGTCTGAGATTCATTGTTCCGCGTTGGCCGGTCATCCCAGAATTTTTGGTACCAGAGACTTGGTGAGTCGGTCCTTTTGGTGGCCTACTTTGTCTCGTGACGTCAGGGAGTTTGTGCAATCCTGTGGGACTTGCTCTCGCTCCAAGCCTTGCTCTCGCTCTAGTGGTTTGTTGATGCCATTGCCTGTGCCCAAGAGACCATGGACCCATATCTCTATGGATTTTATTTCCGACCTCCCTGTTTCTCAGAGAATGACCATTATCTGGGTGATTTGTGATAGGTTTTCCAAGATGATACATCTTGTGCCATTACCTAAGTTGCCTTCCTCCTCCGAATTGGTGCCTTTGTTCCTTCAGCACGTGGTTCGGTTACACGGCATTCCTGAGAACATTGTGTCTGACAGAGGAGTCCAGTTTGTTTCCAGATTTTGGAGGACTTTTTGTTCTAAACTTGGTGTTCAATTGTCTTTCTCCTCTGCTTTTCATCCTCAGACCAATGGACAAACTGAGAGAACAAACCAGACATTGGAGACTTATCTGAGATGCTTTGTGTCTGCTGATCAAGATGACTGGGTTTCTTTTTTGCCTTTGGCTGAGTTTGCTCTTAATAATAGGGCAAGCTCTGCCACTTTGATGTCTCCATTTTTCTGTAATTTTGGGTTTCACACTCGATTTTCTTCGGGACAGATGGAGGCTTCTGTCTGTCCGGGTGTTGACTCTGTTGTGGAGCGTATGCAGCAGATTTGGGACCAGGTAGTGGAGAGGTTGTCCCTCTCTCAGGAGAAGGCCCAGCGGTTTGCCAACCGGCATAGGACTGATGGTCCTCGGTTTAAAGTGGGGGACTTGGTCTGGTTGTCCTCAAGAAATATCCCTATGAGAGTTGCATCTCCTAAGTTTAAGCCTAGGTTCATTGGACCTTATAAGATCATGGAGATTCTTAATCCTGTTTCCTTTTGTTTACTTCTTCCAGGGACATTTAAGATCCATAACGTGTTCCACAAGTCCTTATTGAAGAGGTTTGTCGAGCCAGTGGTTCCTATGGCTGCGCCCCCTGACCCTGTTTTGGTTGAGGGCAATCTGGAGTATGTGGTTGAGAAAATATTGGATTCTCGTTTTTCTAGATGGAAACTCCAGTATTTGGTTAAGTGGAGAGGTTATGGTCAGGAGGACAATTCTTGGGTGTTTGCTTCGGACATCCATGCTAGGAGACTGATCCGTGCATATCACAGAGCTCATCCTGACCGACCTGGTTGCACAAATGAGGGTTCAGTGACCCCTCCTCAAGGGGGGGTACTGTTATGAATGTTTTAGAAATGAATTTTGAGCAGAAGCTCCCTCTGGTGGTTGCAAACAGTACTGAACCATTCAATGAGGATTGGCAATCAGGAATTACAGACTGGCTGGATATAAGGGAGGTTTCCCCCCATAATGGTTGCCGGTGATCAATTGTTCTTGTCTCAACTGTGGTTCCTGGTTCACTTGGAAGCTTGCTGAGTCTTGCCTCTTCATCTGCTCTCAGATAAGATATTTTCTGTATTTTGTTTTTGTGCTTGCCATTTGCATTTTTCTCTGCATTTCTGTGAGGTTGGCCAGGTTCCCCTCCTCGGGGGGCTTGGTCTCCTCTCGGTTCCTCTGGAGCCACTGTTGTTTGTTCTTTTGCCTTTTCCAGTTTTTTCTGTGGCTGCGGCTTAGTTTTGTTACACCAGAGAACTTATTTAGGTGGTAGAGGTCGTGTGCTCTCAGGTGTTTTTGCAATTAGTAGCGTTGGCTTTTTTTAGGGTTTTCTGGAATTGCAGTAAGTATCCTTCCTATCCTTTTCTGTCTAGGCAGAATGGGCCCCAGCGTTTGCTCATACTATTTTCTGTCTGTGTCTGTATTTCCTCTTGTCTAACTGCCATTACATGTTTGGGGGCTTCCTATGTTCTTTGGGGATCTGCTCCGGGGCAGATAGCTTTCCTCTTTCTATCTTTAGGTGTAGTTAGCCTCTCAGGCTGTGACGAGGCGTCTAGGACCAACGTAGGAACGCTCCACGGCTGCCTTTAGTTGTGGTGGTTAGTCAGGGTACTGCAATCCAGTAGTTTCCAACCTCTCTGGTGTATTGCCGTTTTTGCCTGCTCTCCTCAGCTACCAAAACATAACAGCATCCGCCTTAACATTCTTAGTGCCAGGAAGAAAGGAAACCACAAAATTAAAACGTGTGAAAAACAAGGCCCACCTGGTCTGTCTAGGATTAAGTCGCTTGGCTAATTCCAGATAAACCAGATTCTTATGGTCCGTGAGGACCACCACCTGATGTTTGGCTCCCTCCAGCCAATGTCTCCACTCTTCAAAAGCCCACTTCATGGCCAATAACTCCCGATTACCCACGTCATAATTACGTTCAGTTGGAGAAAATTTTCGAGAGAAAAAGGCACAAGGGATACTTTTAGAGGTCTCAGGATCTCTTTGGGACAAAACGGCACCTACCCCAATTTCAGAGGCATCAACCTCCACCTGAAACGGCAGAGAAACATCAGGCTGCCGTAGAACAGGAGCAGAAGTGAATCTCTGCTTAAGTTCCTGAAACGCTTAGACTGCCTCAGGAGGCCAATTCACCACATCAGAACCCTTTTTGGTCAAATCAGTCGATGGTTTAACAATAACAGAGAAATTACCAATAAATTTATGATAAAAATTGGCAAAACCCAAGAATCTCTGAAGAGCCTTTAATGAAGTAGGTTGGACCCAATCACAGATGGCCTGAACCTTGACCGGGTCCATTTCAATAACAGATGGGGACAAAATGAATCCCAGAAATGAGATCCTCTGTACGCCAAAAAGACACTTTGATTCCTTCACATACAGAGCATTCTCTCTCAAAATCTGGAACACAGTCCCAACATGTTTCACATGAGAGTCCCAGGCATTGGAAAAAATCAAGATATCATCCACATAAACAATCAGAAATTTATCCACAAAATCCCTGAAAATGTCATTCATGAAGGACTGGAAGATGGAAGGAGCATTAGTGAGCCCAAAGAGCATCACTAGGTACTCAAAATGCCCCTCTGGGGTATTAAACGCCGTCTTCCATTCATCCCCGTGCTTAATGCGAATAAGGTTATAAGCTCCCCTGAGGTCAAGCTTGGTAAACCAAGTAGCACTTTTCACCCTGGAAAACAGGTCAGAAATCAAGGGTAATGGATATTGATATTTCACAGTGATATTGTTCAAGAGATGATAATCAATACACGGCCTTAATGAACCATCCTTTTTGGCCACAAAGAAAAAATCGGCACCCAAGGGTGAAGAGGATGGTCTGATATGACCCTTCTCCAATGACTCCTTGATATAAGACCGCATAGCGTCATGTTCAGGTACAGACAAGTTAAAAAGGCGACCTTTAGGGAATTTACTACCAGGCACTAATTCAATAGCGCAGTCATAGCTCCTATGGGGGGGGCAAGGATGCAGATTTACTTTCGCTAAACACATCAGAAAAATCAGTCAAAAAGTCAGGAACATCCTGAGCCTGGGGAGAGGCAGAAAAAACAGGAGTGTTGGCATTAACACATTGGCAGCCCCAACTGGTTACAGACACAGATTTCCAATCCAAAACAGGATTATGAGACTGTAACCAAGGGAAACCTAGTACAATAATGTTATGCAGATTATACAGCACCAAAAATTTGCAACTCTCCTGATGATCAGGTCCAACCCTCATTATTACCTGAGTAGAAAACTGGGGTTTATTCTCAGCCAAAGGGGTAGAATCAATCCCCAGTAGGGGAATAGACTTCCGTAGGGGTATCAAGGGAAACCCACAACGTTTAGCAAAATCAAAATCCATCAGGTTAATAGCTGCTCCCGAATCAACAAAAGCCTGAGCAGAAAATGTGGACAGGGAGCAAGTCAGGGTAACAGTCAACAGAAATTTAGTCTGAATACTACCCAAGACAACTGAGCGTGCAAAACGTCTTCCCCGCTTAGGGCAGACTGAAATAGCATGAGAGGCATCACCACAGTAGAAACATAACCCATTGCGTTTTCGAAACTCATGACGCTGTGCCCCAGAAGCCACTCTATCACACTGCATGGGTTCAGAAGCTGGTTCACAAGGCAACACTATTCCACGCATACCTCTACGCTCACGCAAACGTCTGTCAATTTGAATCGCTAATGACATAGAATCATTGAGACCAGAGGGAGCAGGGAAACCCACCATAACATCTTTTACATTCTCTGACAGACCCTTCCAAAAAAGGGCTGCCAAAGCATCATCATTCCATTTGGTCAGGACTGCCCACTTTCAGAATTTCTGACAGTACAACTCAGCGTCCTCAAGCCCCTGATTTAATGCCAACAAGGTTTTTTCAGCTTGATCAGTGACATAAGGTTCATCGTACAATAATCCCAGAGCCAGAAAAAATGCATCAACATTACTCAAAACAGGGTCCCCAGGTGTCAGGGAAAAAGCCCAATCCTGAGGATCGCCGCGCAGGAGAGATGACAATTTGAACCTGCTGTGCTGCGTTCCCTGAGGACTTAGGTTTTAAGGCAAAAAACAACCTACAGTTATTTTTGAAATTCAGAAATTTAGCTTGATCCCCAAAAACAAATCCGGCATGGGGATCCTAGGCTCCACAACTGGCAACCCTGCAAGATAGGTAGCAATACTCCGAACTTCAGTGGCAAGCTGATCCACACGGCCAGACAACTGTGCAAACTCCATTGAGAGAGAAAAAGAAAAAAATTCCTCCTCAGCACCCAGAGAAAAAGAGGGAAGAAATGCAACAAACAGAAAGAAAAGAAAAAAAAAATTCTGACAACTCCCCTTTTTTTTTTTTTCCTTTTTACTATTTTTCCCTTCTGTGAGTACCATATAATTTTCAGTTTGGCTGGTGATACTGTTATGATTTGGTAGCTGAGGAGAGCAGGCAAAAACGGCAATACACCAGAGAGGTTGGGATCTACTGGATTGCAGTACCCTGAGTAACCACCACAACTAAAGACAGCCGTGGAGCGTTCATACGTTGGACCTAGACGCCTCGTCACAGCCTGAGAGGTTAACTACACCTAAAGATAGAAAGAGGAAAGCTATCTGCCCCGGAGCAGATCCCCAAAGAACATAGGAAGCCCCCAAACATGTAATGGCGGTTAGACAAGAGGAAATACAGACACAGACAGAAAATAGTATGAGCAAACGTTGGGGCCCAATCTGCCTAGACAGAAAAGGATAGGAAGGATACTTACTGCAAACCAAAAAAACCCTAAAAAAAGCCAACGCTGCTAATTGCAAAAACACCTGAGATCACACGACCTCTACCACCTAAATTAGTTCTCTGGTGTAACAAAACAAAGCCGCAGCCACTGAAAAAACTGGAAAAGGCAAATGAACAGATAACAGTGGCTTCAGAGGAACTTAGAGGAGCCCAAGCCCCCCGGGGGGAAACCTGGCTAACCTCACAGAAATGCAGAGAAATATGCAAATGGTAAGCACAAAAACAAAAAACAGAAAATATCTTATCTGAGAGCAGGAGAAGAGGCAAGACTCAGCAAGCTTCCAAGTGAACCAGGAAACAACGTTGAGACAAGAACAATTGATCACCGGCAACCATGATGGGAGGGAACCTCCCTTATATCCAGCCAATCTGTAATTCCTGATTGCCAATCCTCATTGAATGGTTCAGCACTGTCTGCAACCACCAGAGACAGCTTCTGCTCAGAATTCATTTCTAACACATTCAAAACAATGAACACCATGTTGCATTTGCAGATCCTCTGACATTTCAAAACAGTAGAATCCCACCCACAAGTAACATCATTTTGGAAACTGACCCCATAATTGTCTAATTTCTCCTGCATGCAGTGGTACCCCATATGTGGTTAAAAACATATGTTTGGGCGCATGGAAAAACTTATAAAGCAAAAAGCGCTATTTAATTTTTGGAATGCAAATTTGAACAGCATTTTGCATTTGCAGAGTCCCTGAGGTGCCAAAAGCATAAATACCCACAAGTGACCCCATTTGTCAAACAAAACCCTTTAAGAAATTCACCTAGGAGTATGGTGAATATTTTTAAAATACATCACAGAATTTTTTAGATTAGACTGTGAAAACGAAAAACTTTTGTTTTTTTATGCTAAATGTTATTTAGCCTTTAAGTTTTAATTCACACACGGGGTAATAGGATAAAATGGACAAGACAATTTATTCTGAAATTTTTACCAAACAAGATAATTGCCGATATATGATTGTACACAACTGTTTGTGCACATGGCAGGGATCAGATGGGAAGAAGCGCTTATTGGCATTTAGAATGCAGATTTCATTTGAATAGATTGTGGATTCCCATAACAGAACCCCTTCACTTTAGGAATTCATCTCTAGGGTGTAAAGAGAATTTTGAACTCTCAGGTGCCTGACAGATTTTTATAACATTGGGATGTGGAAATATAACATTTTATTGGTAAAAATGTAATTTTTTTAACAGCTATTTGACTTTTGTAGCACAGATTTAGCTGGAATAGTTTGCAGTTGACTATTGCAAAGCCTTGAAGGTGTCAGAACAGCAGAAAGCCCCCACAAGTGACCCTATTTAAGAAATTACACCTCCCAATGAATTCATCTACAAATTCAGTGACTATTCTTATCCCACAGGTGTTCTCACTTTGTAACATCCACACCATGCTTTTTTTGTGGAGAAATGCATATATGCCAGTTTAGTGTCCAATATTTAGAATTGAGCAAATTCCTTAATTGATGTAAAAAGTCATAAATCCATGTGATAGGTTCATTCCAGCATACATTGTGTTCTATGTTGATCACTTATGTAAAGGAGTGGAATAATTGTTGACATCCAGTTGAAGATGTTCTGACAATATAATGCATTGCCATATTTGGTATGTTGTTTTATTTGGTTTGTGGCCAGCATCTGTCAAGTCTCTTGCTGGATATCCTGGGTCCAGGGGCTCCTCACCCTGTCCCTAGCATTAGGGATGCCCTAGCTATTCCTGCTCCTTGGATTACTTTGAATGGTGAAGACACTAGGGCCACGTACATTGAAGAGCTCCTGAATCTGCCCTTAATATTTTCCCTTCCCACCAAGGGAAGTGGGTAGTAGTAGTGTATGAAAATACACAAGCCTTACTAACAAGGGAATACATACAGGGATAAAAGAAAATACCAATCACACAAATTTACACTCACAAACAACAGAGTGAGTGGCCAACACTGAACAGCTGAGATCATTAACGCTGGAAAGCTCTAGCAGCTCTCATCTGAACAGTTTAACCCCTGCACTGCTAGCAGAAATCTGCACAATTTAATATTATGGTGAGGTGATTCTAATCAGGGCAGTGCAGGAGTTTGGGAAATCAGACATTGCAGTCTTCTGGCATCTTTTACTGCAGTCTTCATGGTAAACTCGTGACAGTATCACTTAGCTAATCAATGGACAGGGTTAATTATAGGGGACCATGATGGGAGGAGTTACGTGGGCAAAATAAACTCGGCTCCTGTTTGTGAGGCAGGTAGTGGAACAACAGAGTAGAGCAAAGGAATGTGAAATAAGGAAAAAAACAAACAGGAGAGGATGAGGAAATGCACAAAGGGGGCCATGCCATGATGGGAGGAGTTACGTAGGCAAAAGGAACTCAGCTCCTGTTTGTGAGGCAGGTATTGGAAAGTACTTATTCCTGTAATAATAAGTCTTGTAGGATGAGGATTGGTTCCTTTGTTGTGCATGCAGAGTTGGAATGGCATTAAATTTAACTGTAAGATAATCCATTTGTTTTTTAGTTAGAACTCCTAATGTAAAACCTTCATTGATTAATTTAGTTAGGTTTTCAGAGAAGTCACAAGAAGGATCATAGCCTGGCAATTTGATATAAATATCAATATCAATAACATGCTTTGTGATTATATCACTTATTATATCAAAATGCCCTCTTATCCTTCTCATGCCTTCTCTGAAATTGTAACTAGATTGGGAGGAGTTATTTCTTTATTCACAATTGAACGCCTTTTTTGAATCTATTGTTTGGTAAAGCAGATACATTGACGATGCTCTCCTCAGTTGGTGCTGTGATGTATCTACCATATCACTCTTTGTAAATTGAAGTTGTTAGAATTGATGTATTCAGCAGTTTATGATCAATCTTACTTAAATTATAAACATTTTCCTTTTAGGAGTTGAAATTAACATTATTTTCTGGAAATTACATTTCTTCTTCCATGTTTCGTAAATCACTTGCTGGTAATACCATCATGCATGTCAAGCGCTGCCATCATAAACACATTGCAAAACCAGTTTCTGTGGGCAAAAATATCCAAACTGAAAGAAATTGTAGCAATCCTTCCGATCACATCCACAAAACTGAGCAGTTAAATAGAGCACATAATATAATCAAACACAAAAATCATTTTAAACTTATCAATACACCACATACAAACAAAAACAACTTTAATAAACTCATTTTTTCCACACAGAATAGTCCCCAATTTTCTAGCATCTGATGGTTCATACTTAACCCCTTAACCCCAAGGGTGCTTTGCACATTAATAACCAGGCCAATTTTTACAATTCTGACAACTGTCCCTTTATGAGGTAATAAAGATCTGCATGCTATAGAAGCTGTCAGCACTGCAGCTTCTATTACACTAACCTCAGAGACTTCCTGACATGCACTGCGCATGACAGGAAGTCTCTGAGCTCTGGTAACCTGGATGCCTCATGACGACATCGGGTTGCCATGGGAGCGATCGGGACCCAGCAACATGCCGCGGGGTCTCCGATCCAAAAGGCAGAGGAGCTGTCAGAGCTGACAGCCCCTCTGCCTGCTCTGGAACGCTGCAATCATGTTTGATCACAGTGTTTCGGGGGTTATAGTGCGGGGAGCGGAGCTCCTGGTACTTAGTGTCAGGTGTCTGCTGTGAGAATCAGCTGACACACTGTCGCGATCAGCCACGCTCCCCCTGTGAGCGCAGCTGATCACGTATGACGTACCATTCTGTCCATGGGCATTAAGTCCCAGGGCACATGGATGGAATAGTACGTCTAGGGTCAGAAAGGGGTTAAGTACTTACTCCTGTTGTATGAGGATGAAGTTCTTGCTTCTATCTTGCAATCAGGCTGTGGAATAGTGGCAAAAAATGCACCTTCATTGGACAGCAGCCTTTCACCAAGTTTCTTCAGTTGTCATTCCTTCACCCAAACATGGCTGAATTTCATAGGTTTTTTCCAATGTGGAGCTCAATGCTCCAAGACATGTAAATATGCACTTCAGTGCACTACTTTTTCCAATTATAATAGACAAAATTATAATATTAAGCAATGTATTAATTGCAGCACTGAAAACGTAATATATGCTATAAAATACACTACCTGTTAAAAAAGTTACATCAGCTGTATATCTCGTAAATTGAAAATCCGCAACACAGAATATTTAAATGACATCACCAATGTTATTTGTGAGGGCTGCCATATCTATCTGCAGCTAAACATTTCATTACTATGCACTAACGACAAATTTTATCTTTACTAGTTTTTGGTTTTGAAAAGGATAAAGGATAACAAACCTGCTTGCGGTGGAGACATAAGGAGAGTTGATGCCTACTGACCAGGGAAGCTATATTCAATCTATGCACTCGCTTTCACCAGGTCTGAATTTAAGAAGTGAAATTGCATATAACTATTAATAATATTAGCAATTTTTCTTTTATTTGTACTGAATTTCTTCCTCATTTATATATTTTCATATATGTTTTATATACAATGTCCTATTTTTCTTTAATCGAATCACATGTCATGGTTTTTTATTTGTTCACCTGTGTATTTAGAATTGGTAGTTGTTCAATGGAACAGGCATTGACAAAGAGCATTTCTGTATGTTCGAAACACGTCGCTTTTGCACATGTCTGTCTTGGACAAAAGTTTTAAATTTTTGTATGGAATAAAGTTTGCAGTAATTTTTTACCAGGAGCCAGAAATTCTGCCTCATGTTTTCCCTACTTGCTGCACCAATGGTTGGATCGTGCTTTCCATGCAGACTGGACTACTACTATTAGTAAGCTGGCAAATCCTTTTTATTTTTCAGTTAGTGGAACGTACTGAAAAGGGAAGGATCTATGGCACAGCAGACCTGCATCAAAAAGGGTGTTGTGAGTGAAGAAGAGAGACCATACTAGGATGGCAAGTTCTAGAGTGGTACCCAGTCTGATCAAATGACCAAATGCACTAGCAGGATGCAGCAGGCTCCCATGGATAAAGGCTGGAGAAGCAACAGGTGTTTAACCACTGATAAAGGCAGCCACCCTATCACAAAAACAGTGATGATGAAGGTGTTAACTGCTTAGTGGGAAAAAAAACACACACAGATACAAGTTGCTTGAAACATGAATGTCATGCACAGTGTCTGGATAACAGCCTATTTTAAACGCCTATGATGGAAGGCGGGCTGGTCAGCACTGAATGTGCACAACACAAAAAACCAAGCCATCAAAAAGAGCCCGGGTGCACCCTGCAAAAGATGATAAAAAGTGCAAAAAATGATGCATATGATAAATGCATCAGATGAGGTATTAGTTACTATTTTGGCCAAAGCAGATAAGCTCGCAACCCAACGTCAAGGGTCCTCATTTTATTGCGAGTAACTAACTAGACATAAATTCAAGAAAAAAAATCATTTTTAGCAAAAGCAAATCATAAAAAACAATCATACCCAGTCTGATCAAATGACCAAATGCACTAGCAGGATGCAGCAGGCTCCCATGGATAAAGGCTGGAGAAGCAACAGGTGTTTAACCACTGATAAAGGCAGCCACCCTATCACAAAAACAGTGATGACGAAGGTGTTAACTGCTTAGTGGGAAAAAAAAACACACACAGATACAAGTTGCTTAAAACATGAATGTCATGCACAGTGTCTGGATAACAGCCTATTTTAAACGCCTATGATGGAAGGCGGGCTGGTCAGCACTGAATGTGCACAACACAAAAAACCAAGCCATCAAAAAGAGCCCGGGTGCACCCTGCAAAAGATGATAAAAAGTGCAAAAAATTATGCATATGATAAATGCATCAGATGAGGTATTAGTTACTATTTTGGCCAAAGCAGATAAGCTCGCAACCCAACGTCAAGGGTCCTCATTTTATTGCGAGTAACTAACTAGACATAAATTCAAGAAAAAAAATCATTTTTAGCAAAAGCAAATCATAAAAAACAATCATACCCAGTCTGATCAAATGACCAAATGCACTAGCAGTATGCAGCAGGCTCCCATGGATAAAGGCTGGAGAAGCAACAGGTGTTTAACCACTGATAAAGGCAGCCACCCTATCACAAAAACAGTGATGATGAAGGTGTTAACTGCTTAGTGGGAAAAAAAACACACACAAGATACAAGTTGCTTAAAACATGAATGTCATGCACAGTGTCTGGATAACAGCCTATTTTAAACGCCTATGATGGAAGGCGGGCTGGTCAGCACTGAATGTGCACAACACAAAAAACCAAGCCATCAAAAAGAGCCCGGGTGCACCCTGCAAAAGATGATAAAAAGTGCAAAAAAATGATGCATATGATAAATGCATCAGATGAGGTATTAGTTACTATTTTGGCCAAAGCAGATAAGCTCGCAACCCAACGTCAAGGGTCCTCATTTTATTGCGAGTAACTAACTAAGACATAAATTCAGAAAAAAAAATCATTTTTTAGCAAAAGCAAATCATAAAAAACAATCATACCCAGTCTGATCAAATGACCAAATGCACTAGCAGGATGCAGCAGGCTCCCATGGATAAAGGCTGGAGAAGCAACAGGTGTTTAACCACTGATAAAGGCAGCCACCCTATCACAAAAACAGTGATGATGAAGGTGTTAACTGCTTAGTGGGAAAAAAAAACACACACAGATACAAGTTGCTTAAAACATGAATGTCATGCACAGTGTCTGGATAACAGCCTATTTTAAACGCCTATGATGGAAGGCGGGCTGGTCAGCACTGAATGTGCACAACACAAAAAACCAAGCCATCAAAAAGAGCCGGGTGCACCCTGCAAAAGATGATAAAAAGTGCAAAAAATGATGCATATGATAAATGCATCAGATGAGGTATTAGTTACTATTTTGGCCAAAGCAGATAAGCTCGCAACCCAACGTCAAGGGTCCTCATTTTATTGCGAGTAACTAACTAGACATAAATTCAAGAAAAAAAAATCATTTTTAGCAAAAGCAAATCATAAAAAACAATCATACCCAGTCTGATCAAATGACCAAATGCACTAGCAGGATGCAGCAGGCTCCCATGGATAAAGGCTGGAGAAGCAACAGGTGTTTAACCACTGATAAAGGCAGCCACCCTATCACAAAAACAGTGATGATGAAGGTGTTAACTGCTTAGTGGGAAAAAAAAACACACACAGATACAAGTTGCTTAAAACATGAATGTCATGCACAGTGTCTGGATAACAGCCTATTTTAAACGCCTATGATGGAAGGCGGGCTGGTCAGCACTGAATGTGCACAACACAAAAAACCAAGCCATCAAAAAGAGCCCGGGTGCACCCTGCAAAAGATGATAAAAAGTGCAAAAAATGATGCATATGATAAATGCATCAGATGAGGTATTAGTTACTATTTTGGCCAAAGCAGATAAGCTCGCAACCCAACGTCAAGGGTCCTCATTTTATTGCGAGTAACTAACTAGACATAAATTCAAGAAAAAAAATCATTTTTAGCAAAAGCAAATCATAAAAAACAATCATACCCAGTCTGATCAAATGACCAAATGCACTAGCAGGATGCAGCAGGCTCCCATGGATAAAGGCTGGAGAAGCAACAGGTGTTTAACCACTGATAAAGGCAGCCACCCTATCACAAAAACAGTGATGATGAAGGTGTTAACTGCTTAGTGGGAAAAAAACACACACAGATACAAGTTGCTTAAAACATGAATGTCATGCACAGTGTCTGGATAACAGCCTATTTTAAACGCCTATGATGGAAGGCGGGCTGGTCAGCACTGAATGTGCACAACACAAAAAACCAAGCCATCAAAAAGAGCCCGGGTGCACCCTGCAAAAGATGATAAAAAGTGCAAAAAATGATGCATATGATAAATGCATCAGATGAGGTATTAGTTACTATTTTGGCCAAAGCAGATAAGCTCGCAACCCAACGTCAAGGGTCCTCATTTTATTGCGAGTAACTAACTAGACATAAATTCAAGAAAAAAAATCATTTTTAGCAAAAGCAAATCATAAAAAACAATCATACCCAGTCTGATCAAATGACCAAATGCACTAGCAGGATGCAGCAGGCTCCCATGGATAAAGGCTGGAGAAGCAACAGGTGTTTAACCACTGATAAAGGCAGCCACCCTTATCACAAAAACAGTGATGATGAAGGTGTTAACTGCTTAGTGGGAAAAAAAACACAACAGATACAAGTTGCTTAAACATGAATGTCATGCACAGTGTCTGGTAACAGCCTATTTTAAACGCCTATGATGGAAGGCGGGTGGTCAGCACTGAATTGCACAACACAAAAAACCAAAGCCATCAAAAAGAGCCCGGGTGCACCTGCAAAAGATGATAAAAAGTGCAAAAAATGGATGCATATGATAAATGCATCAGATGAGGTATTATACTATTTTGGCCAAAGCAGATAAGCTCGCAACCCAACTCAAGGTCTCATTTTATTGCGAGTTAACTAACTGACGAAATTCAGAGAAAAAAAATAATTTTTAGCAAAAGCAAATCATAAAAACAATCATAACCCAGTCTGATCAAATGACCAAATGCACTAGCAGGATGCAGCAGCTCCCATAAAGTGGAGAAGCAACAGGTGTTAACCACTGATAAAGGCAGCCACCTATACAAAAACAGTGATGATGAAGGTGATTAACTGCTTAGTGGAAAAAAAAACACACAGATACAAGTGCTTATAAACATGAATGTCATGCACAGTGTCGGTAACAGCCTATTTTAAACGCCATGAGTGAAGGCGGGCTGGTCAGCACTGAATGTGCACAACACAAAAAACCAAGCCATCAAAAGAGCCGGATGCACCCTGCAAAAGATTAATAAAAGTGCAAACAATTGATGCATATGTAAATGCATCAGATGAGGGATTAGTTACTATTGTTGGCCAAAGCAATAAGCTCGCAACCCAACTCAAGGGTCCTCATTTTATTGCGAGTAACTAACTAGACATAAATTCAAAAAAAAATCATTTTTAGCAAAGCAAATCATAAAAACAATCATACCCAGTCTGATCAAATGACCAAAGACTACAGGATGCAGCAGGCTCCAGGAATAAAGGACTGGAGAAGCAACAGGTGTTTAACCACTGATAAAGCACACCCTATCACAAAACAGTGATGATGAAGGTGTTAACTGCTAGTGGGAAAAAAACACACAAGATACAAGTTGCTTAAAACATGAATGTCATGCACAGTGTCTGGATAACAGCCTATTTAAACGCCTTATGGAAGGCGGGTTGACAGCATGAATGTGACACACAAAAAACAAGCCATCAAAAGAGCCCGGGTGCACCCTGCAAAAATGATAAAAAGTGAAAAATGATGCATATGATAAATGCATCAGATGAGGTATTAGTTACTATTTTGGCCAAAGCAGATAGCTCGCAAACTCAAGGGTCCTATATTAATTGCGAGTAACTAACTAGACATAAATTCAAAAAAAAAATCATTTTTAGCAAAAGCAAATCATAAAAAACAATCATACCCGTCTGATCAAATGACCAAATGCACTAGCAGGATAAAACAGGCTCCATGGATAAAGCTGGAGAAGCAAAGGTTTAACCACTGATAAAGGCAGCACCTACACAAAAACAGTGATGATGAAGGTGTTAACTGCTTAGTGGAAAAAAAACACACACGATCAAGTTGCTTAAAACATGAATGTCATGCACAGTGTCTGGATAAACTATTTTAACGCCTATGATGGAAGGCGGGCTGGTCAGCACTGAATGTGCACAACACAAAAACCAAGCCATCAAAAGAGCCGAGTGCACCCTGACAAAATGATAAAAATGCAAAAATGATGCATATGATAAATGCATCAGATGAGGTATTAGTTACTATTTGGCCAAAGCGATAAGTCGCAACCCAACTCAAGGGTACTCATTTTAATTGCGAGAACTAACTAACATAAAATCAAGAAAAAAATAATTTTTAGCAAAAGCAAATCATAAAAAACAATCATACCCAGTCTGATCAAGACAAATGCACTAGAGGAGCAGCAGGCTCCATGGATAAAGGCTGGAGAAGCAACAGGTGTTTAACCACTGATAAGGCAGCCACCCTATCACAAAACAGTGATGATGAAGGTGTTAATGCTTAGTGGGAAAAAAAACACACACAGTACAAGTTGCTTAAAACATGAATGTCTGCCAGTGTCTGGATAACAGCTATTTAAACGCCTATGATGGAAGGCGGGCTGGTCAGCACTGAATTGCAAACACAAAAAACAAGCCATCAAAGAGCCGGGTGCACCTGAAAAGATGATAAAGTGCAAAAAATGATGATATGATAAATGCATAGTGGTATTGTTACATTGCCAAGCAGATAGCTCGCAACCAACGTCAAGGGTCTATTTTATTGGATAACTATAGACATATTCAGAAAAAACATTTAGCAAGCAAATATAAAACATATACCGTCTGATAAATGACAAATGCATAGCAGGATGCAGCAGGCTCCCATGGATAAAGGCTGGAGAAGAACAGTGTTTACCACTGATAAAGCAGCACCCTTCACAAACGTGAGAGAGGTTTAATGTTAGTGGGAAAAAAAAACACCACAGATACAGTGCTTAAACAGAATGTCATGCACAGTGTTGGATAACACTATTTTAAAGCCTATGTGGAAGGCGGGCTGTCAGCACTGAATTGCACACACAAAACCAAGCCTCAAAGAGCGGGTGACCTGCAAAAGATGATAAAGTGCAAAAATATGCATATGTAATGCATCAGATGAGGTATTGTTACTATTTTGCAAGAGATAAGCTCGAACCCAACGTCAAGGGTCCTCATTTATTGCGAGTAACTACAGACATAATTAGAAAAAAATCATTTAGCAAAAGAATCATAAAAAACAATCATACAGTTGACAAATGACATGCATGGATGCACAGGCTCCAGGATAAAGGCTGGAGAGCAACAGGTGTTAACATGATAAAGGCAGCCACCCTATCACAAAAACAGTGATGATGAAGGTGTTAATGCTTAGGAAAAAACACACAGATACAAGTTGCTTAAACTAATTCATGCACAGTGCATGCTGACAAAGCATAAGACACGCCATGAAGTGGAGCAAAGTTTACTTAAAGGCACCACCCATCAAACGTGATGATGAGTGTACTGTGTGGAAAAAAAAACTAGTGCTAAATAAGTCATGCAACAAATGACAAATGCACTAGCAGGATGCAGCAGGCTCCATGGATAAAGGCTGGAGAAGCAACAGGTGTTTAACACTGATAAAGGCAGCACCCTATCACAAAAACAGTGATGATGAAGGTGTTAACTGCTTAGTGGGAAAAAAACACACACGATACAAGTTGTTAAAAATGAATGTCATGCACAGTGTCTGGATAACAGCCTATTTTAAACGCCTATGATGGAAGCGGGCTGGTCAGCACTGAATGTGCACAACACAAAAAACCAAGCCATCAAAAAGAGCCGGGTGCACCCTGCAAAAGATGAAAAAGTGCAAAAAATGATGCATATGATAATGCATCAGATGAGGTATTAGTTACTATTTTGGCCAAAGCAGATAAGCTCGCAACCCAACGTCAAGGGTCCTCATTTTATTGCGAGTAACTAACTAGACATAAATTCAAGAAAAAAAATTTTTAGCAAAAGCAAATCATAAAAAACAATCATACCCAGTCTGATCAAATGACCAAATGCACTAGCAGGATGCAGCAGGCTCCCATGGATAAAGGCTGGAGAAGCAACAGGTGTTTAACCACTGATAAAGGCAGCCACCCTATCACAAAAACAGTGA
>JARQOD010000006.1:253014077-253058454 GCA_033576555.1 Oophaga sylvatica
GACAACACAGTTTTAATTTCTTTTATTACTCTCTCATTCCTGCGACGCCATCGATCTCCTGTAAAAAAAGAAAAAAAACAAACCAACAGTATACCACCTGTCCGACGCAGTCCATAGTAACGACAGTCCCACGACGATCCAGCTGTGCTACATCGCAATGACAGGCAGAGCCTGACATCCCGGCGCAGCACAGCTGATTACCTGCTTCCCCGGCGGTGACGTCATCGGACTGACTGCTTTACGGCCGGGATTACCCAGCAGTCACTGCAGTTATCGCGAGAAACTGCATGTGACCGCCGGGGAAAGAAGATGGCGGCCATTAAGCAGCCCGGGATGTGACCGCCGGAGATCTTCTGCCAGGTAAGTGCCGCTGACTCCTGACAGACCCGACCGACGGACACTGACAGTGACAGTGACATTACGATTCCGGTATCCGATAAGACGAAAATATCGGAACTCGGAATCGGAATTCCGATACAGCTAATATCGGCTGATACCCGATATTTGCAGTATCGGAATGCTCAACACTAGTGTCTACTAGCCTACGTGTATGAGCTTTTTAAGCTTCAATGCCACCACCAGATTATGCCCATTATGACATATGACCATGCCTGGTTGAAGGTTCAGTGGCAAAAACGCAGATCTGCCTGTCCTATTATTCCTTTAAGTAACTCTGCTGCGGTGTGCAGATTGTCTCCTAGACAAATCAGCATCAGCAAAGCATATTGCTTTGCTGAGGCACTGCAGCAGAGCTTCCAGCTTCTGGCTGATGTGGATGCCGAGCTTTGAGATAGCATATCAGAGATAGAGTATGAGGAGGAGCAGGAGTGGGTGCAGGAACTGCTATAGGAGATGGAGGAAACCCTGATTGAAGTAGGCCCAGCAATCTACAGCATTGGGAGCACATGTGCCATGCTAGAATGTGACTCAGCCTACACAATGTTCACCCAGTGTGCTGTCAGGGAAATGTAGCATCCTGGGCCACAAGCACTTGTCCACGTGTCAGTCATTAAGTGGACAATCCCAGTAACTGCATTGGTAAGGGCCCTGGTGATGTTCCTGAACATGTGTTGGTACAAGGCAGGGAAGGGAAGAAAAAGTGATGGCTGGTGACTGAGTACAGAGGGATGACTGCCGCCATGAGTCAGCAGAAATCCTCCATGTCAACAAGCCGAGACAGCAACATTTCCACAGCAAGCAGACTGGAAATGTGTCCATTTAGCCTTTTGGCCTGTGGGAGGTTGGCTGCAAACTTTCTCTTGTAAGGTCTGCGGTAGGGACAGCTGAATGCTCTACTGGGAGAAGAATTTGGAATTGTCTGATAATGGCAAGTCAGAATGTGCAAGGATACATGCAGGGCAGGAGGCATCTGTGTCAGTGTTTTAGACAAGGGGTTGGGAAGCACCTAGCATAGGAGAAGAGGCAGTAGTGTCACCTGATGGCACCAATCATGGACCCAGGCATTCAGCCCACCAAGTTGGCTCCTTTGGTGATGCCATTGATCATGCTGGTGGTGGTTAGATCCTTAATGGTCAGTAGAGATGAGCAAACTTGTTAAGAAAACGTTCGCCAATCTCAAATTTGGCACAATTGTAGCTCATTCGTATTTGCGCTTGAATTCCCGAGTGTTTTCCCTCAAAGTCTGCAAAATTCAGGCACAGTTTGGTAAATGATCATGTTTCCACTAATACTGTTGTTAGGACGTTGGCTAGGATAGTGGTGCTGTATGAGGGGAGTGGGTAGGGAGAGGTCAGAGGAGCGACGGACTGTTATTTTTTTTTTTATTAACTTAATATGTGTATGTTCCGGCAGCCAATCAGAGCGCAGAAACCATCCACGACATGCAGACACAAGGGATTCCGTCATTGGCTGCCGAAGTCACATGTCCCTCTCCATATAAAAATGGACATGTTATTTTGGTGGTGCCATTTTGTTTAATGTCAGCTACTTCAGTTAGATAGGATTCTGTGTGAAATCGACCTTCCATGATCTAAATAGTTTGTGCTATTATTGTGGTGCAGGCAGGAGACCACATTTCCTAATGTAAATCATTTGTGCTAATATTGTGGTGAAGACAGAAGGCCACATTTCCTAATCAAAATCATTTGGGCTAATAATGTGTGGCAGGCAGGAGGCCACATTTCCTAATCAAAATCATTTGGGCTGACATTGTGGTGCAGGCAGGAGGTCATATTTCTTAATCAAATTGTTTGGGCTAATATTGTACAGGCAGGAGGCCACATATCCTAATCAGAGTCGTTTGGGTAATTTTGTGGTGGAGGCAGGAGGCCACATTTTCCTAATCAAAATCATTTGAGCTAATATTGCCTTGCAGGCAGGAACCCACATATCCTAATCAAAATCGTTTCGGCTAATATTGTGGTACAGGCAGAAGGCCACACTTTCTAATCAAAATTATTTGGGCTAATATTGTGGTGCAGACAGGAGGCCACACTGCTAATCAAAATCATTTGGGGTAATATTGTGGTGCAGGCAGAAGGCCACATTGTCTAATTAAAATCATTTGAGCAAATATTGTGGTGTAGGCAGGTCACATTGCCTAATCAAAATCGTTTGGGCTAATATTGGGGTGCAGGCAGGAGGACACATTTCCTAATCAAAATTTTTTAGGCTAATATTGTGGTGCAGGCAGAAGGCCTCATTGTCTAATCAAAATCATTTCAGAAGCTAAATCTTTTCTGCTAACAGTGTGGTCCAGATCCCAGCCCACATTTCTAAATCTGAATCCTTTCTGACAACAGCGTGGCCCACATACACTATTTCAGCAAATAAATACTGATTACTAATTTAGTGACAGGTGACTGACAGGTCTGGGCATAGGGTTGTGAACCAACCGATTAAAAGAGGGGAAGGGTACATCCAACATTAGTGTGAAAAAGCGAGGTCGTGGTGAAACGAGGAATAGGTTTGGTGTTCGACATGTATGTGGGTTAGGTGATAATGTTACTGAATGTTCTACTTAACAAACACAGTCTCGTCCTATCCAAAGACAAATGACATCTGTTACTGGACGGGCTAATCGACTCCCTTTCTTTGACAGCTGCACTGCGGTACGTCTTGTAGATGAGGTTCAAAAAGAGCATGTGATCTAGTGGATGACAAGCACTGCATCAAGTGGCCTCTCCTCCTCTTCCTCCACCATAACATCACACAAAGTACAATCCTCATAGGTGGCACCACAATTACCGTTGTTTCTCCCCACATCTCAACTCTCCAACTGCCCAACTGACTGTGGGGAACCACAAATGAGCGAGTCTGCAGAGCTGTTCACACATTCTATTCAATGGGCATCAGATGTCTACTCCAAAGAGTCACAAAAATCAAGGAGAGGAAAGCATCTGAACCAATGGCCAACATTTTTTTCTCTTAGATCTGGGGCCGGGTTAAGAAGGGTCCAGCAAAATCCAGACACCCCTGGGTGTGAAGGTGATCCTGAAGAAACTCAGATACCTGAAGCAGATGCAGGCTGTACTGTGCGGTCAGGGCTGGAAGAGGAGGAGGGTGACTAAGGGCGAGGCGTGGAAGAACAGTGAGGATGATGATGAGGTTGTAGATCCCACTTGGTGGGAACCCAGAGACATGCAGCTGAGTAGATCAGCAGAGGAGGTGGAGGAGGAGGAAGATGAGGCGGTTACGCACAGACATGGTGTGATGAAACCACGACAAGCATTGCATCCTCAGCCACAGTTCTGGTTGTGACCAGGAGTGGTTGCGAGTCTGCAGTTTGCAGGGGCAGGTTGCATAGCTTGGGCTTTTTTTAAGACTGCAAAGGATGACCCAACTCAAGTAATTTGACAAGTTTGCAAAGAAATTGTCAGTGAGAAAAAAAATGTCATTAATTTGACTACTACATGCATGAACCGGCACATGCGCAATCAGCATGCATTATCCTGGGAATCTTACTGCAGACTAGCGGGCCTTGCCAACCACCGGCCATCCCATCAACCACATCTGCTGGTGCTTCCTCCTCCATCAATGAGGCAAGTATTTTCACACAGGTCTCCAGCAGCTGAACCTCCACTTGTTTACCCCTTGCAGTAGGGGTGAGTGAAAGCCCTGTTATGGAAGTGGAGATGCTGGTGTTTTTGTTTCACCGAGCACCACATGTTTCTGAATCCACTGTAACGTCTCCGCCTACACCTCACTCACAGTCCAGCAGTTGATCATGTCCACCCGTTCTCCATAAAGCAGCTAGCCCTCGGGCCTGCAGTTGTGGTCATATAAAATAATTTTTTCCTAATACACATGCCAAAGCTAAGAGCTTGAGCTCTAACATCTACAATCTGTTGGCCACGGAAATGCTGCCTTTCCACCTGGTAGATACAGATGGTTTCCGAAAGCTGATGGCCATCACAGTTCCCCTGTACCAGTTTCCCAGTCGCCATTACTTCTCAAAGAAAACTCTGCCTGTGCAAAGCCACCATGTCACAGACAACATCACCCATTCCTTGAAAAAATGTATGTCTGCCAGGGTGCATTTCACCACTGACACCTGGATGAGCAAACATAGCCAGGGGCATTACATCTCGCTGACTGGTCACTGGGTAACTCTGGTGGCTGTGGGGACAGATGGGCAAGGGGCTGCTCCACAAGTCTTTGAATCCACAATGTTTGCTGGACAAACCTCTGTATCTAACACTTCCTCCTCTAGGGCCTCCACATACTGTACGTCCTCAACTGCTCCCTTATTGAGACACGCATTCAAACAGTGCAGAGAAAATCCCCCACTTCCGTACTGCACAGCCAGGGCTCACCGCAATCAAGCAGTGTGTAAATTAATATGCCATGGAGTTTGCAGTCACACAGCTCAAGAGTTGTGACCAGTTATCCACTGAATCTGGAGCCAGGGAAGGCCGTGTACAATAACGGTGCGAATGTGGTGGCGGCCTATGCCGGGGCTACCTCATACACGTGCCTTGTATGGATCACATCCTCAACATGATGTAACAGAAGAATTTTCTCCACCACTATCCCAGCCTGGATGTGCTGCTGCAGAAAGTCACTGTGTTCTCACTTCCATTGTTGGCATTCTGCAGGTCATCGACTTGCATTACTACTGAGGTCTTTCAGCATACCGGTTAACCGTTTGATATGCGATGCGAAAACAAGGCGGAATTCCACTCTGCACATTTTTCTGAGACTGTGGCAGCAATGATGAGCCTTGGTGCACTATGTACTTTTGCAAAGCCTAGGCCAACGTAGTACAGACTTGGTGCAAATCACGTTTGCGGAGTGGGCACAGATGAAGGACCTCTGCAACTTTCTACACAGTTTTGAAATGACTACTAAGATGTTTAGCGCTGATGATGCCATCAACAGCATCACTATTCTGGTCAACAACATGCTGGAGAACACTTTGCGTAGTCTGCGAGAGGAGGTGGTGGTCCAAGAGAACAAGACAATTTTAATTTTATCCAGACAATTTAATCCAATTAAATCCAGCCAATTTTATTAATTATTTTTATGAGTGTTAGATAATATTGCAGAAATATACCCCAGATCACAGAAAACTGTTTGGGTGAGAAATATAATGCAGCTAATTTTTTTTAAGCTTTGAGTTTTAGATACAACAGAAATGTACCACAGAACATGTGAAACTGTATGGCTGAGGAATTTAAGCATGCAAATTTTTATACGCTTTTTTCAGCTTTATACATCACAAAAATGTATCCCACACCACAGCATAATGTATGGTTGAGAAATGTAATCCAGCTAATTTTGTTAATACTTTTCTGGAGTGTTGGATTTCACAAAAATGTACTCCAGGCTTTGTAATACTGTGTGGGTGACAAATTTAACCCTGCAAAAAAATGTTTTTTGGAGTATTATATATATAAAATATATATAAACATGTACCACAGAACACAGGGTAGTGTATGGGTAAGAAATTTAACTCAGGAATTTTTTTTATGATTTTTTGAGTGTTATATACACACGTGGTCAAAATTGTTAGTACCCCTCGTTTAATGAGAGAAAAACCCACAATAGTGACAGAAATAACTTGCATCTGACAAAAGTAATAATAAATCAAAAATCTATGAAAATGAACAAATGAAAGTCAGATATTGCTTTTCAACCATACTTCCACAAAATTAAAAAAAAAATAAAACTCATGAAATAGGCCTGGACAGAAATGATGGTACCCCTGAAAACAATGTGACAAAAGGGACATGTTAAATCAAGGTGCATCCACTAATTAGTATCACAGGTGTCTACAATCTTGGAATCAGTGAGTGGGCCTATATAGATGGCTACAGATACTCACTGTGCTGTTTGGTGACATGGTGTGTATCACACTCAACATGGACCAGAGGAAGCGAAGGAAAGAGTTGTCCAGGAGATTAGAAAGAAAATCATAGACAAACATGTTAAAGGTAAAAGTTATAAGACCATATCCAAGCAGCTTGATGTTCCTGTGACTACAGTTCAGAAATTTAAGCTCCATGGGACTGTAGCCAACCTCCCTGGACATGGTCGCTTGTTATGATTTGGTAGCTGAGGAGAGCAGGCAAAAAAGGAAATACACCAGAGCAGTTGGAAACTATGAGATTGCAGTACCCTGACTAACCACCACAACTAGAGGCAGCCGTGGAGCGTTCCTACGTTGGTCCTAGACGCCTCGTCACAGCCTGAGAAACTAACTACACCTAAAGATAGAAAGAGGAAAGCTATCTGCCCCGGAGCAGAACCCCAAAGAACATAGAAAGCCCCCAAACATGTAATGGCGGTTAGACAAGAAGAAATACTGACACAGACAGAAAATAGTATGAGCAAACGTTGGGGCCCAAACTTACTAAATAGAAAAGGATAGGAAGGGCACTTACTGCAATCCCAAAAAACCCTGAAAAGCACCAACTCTACTAATTTCAAAAACACCTGAGATCACACGACCTCTACCACCCAAATTAGTTCTCTGGTGTAACCAAAAACAAAACAGCAGCCACTGAAAAAACTGGAAAAAGCAAATGTACAAACATCAGTGGCTGAACTGAACTGAGAGGGCAAAAGCCCCAGAGGGGACCCTGAAGGCCCCCACAGAAGTGCAGGACAAAATGCAAAAATCAAGCACAAAAACAAAAAGAAGAAAATGTCTTATCTGTTAGCAGGAGATTCAGAAACGACACAGCAGGCTACCAAGGAAACAGGAAACAAGGATTGAGACCAGAACAATTGATCACCGGCAACCCTGATGGGAAGGCGACTCCCTTATATAAGACCAGTCAGTAACACCTGATTCCCAATCCTCAATATCTTCACTGGACAGTCCAGTACCGTTTGTAACCACCAGAGGGAGCTTCTGCTCAGAACTCATTTCCAGCCTATTCACAACAGTCGCTGGAGGAAAATTGATGACACGTCAAAGAGACGGATAATACAAATGGTAACAAAAGAGCCCCGAAAAACTTCTAAAGAGATTAAATGTGAACTTCAAGCTCAAGGAACATCAGTGTCAGATTGAACCATCCATCATTGTATGAGCCAATGTGGCCTTCATGGGAGACGACAAAGGAGGACACCATTGTCGAAAAAAAATCATAAAAAATCCAGACTGGAATTTGCAAACTACATGTTGACAAGCCACAAAACTTCTGGGAGAATGTCCTATGGACAGATGAGACAAAAATGGAACTTTTTGGCAAGGCACATAAGCTCTATGTTCACAGATGGAAAATGAAGCATATAAAAAAAAAAACTGTCCCTACTGTGAAACATGGAGGAGGCTCTGTTATGTTCTGGGCTGCTTTCATGCACCTGACACAGGGGGTCTAGAATCTGTGCAGGGTACAATGAAATCTCAAGACTATCAAGGAATTCTAGACAGAAATGTGCTGCACAGTGTCAGAAAGCTTGATGTTATGAATGTGCTAGAGATGGTTTCTGAGCAGAGGCTCCCTCTGGTGGTTACAGACAGTACTGAGCCTTTCAGCGAGGAATAGCAATCTGGGATCGCTGACTGGTCTGATATAAGGGAGGTTCCCTCCCATGATGGTTGCCGTGATCAATTGTTCTTGTCTCAATTGTGGTTCCTGGTTCATTTGGAAGTTTGCTGAGTCTTGCCTGCATCTTCTGCTATCAGATAAGATATTTTCTGCTTTTATTTTTGTGCTTGCTTTTTGCATTGTTCCCTGCACTTGTGCTCCTCTCAGTTTATCTGAAGCCACTGTTATTTGTTCATTTGCTTTTCCTGTTTTTTCAGTGGCTGCGGCTTAGTTTTGTTACACCAGAGATCTGATTTTAGGTGGTGGAGATCGTGTGATCTCAGGTGT
This sequence comes from Oophaga sylvatica, assembly GCA_033576555.1. Classification (NCBI taxonomy): domain Eukaryota; kingdom Metazoa; phylum Chordata; class Amphibia; order Anura; family Dendrobatidae; genus Oophaga; species Oophaga sylvatica. Next base: position 253,022,366 of record JARQOD010000006.1, read on the forward strand.
TTTTGCAATCAGAAGAGTTGGTATTTTTAATTTTTTTTTTTTGGATTGCAGTGAGCATCCTTTCCTGTACTTTTCTGACTAGACAGATTGAGCCCCAGCGTTTGCTCATTCTATTTTCTGTCTGTGTCCGTGCTTCTTCTTGTCTAACCGCCATTACATGTTTGGGGCTTCCTATTTTCTTTGGGGATCTGCTCCGGGGCAGATAGCTTTCATCTTTCTGCCTTTAGGTGTAATTATCTCTCAGGCTGTGACGAGGCGTCTAGGATCAACGTAGGAACGCTCCATGGCTACCTCTAGTTGTGTGGTTAGTTCAGGGTACTGCAATCCAATAGGTTCCAGCCTCTCTGGTGTATTGCCGTTTTTGCTTATTCTCCTCAGCTACCAAAACACAACAGTATCACCGGCCAAAACTGAAAATTATATGGTACTCACAGAAGGGAAAAATAGTGTGGAAAGAAAAAAAAAGTTATCAGAGTTGTCAGAGATTTTTTTTCCTGTTTGTTGCATTTTTTCCCTCTTTTTCTCTGGGTGCTGAGGAGGATTTTTTTTTCTCTCTCAATGGAGCTTGCACAGTTGTCTGGCCGTGTGGATCATCTTGCCACTGAGGTTCGGAGTATTGCTACCTATCTTGCTAGATTGCCGGTTGTGGAACCTAGGATTCCCATGCCAGATTTGTTTTTGGGGAACGTGCTAAATTTCTGAATTTCAAAAATAACTGTAAGTTGTTTTTTGCCTTAAAGCCTAAGTCCTCAGGGAACGCAGCACAGCAGGTTCAAATTGTCATCTCTCTCCTGCGTGGCGACCCTCAGGTTTGGGCTTTTTCCCTGACACCTGGGGATCCTGTTTTGAATGATATTGATGCATTTTTTCTGGCTCTGGGGTTATTGTACAATGAACCTAATGTCACTGATCAAGCTGAAAAAACCTTGTTGGCATTAAATCAGGGTCTTGAAGACGCTGAGTTGTATTGTCAGAAATTCCGAAAGTGAGCAGTCCTGACCAAATGGAATGATGATGCTTTGGCAGCCCTTTTTTGGAAGGGGCTGTCAGAGAATGTAAAGGATGTTATGGTGGGATTCCCTGCTCCCTCTGGTCTCAATGATTCTATGTCATTGGCTATTCAAATTGACAGACGTTTGCGTGAGCGCAGAGGTATGCGTGAGATAGTGTTGCCTTGCGAGCCAGCTTCTGAGCCCATGCAGTGTGATAGAGTGACTTCTGGGGCACAGCGTCACGAGTTTCGAAAGCGCAATGGGTTATGTTTCTACTGTGGTGACGCCTCTCATGCTATTTCAGTCTGCCCTAAGCGGGGAAGACGTTTTGCACGCTCAGTTGTCTTGGGTAGTGCTCAGCTATTAACCTGATGGATTTTGACTTTGCCAAACGTTGTGGGTTTCCCATGATACCCCTGCGGAAGTCTATCCCCCTACTGGACATTGATTCTACCCCTTTGGCGGAGAATAAACCCCTGTTTTCTACTCAGGTAATAATGAGGGTTGTATAATCTGCATGACATTATTGTACTAGGTTTCCCTTCCCTTGGTTACAGTCTCATAATCCTGTTTTGGATTGGAAATCTGTGTCTGTGACCTGTTGGGGCTGCCAATGTGTTAATGCCGACACTCCTGCTTTTTCTGCCTCTCCCCAGACTCAGGATGTTCCTGACTTTTTGACAGATTTTTCGGATGTATTTAGTGAAAGTAAATCTGCATCCTTGCCCCCTCACAGGAGCTATGATTGCGCTATTGAATTAGTGCCTGGTGGTAAATTTCCTAAAGGTCGCCTTTTTAACTTGTCTGTACCTGAACACGATGCTATGCGATCTTATATCAAGGAGTCATTGGAGAAGGGTCATATCAGACTATCCTCTTCATCCTTGGGTGCCGGGTGCCGGTTTTTTCTTTGTGGCCAAAAAGGATGGTTCATTGAGGCCGTGTATTGATTATCGTATCTTGAATAAGATCACTGTGAAGTATCAATATCCATTACCCTTGATTTCTGACCTGTTTTCCAGGGTGAAAAGTGCTAGTTGGTTTACCAAGTTTGACCTCAGGGGGCGTATAACCTTATTCACATTAAGCACGGGGATGAATGTAAGACGGCGTTTAATACCCCAGAGGGGCATTTTGAGTACCTAGTGATGCCCTTTGGGCTCACTAATGCTCCTTCCGTCTTCCAATCCTTCATGTATGATAATTTCCGGGATTTTGTGGATAAATTTCTGATTGTTTATTTGGATGATATCTTGATTTTTTCCAATGACTGGGACTCTCATGTGAAACATGTTCGGACTGTGTTCCAGATTTTGAGAGAGAATGCACTGTATGTGAAGGGATCAAAGTGTCTTTTTGGCGTACAGAAGGTCTCATTTCTGGGATTCATTTTGTCTCCGTCTGTTATTGAAATGGACCGGTCAAGGTTCAGGCCATCTGTGATTGGGTCCAACCTACTTCATTAAAGGCTCTTCAGAGATTTTTGGGTTTTGCCAATTTTTATCGTAAATTTATTGGTAATTTCTCCGGTATTGTTAAACCATTGACTGATTTGACCAAAAAGGGTTCTGATGTGGTGAATTGGCCTCCTGAGGCAGTCTCTGCGTTTCAGGAACTTAAGCAGAGATTCACTTCTGCCACTGTTCTATGGCAGCCTGATGTTTCTCTACCATTTCAGGTGGAGGTTGATGCCTCTGAAATTGGGGCAGGTGCCGTTTTGTCCCAAAAAGATCCAGAGACCTCTAAGAGTAAACCTTGTGCCTTTTTCTCTCGAAAATTTTCTCCAACTGAACGTAATTATGACGTGGGTAATCGGGAGTTATTGGCCATGAAGTGGGCCTTTGAAGAGTGGAGACATTGGCTGGAAGGAGCCAAACATCAGGTGGTGGTCCTCACGGACCATAAGAATCTGGTTTATCTGGAATCAGCCAAGCGACTTAATCCTAGACAGGCCAGGTGCTCCTTGTTTTTCACACGTTTTAATTTTGTGGTTTCTTTTCTTCCTGGCACTAAGAATGTTAAGGCGGATGCCCTCTCGAGGAGTTTCTTTGCGGACCCTCCTGAGTTATCTGATCCTACTGTTATTTTGAAAGAGGGTGTAGTTCTTTCCGCCATCTCGCCCAATTTGAGACTGGCTCTGGAAGGGTGTCAGGAGGTTAAACCTGAGCGCTGCCCTATTGGGAAATTGTTTGTCACAGACCAGTGGAAGAAGAGTGTGATGTCTGAGATTCATTGTTCCGCGTTGGCTGGTCATCCCGGGATTTTTGGTACCAGAGACTTGGTGAGTCGGTCCTTTTGGTGGCCTACTTTGTCTCGTGACGTCAGGGAATTTGTGCAATCCTGCGGGACTTGCTCTCGCACCAAGCCTTGCTCTCGCTCTAGTGGTTTGTTAATGCCATTACCTGTGCCCAAGAGGCCATGGACCCATATCTCTATGGATTTTATTTCCGACATCCCTGTTTCTCAGAGAATGACCGTTATCTGGGTAATCTGTGATAGGTTTTCCAAGATGATACATCTTGTGCCATTACCTAAGTTACCTTCCTCCTCCGAATTGGTGCCTTTGTTCCTTCAGCACGTGGTTCGGTTTCATGGCATTCTGGAGAACATTGTGTCTGACAGAGGAGTCCAGTTTGTTTCCAGATTTTGGAGGACATTTTGTTCTAAACTTGGTGTTCAATTATCTTTCTCCTCTGCTTTTCATCCTCAGACCAATGGACAAACCGAGAGAACAAACCAGACCTTGGAGACTTATTGTCATGATCCCAGTGCAGGGTTGAACTGCACGCTAGGGTTAAGGTTTTGATCCCAGTGCAAGCTCTTACCTGCACACCTGGGGCTTATTATTGTGGCCTCTCCTTGGTTCGGGGAGAGCTTCTTATAGCCCTAGGAAGCTCCAATCCCTGTCAGTTATACTTTCGCCCTTGGCAGAGTGTGTTGACCCCTGAGTGTGTTTGTGCTGTGTTCTGGTTTGCCTGATACTTTGGTTTTGACTCGGTCTGTTCTCTGGATACTGCTTGTTGGATTCTGTTTCTGTACCTTCGCTGTCTGTTTGGTTTTGACCTCTGCCTGTCCCCGACTATCCTTTCTGTCTCATCCTTGGTATTATACTGTCTTCTCGTGCTTTGACCTTGGCTTGTTCAAATTTACGTCTCTGTCTGTGCCCCTGGGTAACTTTGTCCCGTAGTTACCTTTCTAGGAGTTTTCCCTCAGCTTCTAGCTCCCTGGAGCTGAAGCCACGCCCCTCAACTGTCAGGTGATTCAGGCCCTGAAACCATCTCTCTCCTGCCTTGCTCACCCTGCGTTCCTAGGAACCTGAAGCTTTCTTCTGCACTTGTCTTCCGGGAGATTGCACTGGTGAGTTCTCTTGCAATCCTCACCATGATACTTATTTGAGATGTTTTGTGTCTGCTGATCAAGATGACTGGGTCTCTTTTTTGCCTTTGGCTGAGTTTGCTCTTAATAATAGGGCTAGCTCTGCCACCTTGATGTCTCCATTTTTCTGCAATTTTGGGTTTCACCCTCAATTTTCTTCGGGACAGGCGGAGGCTTCTGTCTGTCCGGGTGTTGATTCTGTTGTGGAGCGAATGCAGCAGATTTGGGACCAGGTAGTGGAGAGGTTGTCTCTCTCTCAGGAGAAGGCCCAACGGTTTGCCAACCGGCATAGGACTGATGGTCCTCGGTTTAAAGTGGGGACTTGGTTTGGTTGTCCTCAAGAAATATCCCTATGAGGGTTGCATCTCCAAAGTTTAAGCCTAGGTTCATTGGACCTTATAAGATCATGAAGATTCTTAATCCTGTTTCCTTCCATTTGCTTCTTCCAGGGACATTTAAGATCCATAACGTGTTCCACAAGTCCTTATTGAAGAGGTTTGTCGAGCCAGTGGTTCCTATGGCTGTGCCTCCTGACCCTGTTTTGGTTGAGGGCAATCTGGAGTATGTGGTTGAGAAAATATTGGATTCTCGTTTTTCTAGACAGAAACTCCAGTATTTGGTTAAGTGGAGAGGTTATGGTCAGGAGGACAATTCTTGGGTGTTTGCTTCGGACATCCATGCTAGGAGACTGATCCGTGCTTATCACCGAGCTCATCCTGATCGGCCTGGTTGCACAAGTGAGGGTTCGGTGACCCCTCCTCAAGGGGGGGGGGTACTGTTATGAATGTGCTAAAGATGGTTTCTGAGCAGAGGCTCCCTCTGGTGGTTACAGACAGTACTGAGCCTTTCAGCGAGGAATGGCAATCTGGGATCGCTGACTGGCCTGATATAAGGGAGGTTCCCTCCCATGATGGTTGCCGGTGATCAATTGTTCTTGTCTCAATTGTGGTTCCTGGTTAGTGTTGAGCGATACTTTCCGATATCCCTAAGTATCGGAATCGGAATGGTATCGCCGATACCATTAAAATATCGGCGATACCCGATACCGATACCGGAAGTCCCATGTAAGTCAATGGGAACAAAATATCGGAACTAAAAAAAACCCATTCTTTCCTTGTAAACACTAAATATACACACATAGAATACATATATATATATATATACATGTCATTGTGACATATATATATACATATATGTATAGTTTATACACTTCTACATAGCAAAATATCCTCTGATTCAATTGCCGGGTAAAGCCGGCTTCAGTGAAAAGACAGAAGCACCCGACATGAAATGACACTTGGTGTACATAGGGTTAACCATGTCTTTTCATGTCGTTTGCTATCTGATTTGCACAAACAATTAAATCAGTCTATGTTTGCAAAATTTCACACCTGTAGGGGTTAATTAAAGGTGTAAATTCGTTGTAAAAAAAACGGACTTTTTTGCTACGAATTTACACCTTTAATTAACCCCTACAGGTGTGAAATTTTGCACACATAGACTGATTTAATTGTTTGTGCAAATCAGATAGCAAAGGACATGAAAAGACATGGTTAACCCTATGTACACCAAGTGTCATTTCATGTCGGACCCGACATGAAATGACACTTGGTGTACATAGGGTTAACCATGTCTTTTCATGTCCTTTGCTATCTGATTTGCACAAACAATTAAATCAGTCTATGTGTGCAAAATTTCACACCTGTTGGGGTTAATTAAAGGTGTAAATTCGTTGTAAAAAAAAACGGACTTTTTTGCTACGAATTTACACCTTTAATTAACCCCTACAGGTGTGAAATTTTGCACACATAGACTGATTTAATTGTTTGTGCAAATCAGATAGCAAAGGACATGGTTAACCCTATGTACACCAAATGTCATTTCATGTCAGGTTCTGCATTTTCACAAAAGCCGGCAATTGAATTAGCGGCTATTATACTATGTAGAAGTGTATGAACTATAAATATATATATATATATATATATATATATATATATATGTGTCACAAACTCAATGACATGTATATATATATATGAGGTGTAAAATTGCTGAAAAAAAATGCGTGGGCTCCCGCCCTATTTTCGCAACCAGACAGACAAAGTCAGTGAGTGGGGGCAGATAATAATAGCCCAGAGAGGGACCATTATTTTTGGCCCCCCCGGCTACTAACATCTGCCCCCAGACACCCCAGAAAGGGCAAATCTCTAATTAGATTTGCCCTTTCTGGCACTTTGCCCGTCTATTCCCATTGCCCTGTAGCGGTGGCGAATGGGTTAATAAGGGGTTAAAATGACCTTGCAATTGAAAGGTCACTTTAAGCCAGGTTAATAATTGAGAGCTGTCAATTAGACAACTATCAATTATTAATCCTATTGTATGAAAGAAAAATCAAACACACACACTTTAATAAAAAAGAAGTTTAATGAAATAATCACACAGTTTTTGACCATATTTTATTTACCTGCTAAAACCATTTCCTGTAATAAAAATAAAATAATAAAGCAAAATTATTCTTACCAATCCGATGCACAGTCAGGTCCCACGGTGTAATCCTTCAGAAAGGGTTAATGTTTACTGCAGGGACCGCAGCTAATGCTGCAGCCTCACAGTAAACCCCCAAATGAATGAGTTCCTCTCCTGGCTGACAGGAGAGGAAGTGGAAAGCTTAATTGATTGCTTTCCACTTTCACTTCAGGTCAGCCAGGGACACCATCAGTGACGTCAGAGGGAACTGATTAACAAAAATAGGGGTTCCCTTCGAAAAAAAAATGGCGTGGGGTCCCCCCTATTTTTGTTAACCAGCCAGATGAAGCAGACCGCTGAGACCTGGATTTTCAGGCTGTTAAGGAGCCAAGATCCATGGACCTTGCCAGTCTGATAATACCAGGCCACAGCAGTCTGCATATCTTGGCTGATTAACAAAAATAGGGGATCCCCTCAAAAAAAAAATGGCGTGGGGTCCCCCCTATTTTTGTTAACCAGCCAGATGAAGCAGACCGCTGAGGCCTGGATTTTCAGGCTGGTAAGGATCCAATATCCATGGACCTTGCAAGCCTGATAATACCAGGCCACAGCAGTCTGCTTAGCTTGGCTGGTTAAAAAAATAGGGAATCCCCTCGAAAAAAAAAACGGCGTGGGGATCCCCCCTATTTTTGTTAACCAGCCAAGTAAAATGCAGACTGCTGCGGCCTGGTATTAAAAGACCGTCAAGGCCCATGGATTTTGGCCCTCAACAGCCTGATAATACCAGGCTACAGCAGCCCCACATTTGGCGCATCAAAAGATGTGCCAATTGTGGCACTTTACCCGGCTCTTCCCACTTGCCCTGTAGCGGTGGCAAGCGGGGTAATAAGGGGTTATTGTCACCGTTGATTGCACGGTGACAATAAGCCCGGTTAATAATGGAGAGGTGTCAATAAGACACCGATCCATTATTAATCCCAAAGTTATTAAATGTTTAAAAAAAAGACACAGCAAGAAAAAAGTCTTTTAATGAAATAAAAGAGACAACACAGTTTTCATTTTTTTTATTACTCTCTCATTCCTGCGACGCCATCGATCTCCTGTAAAAAAATAAAAAAAACAAACCAACAGTATACCACCTGTCCGACGCAGTCCATAGTAACGATTGTCCCACGACGATCCAGCTCTGCTACATCGGAATGACAGGCAGAGCCTGTCATCCCGGCGCAGCACAGCTGCTTACCAACTTCCCCGGCGGTGACGTCATCGGACTGCTTTACGGCCGCGATTACCCAGCAGTCACTGCAGTTATCGCGAGATACTGCATGTGACCGCCGGGGAGAAGAGGATGGCGGCCATTAAGCAGCCCGGGATGTGACCGCCGGAGATCTTCTGCCGGGTAAGTGCCGCTGACTCCTGACAGACCCGACCGACGGACACTGACAGTGACAGTGACAATTCCGATTCCGGTATCCGATATGACGAAAATATCGGAACTCGGGATCGGAATTCCGATACAGCCAATATCGGCCGATACCCGATATTTGCAGCATCGTATCGCTCAACACTATTCCTGGTTCATTTGGAAGTTTGCTGAGTCTTGCCTGCATCTTCTGCTATCAGATAAGATATTTTCTGCTTTTATTTTTGTGCTTGCTTTTTGCATTGTTCCCTGCACTTCTGTGGAGGTCAGCCAGGTCCCCTCCGGGGGCTTGTGCTCCTCTCAGTTTATCTGAAGCCACTGTTATTTGTTCATTTGCTTTTTCCTGTTTTTTCAGTGGCTGTGGCTTAGTTTTGTTACACCAGAGATCTGATTTTAGGTGGTAGAGATCGTGTGATCTCAGGTGTTTTTGCAATCAGAAGAGTTGGTATTTTTTAGGGTTTTTTTGGATTGCAGTGAGTATCCTTTCCTGTACTTTTCTGTCTAGACAGATTGGGCCCCAGCGTTTGCTCATTCTATTTTCTGTCTGTCTCCATGCTTCTTCTTGTCTAACCGCCATTACATGTTTGGGGGCTTCCTATTTTCTTTGGGGATCTGCTCTGGGGCAGATAGCTTTCATCTTTCTGCCTTTAGGTGTAGTTATCTCTCAGGCTGTGACGAGGCTTCTAGGATCAACGTAGGAACGCTCCACGGCTACCTCTAGTTGTGTGGTTAGTTCAGGGTACTGCAATCCAATAGGTTCCAGCCTCTCTGGTGTATTGCCGTTTTTGCTTATTCTCCTCAGCTACCAAAACACAACAGCTTGGTCTCAGTCGCAGTTCATGGGTCTTGAACAGGATAATGAACTAAAACACACAGCTAATAACACCTAGGAATAGCTAAGAGGAAAACATTGGACTGTTCTGAAGTGGCCTTCTACGAGCTCTGACCTAAATCCTAATGAGCATCTTTGGAAAGAGCTGAAACATGCCATCTGGAAAAGGCAACCTTCAAACACCAGACAACTGGAGCAGTTTGCGCTTGACGAGTGGGCCAAAGTACGTGTCGAGAGGTGAAGAAGTCTCATTGACCATTAGAGGAATCGTTTGATTGCAGTGATTGCCTCAAAAGGTTGTGCAGCAAAATATTAAGTTAAGAGTACCATCATTTCTGTCCAGGCCTATTTCATGAGTTTTACTTTTTTTTAAATTCTGTGGAAGCATGGTTGAAAAGCAATGTCTGACTTTCATTTGTTCAATTTCATAGATTTTTGATTTATTATTACTTTTGTCAGATTCAAGTTATTTCTGTGACCATTGTGGATTTTTCTGTCATTAATCGAGGGGTAGCAACAATTTTGACTATATGTATAACACAATCAAGTAGCATACAGGTGTGATACTTGATGGATCAAAATATATAAAAAATTTTCACCCCCCACCTCCAAAAAAATGCAGCTATATATTTGGCAATGGACTTGTACAGGCCTATTCCTTGTCTACAGACTGGATTCTGTCACTCTCCCTGCTCCTACGACTCTCTCTCTCCCTCGCTAAGCTAAATGCAGATTGTACAGTCATGGCCAAATGTTTTGAGAATGACACAAATATTATATTTTCACATGATCTGCTGCCCTCTGGTTTTTATGTGTGTTTGACAGATGTTTTTATCACAGACAGAAATATAATAATTGCAACATATGAGTAACAAAAGCTTATATTGACAGTTAGAATGAGTTAATGCAGCAAGTCAATATTTGCAGTGTTGACCCTTCTTCTTCAGGACCTCTGCAATTCTCCCTGGCATGCTCTCAATCAACTTCTGGACCAAATCCTGACTGATAGCAGTCCATTCTTGCACAATCAATGCTTTCATTTTGTCAGAATTTTTAGGTTTTTGTTTGTCCACCCGTCTCTTGATGATTGACCACAAGTTCTCAATGGGATTAAGATCTGGGGAGTTTCCAGGCCATGGACCCAAAATCTCTATGTTTTGTTCCCTGAGCCATTTAGTTATCACCTTTGCTTTATGGCAAGGTGCTCCATCATGCTGGAAAAGGCATTGTTGATCGCCAAACTGCTCTTGGAGGGTTGGGAGAAGTTGCTCTTGGAGGACATTCTGGTACCATTCTTTATTCATGGCTGTGTTTTAAGGCAAGACTGTGAGAGAGCCGATTCCCTTGGCTGAGAAGCAACCCCACACATGAATGGTTTCAGGATGCTTAACAGTTGGCATGAGACAAGACTGGTGGTAACGCTCACCTTGTCTTCTCCAAATGAGGCGTTTTCCTGATATCCCAAACAATCGAAAAGGGGATTCATCAGAGAAAATAACTTTACCCCAGTCCTCAGCAGTCCACTGCCTGTACCTTTTGCAGAATATCAGTCTGTCCATGATGTTTTTTCTGGAGAGAAGTGGCTTCTTTGCTGCCCTCCTTGAGACCAGGCCTTGCTCCAAGAGTCTCCGCCTCACAGTGCGTGCAGATGCACTCACACCAGCCTGCTGCCATTCCTGAGCAAGCTCTGCACTGCTGGTAGCCCGATCCCGCAGCTGAAACACTTTTAAGAGACGGTCCTGGCGCTTGCTCGTCTTTCTTGGGCGCCCTGAAGCCTTTTTGGCAACAATGGAACCTCTCTCCTTGAAGTTCTTGATGATGCGATAGATTGTTGACTGAGGTGCAATCTTTCTAGCTGTGATACTCTTCCCTGTTAGGACATTTTTGTGCATTGCAATGATGACTGCACGTGTTTCTTTAGAGATAACCATGGATAACAGAAGAGAAACAATGATGCCAAGCACCAGCCTCCTTTTAAAGTGTCCAGTGGTGTCATTCTTACTTAATCATGACAGATTGATCTCCAGCCATTTCCTCATCAACACCCACACCTGTGTTAATGGAGCAATCACTGAAAAGAGGTTAGCTGGTCCTTTTAAGGCAGGGCTGCAATGATGTTGAAATGTGTTTTGGGGGATAAAGTTCATTTTCTAGCCAAATATTGACTTTGCAAGTAATTGCTGTTAAGCTGATCACTCTTTATAACATTCTGGAGTATATTCAAATTGCCATTAGAAAAGGTGAAGCAGTAGACTTTGTAAAAATTAATATTTGTGTCATTCTCAAAACTTTTGGCCATGACTGTATGTCATACAAACAGCAAAGCAAACTGTTAGACCTTAGAAGGGCTGTTAGTACAGTATAATGACTCAGCTTCAGCACCAGTATCAAAACTGCAGGCCTTTGATTCATTATGCTGTGCACACACAGGCATGGACAAGCACTTTCTCCCTCCAATACGAAGTGTCACACAGATGTGCAATGGCGTCAGTGTGCCGAGCCGTGTGGCATCTGTTCTTTTATAATCCCTGATGATGTCTCACAGCCAGCCAAACACAGTAATGCCACAACCAAGATGGCTACGGTATTACAGTGATGCATAGGCAATCACCACCTGCTTACTGGCTGTGTAACAGGCACCAAAAATGTGGGGTGGGGATTCGAGTTTTACATAGAGCACCGCCTAATACTCACCGAATAAGGAGTACATCAGTGCACCATGATACTCAACTGATAACCGAGTATCACAGAGCACGTTCAGTCATCCCTATTAACTACACTACATTTTTGTAGTGTTATGGCATCCTTGGTGCCACTAAGGCATAACAGTATCTACTGTTGCCATCAGCTTAGAAGGTACCTGCATGGGGCATAAGAACCAAATGTACCTGTAACAACTGATTTGGAAATATTGCTTTTGCTTTTGTTAGCATATCAGGTTTATCCACAGAGAAGATTTGCCATTGGTTAATGGTGGAAGACTGTGTAGTTATACAAAATTAAAAATAAAATCTACAATGAAAATAAATAACTGTTTTCCCTATTGTGTGCCAATAAATGGGTACTTCTTTGTGTCCACCTGCCTTAGGTATATTTTGGCATTTTTAAATGCCCATCAATGCTTCAATGAAAACATCTAAAACTTTTTTATGGGACTTAGCAAGAGAATAATTATTTTCTAACTAAGAGATGAAGAAAATAAAGTAGCAGAGTGGATTAGTGTTAGCCCTGAGGTTACAGTTGCAGAACGATTCTATATATATATTATATATATTATATATATATATATATATAATGGCATGTGACCCAGTTCTATTAGCTCTGAGATAAATAGAACACCGTGGTATGGACTGGAATAGCTTTGGTAAAGTTTCATTTCTTCACACATAATATTGTTAAAACTGCTATATTTCATAAGTTTCATAGTTTGATTCTAACATATAAAACACCAATATTTCAGTGATTCATTTAATTGGAGATTTCACTTAAATTTGAAATATAAAAAAATTAGAACATGTTGCAAAGATATGCCTTTTCAATTATTATAGACATTAAATTAAATGTTTTCCAGGCACCTCTATAAATAAAGAACTGGTTTTTAATAACAAGATGATTTTGTTTAGGGCTATTTGTAATCTTCATATTTCATTTGACTTCCTCAAATGTTTACTTGTTCAAGAACAGCTAATATCAATATATATATACAGTACAGACCAAAAGTTTGGACACACTTTCTCATTCAAAGATTTTTCTGTATTTTCATGGCTATGTAAATTGTAGAATCACACTAAAGGCATCAAAACTATGAATTAACACATGTGGAATTATACATTACACTTCACAAAAAAGTGTGAAACAACTGAAAATATGTCTTATATTCTAGGTTCTTCAAAGTAGCCACCTTTTGCTTTGATGACTGCTTTGCACACTCTTGGCATTCTCTTGATGAGCTTCAAGAGGTAGTCACCGGAAATGGTCTTCCAACAATATTGAAGGAGTTCCCAGAGATGCTTAGCACTTGTTTGCCCTTTTGCCTTCACTCTGCTGTCCAGCTCACCCCAAACCATCTCGATTGGGTTCAGGTCTGGTGACTGTGGAGGCCAGGTCATCTGGCATAGCACCCATCACTCTACTTCTTGGTCTAATAGCTCTTACACAGCCTGGAGGTGTGTTTGGGGTCATTGTCCTGTTGAAAAATAAATGATGGTCCATCTAAACGCAAACCGGATGGAATAGCTTGCCGCTGCTAGATGCTGTGGTTGCCATGCTGGTTCAGTATGCCTTGAATTTTGAATAAATCCCCAACAGTGTCACCTGCAAAGTACCCCCATACCATCACACCTCCTCCTCCATGCTTCACGGTGGGAACCAGGCATGTAGAGTCCATCCGTTCACCTTTTCTGCGTTGCACAAAGACACGGTGGTTGGAACCAAAGATCTCAAATTTGGACTCATCAGACCAAAGCACAGATTTCCACTGGTCTAATGTCCATTCCTTGTGTTCTTTAGCTCAAACAAGTCTCTTCTGCTTGTTGCCTGTCCTTATCAGTGGTTTCCTAGCAGCTATTTTACCATGAAGGCCTGCTGCACAAAGTCTCCTCTTAACAGTTGTTGTAGAGATGTGTCTGCTGCTAGAAATCTGTGTGGCATTGACCTGGTCTCTAATCTGAGCTGCTGTAAGCCTACGATTTCTGAGGCTGGTGACTCGGATAAACTTATCCTCAGAAGCAGAGGTGACTCTTAGTCTTCCTTTCCTGGGGCGGTCCTCATGTGAGCCAGTTTCTTTGTAGCGCTTGATGGTTTTTCCAACTGCACTTGGGGACACTTTCAAAGTTTTCCCAATTTTTCAGACTGACTGACCTTCATTTCTTAAAGTAATGATGGCCACTCGTTTTTCTTTACTTAGCTGCTTTTTCTTTCCATAATACAAATTCTAACAGTCTATTCAGTAGGACTATCAGCTGTGTATCCACCAGACTTCTGCACAACACAACTGATGGTCCCAACCTCATTTATAACGCCAGAAATCCCACTTATTAAACCTGACATAGCACACCCGTGAAATGAAAACCATTCCCGGTGACTACCTCTTGAAGCTCATCAAGAGAATGCCAAGAGTGTGCAAAGCAGTCATCAAAGTAAAAGGTGGCTACTTTGAAAAACCAGAATATAAGACATAATTTCAGTTGTTTCACACTTTTTTTTTAAATATATGATTTCACATATGTTAATTCATAGTTTTGATGCCTTCAGTGTGAATTTACAATGTTCATATTCATGAAAATACAGAAAAATCTTTAAATGAGAAGGTGTGTCCAAACTTCTGGTCTGTACTGTATATATACATATACTGTATCTCTAGCATTTGGGCAAAAATCATTATTACATTTAGAAGCTAGCCAATAATTTAAATGTTGCGGAAACATAAAATGGATAGTAATTATGAAATCATTAGAAATCTAAGCATAACCTTTACATTATCAATAAATGGCATTGTAGCATTTGTAATATTATTTATTATGGATATGGTAAAATCAGATAAAATGATATTCTGAGGTTCTATTTATTACAAATGTATTAGTGAAATTACAGTCTTTCTGTAATGTCTGATAATAAATCAGGCGCTTTGACTTTTTTTGCACTTTTATAATTACAAGACAACTTTAGTTTCTGTAAAGTACAATATAGAAAAGACATGTGATTGGAATACTTTTGTCATACAATTGTCGCGCAAGGCAGGTGAGGAAAACAGGTCCTGCATCCCTGTAATCATAGATGTGATTTGATGCAAATTATCAATTCTTTGTGATGTTTTCTATTGCTTCAATTACTGTATAAGCAACAGTGCTAAACAGATAGTTATCTAGTATTCAGCAAATAAAACTTAACTTTTGGTGAATATAAATAATAAAAGAACTGGTAGATCTCCAGCAGATAAAACAGCAGTCCAGTAAGTGATACATCACTGGAATCAGGCTCTCTGCCCTTACATCAAGCAGCTGTCAGATTCCTGAGCAAGTGCCTACTACAGATTCCCTTTAACCCTTTCCAATATCGGGTGTAAATGTACGTCGATGTCGGACTCCCTCCCTTTGGTGCTGGTGCTGAGCCCACATCTTTTCCGGCACATGTCAGCTGTTTTAAACAGCTGACATGTGCCTCTAACAGCTGCGGTGTCAAGTATAGTGTACAGTTCCTATAGCGTCTTGTGCTTGGGTGCGAGGAAACCACAGGAGACATACACTACCGGTCAAAAGTTTAGGGTCACTTAGAAATTTCCTTATTTTTGAAAGAAAAGCAGTTTTTTTTCCAATAAAGCTAACGTTAAATGATTCAGAAATACACTCTATACAGTGTTAATGTGGTAAATGACTATTCTAGCGGCAAACGTCTAGTTTGTAATGCAATATCTTCATAGGTGTATAGAGGCCCATTTCCAACAACCATCACTCCAGTGTACTTATGGTATTTTGTGTTCGCTAACTGTGTAAGAAGGCTAATAGATGGTTAAAATACCCTTTAAAACCCTTGTGCAAGTATGTTAACACAGCTGAAAACCGTTTGGTTGATTAGAGAAGCTATAAACCTGACCTTCCTTTGAGCTTGTTGAGAATCTGGAGCATTACATTTGTTGGTTCCATTAAACTCTCAAAATGGCCAAAAAAAAAGAACTTTCTTGTGAAACTCGACAGTCTATTCTTGTTCTTAGAAATGAAGGCTATTCCATGCGAAAAATTACCAAAAGCCATATTTAAGACTGGCTTAAATGAAAGGAAAAGATTAATATGGGCAAAAGAACACAGACATTGGACAGAGGAATATTGGCTTTTGTTTTGCCATCTGCCCTGAAGGCCAGCATCCCCAAATCGCCTCTTCACTGTAGATGTTGACACTGGCGTTTAATGTGTACTGTTTAATGAAGCTGCCAGTTGAGGACCTGTGAGGCGTCAATTTTTCAAACTAAAGACTCTAATGTACTTGTCTTGTTGCTCAGTTGTGCAGCGGGGCCTCCCACTTGTCTTTCTTCTCTGGTTAGAGCTTGTTTGTGCACTCCTCTAAAGGGAGTACTACACACCATTGTATGAATTCTTCAGTTTCTTGGTAATTTTTCGCATGGAATAGCCTTCATTTCTAAGAACAAGAATAGACTGTCGAGTTTCACAAGAAAGTTCTTTTTTTTTGGCCATTTTGAGAGTTTAATGGAACCAACAAATGTAATGCTCCAGATTCTCAACAAGCTCAAAGGAAGGTCAGGTTTATAGCTTCTCTAATCAACCAAACGGTTTTCAGCTGTGTTAACATACTTGCACAAGGGTTTTAAAGGGTATTTTAACCATCTATTAGCCTTCTTACACAGTTAGCGAACACAAAATACCATAAGTACACTGGAGTGATGGTTGTTGGAAATGGGCCTCTATACACCTATGAAGATATTGCATTACAAACTAGACGTTTGCCGCTAGAATAGTCATTTACCACATTAACTCTGTATAGAGTGTATTTCTGAATCATTTAATGTTAGCTTCATTGGAAAAAAACTGCTTTTCTTTCAAAAATAAGGAAATTTCTAAGTGACCCTAAACTTTTGACCGGTACTGAAAAGTTCACACAGTTTGCAGGAACAGCGACAGGAGACACAGCAGGCCAGAGTAACTTCAAGCACTACAATAAATCTCCAAAGCAGGTTCAGGATCTCTTCTCTGTACCGTAATTCCTCTGCAAACATGGATTCACCAAACAGCAGGTTTCCAGAGTCCAAAAGTGTTCCAAGGTTCCTCAGTAGGGAATAGCTGGAGTACAAGTCCAAGGCTTCCAGGAGTCAGGTCACAGACTGACTGAGGCTTGATTCAGGAGCACTGATTGTTCAGCTGAGGCTGCTTAAGAAGCAAGAGGGAAGAATCAGGGCGGGAACATGAAAACTAGAAACTCCATATTAACTGAGGGCAAGAGCTGCAGAAAGACAGAAAGCAAATGGCCGACGAAAAACTGAGTTTCAAGGAACATGTCAACAGAGACAAAGAACCTTACATTACTCCCCCCTTAGGGACAACCTCCGGATGACCTCAGACCAGGCTTGTCAGGGTACCTCTGATGAAACTGGCGGAGCAGGCGAGGAGCATTTACATTATTGACTGGTTCCCATGAGTTGTCCTCCACTGGGTAGCCCTGCCATTTAATCAAATATTGCAACTGATTTCTGTACAACCTGGAATCTAGAATCCTTTCCACCATAAATTCTTCCTGACCATCGACCATCACTGAGTCAGGGCAAGGAGAAGAACGTCCAGGAAACGTATTGGGTGTTGCAGCCTTTAGTAGGGATACATGAAAGACAGGGTGGATTCTCATAGTTCTGGGCAGTTGAAGACGACAAGCAACAGCACTTATAATCTTATTGATCTTATAAGGTCCAATGTACTTATGTCCCAATTTAGACGATGGAATCTTTAATTTAAGATTTCTGGTTGACAGCCAGACCAAATCTCCTACCTTGAAAGCTGGTGCAGGTTTACGAAATTTATCTGCTGCTTTCTTGTACCTTTCCTGAGCCAATTCTAGATTTTCCTTTAGAAGATCCATATTCTTTTGTAAAGAAGTGATTCTTTCAGCCACTGCCGGCAAGGGCGTATCTATGGGAAATCGAGGAAGAATGTTAGGATGATAACCTAGATTGGAGTAAAAAGGAGACTGCTTAGTGGAGGAGCTCTGAGAGTTGTTATAAGAGAACTCAGCCAGTGGAAGTAGATCCACCCAATCATCCTGTAGGTGGCAGATAAAACAGCGGAGATACTGCTCCAGGGTCTGATTGGTTCGTTCTGTCTGTCCATTAGTCTGGGGATGAAAAGCAGAAGAAAGGTTTACTTTAATGTCCAATGCTGCACAGAAATTTTGCCAAAACCTTGAAGTGAATTGCACCCCTCGATCCGAAATGACCTCATCCGGTACTCCATGTAAGCAAAACACATTCTTAATCATCAAGTCTGATGTCTGTTTTGCAGTGGGTAAGCCGACACAAGGGATAAAATGAGCTGCCTTTGTTAGACGGTCAACCACCACTAGAATGGT
Source organism: Oophaga sylvatica (assembly GCA_033576555.1). NCBI lineage: Eukaryota > Metazoa > Chordata > Amphibia > Anura > Dendrobatidae > Oophaga > Oophaga sylvatica. Next base: position 253,040,517 of record JARQOD010000006.1, read on the forward strand.
GTTCTTCCCTTGAGAGGTTGGTAACTCCACAATGAAGTCCATAGAAATGGATCCCCACGGGTGGGACGGGGTGGGAAGAGGTTGCAACAGACCAGTTGGTGAGGAGCGAGGTGTTTTGCATCTTGCACAGACTTCACATGAAGTGACATAGTTTAAGACATCTTTCCTGTAAGTGGGCCACCAAAAGAAACGAGAAAGAAATTCTTGTGTCTTTAGAATTCCCCTATGCCCGGCTATCTTGGAATCATGGATGAGTTGCAATACTCTCAATCTGACTGTTTCAGGTATATACAGACGTTGTCCCTGAATCCACACACCATTCTTAAAGACAAGACTTACGTCCCTTGGGGGTTGAGCCAACAAAGAATCCGCATGGTATGCTTCCTTGATGTCCTTAAGTAGGTCTTGATTATGAATCACTCCCAGGAATCTAGAGTCAGGAAGAATAGTCTTAGGAGGAGTAAGTGGACGTGTCTCTGCTGAATGAATCCTAGAGAGTGCATCAGCCTTTCCATTGCGCGATCCTGGTCTATAAGAAATGACAAAATTAAATTGGTTTAGGAAAAGATTCCAGCGAGCCTGGCGAGGAGTCAGGCACTTAGCCGACCTGATAAATTCAAGGTTACGATGGTCTGTCAGGACGACTATTTGCTGTGCAGCTCCTGAAGAAGGTGTCTCCATTCCTTGAAGGCGGCAATAATGGCCAACAATTCTCTATTGCCCACATCGTAGTTCCTCTCAGCCGAAGACAACTGCTGGGAAAAGAAGGCACAGGGATGCAAGACATTCTTCTCACCTGTTCTCTGAGAGAGTATAGCTCCAACGGCACAGTCTGAAGCATCCACCTCTATTATGAAGGCAAGCTCGGGGTTGGGATGTACTAAGATAGGTGCGGTGGTAAATTTATCCTTTAAACAGGAAAATGCTTCCTGAGCTTGCGGGGTCCAGGAGAACCTAGACTGTTTCCGGGTAAGTTGGGTGATAGGTGACACTACCTCAGAAAATTCTTAATGAAACGTCTATAGAAGTTGGCAAACCCGATGAAACGCTGCACCTCCTTCACATTTCTAGGAATTGGCCAATCCTTGATGGCTTGGGTCTTGCTTCCATCCATACTAATCCCTTGCGTAGATAGTACATACCCCAGAAATTGAATTTCGGTCCTATGGAATTCACATTTTTCAAGTTTGATGTAGAGATGGTTTTGTCTTAGGCGTTCTAAGACCATTCTCACATGTCCATGATGTTCCTCTGTGGAGTTAGAAAAAATTAGAATATCATCCAGATAAATCACCACAAATGTATCTAGGAGATCCCTGAAGATATCATTCACGAAGTGTTGGAAAGTGGCTGTGGCGGTACTCAGACCAAAAGGCATAACTAGATATTCAAAGTGTCCATAGCGTGACCTGAAAGCAGTCTTCCATTCATCCCAGGTCTAATACGGACCAAGTTATACGCCCCACGGAGATCCAATTTAGAGAAAATTTTGGCATGCCGCACTCTCTCCAACAACTCAGGGATTAAAGGCAATGGATAACGGTTTCTAATAGTAACCTTATTGAGTTCCCTATAGTCTATGCAGGGTCTCAGAGGTCCATCTTTCTTCTTCACAAAGAAGATGGGTGCACCTGCGGGAGATGAAGAGGGGCGTATGAAGCCCTTGGCTAAATTTTCGTCTATATAATCCTTCAAAGCTTTTAGCTCGGGCCCCGCTAGGGGGTAGATCTTACCAAAAGGTATCTCGGCTCCAGGCAATAATTCAATTGGACAATCATATGGACGGTGAGGAGGAAGCTGATCAGCGTTCTTCTTGTCACATAAATCCACATAGTCCTGGTATACAGCTGGTAGTTCAGGGACTGACATGGTTCCTTTAGGAACAGAGCAAGCTGAAACTCCTTGACTCATCTGTTTCTCTGGAAAGTGTAATTCCTTGGTCTCCCAGTTAATCGTAGGATTCTGCGCCTGCAGCCATGGTAGCCCTAGAATAATGGGAAAGTGGGGAGAAGAGATAAGCAAAAAAGACATTTTCTCCTGATGATCTTTACCCATAAGGACCCTCAAAGGCTCTGTTTCTTGATCCACTGGTCCAGAAGTCAGTAGAGAGCCATCCACAGTCTCCATCTGTACTGGAGTAGCCTTCTTCACTGAACGTATCCCCTGTTTCAGAGCAAAGGAGATATCCATGAAATTTCCACTTGCTCCTGAGTCGATCATAGCAGAGCTAGACACCCAGACTGAGTCAACCCAGAGTTTGATGGAAAGGAAGCAATGAGAATTGTTTCTTTTACAACTCAGCTGGGACACCGCTGAGGAAACTTGAAAAATTGCAGCGTTTATACCGTCATCGTCCCCAGAACTAACAGAGTTTAAGTCCGAGAAATCAAGATCTCTTGCAGCAGATCTCTCTGGAGCCTGAGGCTCGGACATGACAGAGCTCCTCTCGCAACACTCACAGTGAATGACTGCTGCAGTAGTCTTACGAGAACGGCTGGGGCAGTTTATAATGAAGTGCCCTGACTTACCACAGTAGAAACATAGATTTTCCTTTATACGATGTTCTTTGCGTGCATCACTAACCCGTCTTTGTAAAGAGTCCACCTGCATGGGTTCAGGTTCTGGTTCCCTTGTGATCCTACTCAAAGGTTCCTTAGCTGAGGAGGGAGGTAGTAAAAGGTTAGTGCGATTATTTTCGAACCATCTCTCTTGTCTGCGTTCAGTCAGACGAGCATCAATACGGATACAATAGTTAATAAAGTCACCTAACGCAGTGGGAGGGTCGGCACGAGCAAGTTCATCCTTAATCAGTGGAGACAACCCTTTCCGAAAAATAGATTTTTTAGCGGAAGTATCCCAAGTGGTATCAAGAGCCCATCTCCTGAAATCCAGGGCATATTCGGCTACTGAACGCTTACCTTGGCGCAAAGTTAACATGGCTGCTTCAGCTGTTGCACCTCGATTGGGGTCATCAAACACCTGCCCCATGGCTGAAATAAAAGCATCAAGGTGATTCAAACAATCATCCTCAGTCTCAATCAGAGGGTTTGCCCACATCAAAGCCTTATTGGTAAGCAACATGATTATAGTAAGCACTTTGGATCGTTCAGTGGGAAATTGTGAAGCATGTGCAGAGAAAAATAAATTGCATTGATTAATAAATCCCCTGAATTTCTCACGTTCACCGCCAAAACAAAAAGGAGGTAATTTGGGGATCCCAGAATACGGGGTTATGGCAGGAGCCTGGGCTCGTTCCTCTAGAGCCTCAATCCTGGCTCGCAATTCCTGGGTAGTCTGTCCAAACACTTGCAAATTATGATTAGTGAGGTCCTGTAGGCTTGCAAAACGGGTTTTTAAAGTCTGTACATCTGAAAGGATTGTATCAGTCACTCCGCAAAGTTCCTTTATGCGGGCCTCCATCTTCCAGATCTTTTAAGGCAGAAGTGCTGGAAGAGGAAAGGAAAAAAAAAAAAATAAATAGTGTTTACCTGTGGTAACACTCCAGAGTAAAATTTTAAGGGAATGCGCTCACCTGGAATGGTTGTGAGAAGTCACAACCACTGTCATCACATAAGGTATTAAACGGACATCTGATATCCACAGTCACAGCATACACGGCTTTCCCAGACCCAGCAGACACTAAACATTGGCTCCTGAATCTTGTCAAGTATAGTGTACAGTTCCTATAGCGTCTTGTGCTTGGGTGCGAGGAAAACACAGGAGACATAGGTTGAAATGAAATGACTTGTATTACTTCATACAAGCATGCTGAAAAGTTCACACAGTTTGCAGGAACAGCGACAGGAGACACAGCAGGCCAGAGTAACTTCAAGTACTACAATAAATCTCCAAAGCAGGTTCAGGATCTCTTCTCTGTACCGTAATTCCTCTGCAAACATGGATTCACCAAACAGCAGGTTTCCAGAGTCCAAAAGTGTTCCAAGGTTCCTCAGTAGGGAATAGCTGGAGTACAAGTCCAAGGCTTCCAGGAGTCAGGTCACAGACTGACTGAGGCTTGATTCAGGAGCACTGATTGTTCAGCTGAGGCTGCTTAAGAAGCAAGAGGGAAGAATCAGGGCGGGAACATGAAAACTAGAAACTCCATATTAACTGAGGGCAAGAGCTGCAGAAAGACAGAAAGCAAAATGGCCGACAAAAAACTGAGTTTCAAGGAACATGTCAACAGAGACAAAGAACCTTACATGCGGTTGGAATCGTGATTCACCCGCGGCTGTTAACCCATTAAATGCTGCTGTCAATCTCGGACAGCAGCATTTAACACACGCTTCCGGCAAGTGCGCCGAAAATCCCATCCATCAGTGACCCCATCGCATGATCACCAATTGGTTGGCATGACAACCAGAGACATCTATGGCTGTCACTGCCGGATTGCTATGAGCACCACCTGTTGGTCAGCGCTCATAGCAAGTAAGCAATTCTGCTGCATACATGCGAACTGATCATCGCCTGTATATGGCAGAGCCAATCGGTTTATGGAAGCTTCTAGTCTCCCATGGAGACTATTGAAACATGTCAAAAGTAAAAAAAAAGTTTTAAAAAAAATTAAAATAATATAAAATTCAAATCACCCCCTTTCACCCATTTCAAAATAAAACAATAGAAAAAATCAAACATACAGATATTTGGTATCGCTGCGTTCAGAATCACCTGATATATCAATACAAAAAAAAGAACCCGATTGCTAAATGGAGTAATGAGAAAAAAGGAAAAACCCCAAAATTACTTTTTTTGTGACTGCAACATTGCATTAAAATGCAATAACAGGCGATCAAAAGAACGTATCTACACAAAAATGATATAATTAAAAACGTCAGCTCAGAGCGCAAAAAATAAGCCCTCACCCAACCAGAAATTATGAAAAGTGGAGACGCTATGGGAATCGGAAAATGGCACAATTCTTATTTTCTTTTTACAAATTTTGGAATTGTTTTTCTTCACTTAGATACATGTTTGGTGTCTATGAACTTGTAATTTATTAGTTGAAACCGTTGGCACAACTTAGAGTGAGGAATCACTATTTACCTCCACAGATTGTACTAAAACAGTCTTTTCAACTAGCGGTATGTAATAGAGATTATCCCATATTATTGCACATCACTATTAAGATACTACAGCATAAAAGTATTCACCACATATATTCCTTTCCATAGGATATACAAAAGGACTACTTCCTATCTAAAACTATATGGCTCAACAATGCACCATATGGGTATGTGTTTTTCCAAGGTTTTTCACTATCCACCCACGTCACTTGATTCTGCTTTTTTAAGGCACCATAAGAGCGAGAAAAAGATATAGCAGTATATAGCTATCAGTTGCTATAATTCGTTGTTGGTTTCATCATACATGTTATAAAGAAAATAATCATTTTCTGGACTATTAATTGTACATACTTTATTTAATTTTGTTTTCATGTTAATATATTTCCATGTTCATATTATATTACAGCACATTGATGAAGGTCAATAGACCGAAACGTCTGCCATTTGCTGTTATTGTATGTGAACCTTACATTAAATAAGCATATTTCAAAAGTATCACTGGTGTGTGCCAAATTGTTATTCACTATGAACTTGTAATGACCTGGAGAATCATAATGGCAGGTCAGTTTTAGCATTCAGCGAACATGGTAAAAGGAAACAAAAAGTAACTGTGGGATTGCACTTTTTTTACAATTTCACCGCAATTAGAATTTTTTTCCCCGATTTCCAGTACACGATATGTTAAAACCAATGATGTCGTTCAAAAGTACAATTCATCCCACATAAAAAAGCCCTCACATGGCTATATTGACCTAAAAATACAAAAGTTATGGCTCTGGAAAGAAGGGGAGCAAAACGAAAACTTAAACAGAAAAATAACTTTGGGTGGTTAAGAGGTTAAACAGGGATACATCTGTAGGAGGCTGTAGTCATCACTAGTCCATGCTGCTTAAAGGGGCCTAGTGTATTTTGTTCCCCAAAGGAAAACAGGAATTCTAACAATAAATTTGTGGGACCTTTGAAAACATTTTTTCTTATGCCAGTTCATGTACTGTTATAGAAGACAAATCTGTGCTTGTAAAAATTTTAGTGAAGTAATAACATGCTACTATGACAGTTTCTTCGGAGCAAAAATGTTTTTGAGAAAATTCTACCAGGAGACAGGCCAGAATACCAGGAGAGGTGGAGGGGGCCGTAGGAGGGCAGCAACCCAGCAGCAGGACCGCTACCTCTGCCTTTGTGCAACGAGTAACAGGAGGAGCACTGCCAGAGCCCTGCAAAATCACCTCCAGCAGGCCACAAATGTGCATGTGTCTGCACAAACGGTTAGAAACCGACTCCATGAGGATGGTCTGAGTGCCCGACGTCCACAGATGGGGGTTGTGCTCACAGCCCAACACTGTGCAGGACGCTTGGCACTTGCCACAGAACACCAGGATTGGAAAATTTGCCACTGGCGCCCTGTGCTCTTCACAGATCAAACCAAGTTCACACTGAGCACATGTGACAGACGTGACAGAGTCTGGAGACGCTGTGGAGAGCGATCTGCTTCCTGCAACATCCTTCAGCATGACCGGTTTGGCAATGGGTCAGTAATGGTGTGGGGTGGCATTTCTTTGGAGAGCCACACAGCCCTCCATTTGCTCGGCAGAGGTAGCCTGACTACCATTAGGTACCGAGATGAGATCCTCAGACCCCTTGTGAGACCATATGCTGGTGCGGTTGGCACTGGGTTCCTCCTAATGCAGGACAATGCCAGACCTCATGTGGCTGGAATGTGTCAGCAGTTCCTGCAAGATGAAGGCATTGAAGCTATGGACTGGCCTGCCCGTTCCCCAGACCTGAATCCGATTGAGCACATCTGGGACATCATATCTCGCTCCATCCACCAACGTCACGTTGCACCACAGACTATCCAGGAGTTGGCGGATGCTTTAGTCCAGGTCTGGGAGGAGATGCCTCAGAAGACCATCCACCGCCTCGTCAGGAGATGTCCAGGCGTTGTATAGTAGGGAGGTCATACAGGCACGTGGAGGCCACACACACTACTGAGCATCATTTTGACTTGTTCTAAGGACATTACATTCCACTTTAATTTTGTGTGTGACTCCAAATCCAGGCCTCCATTGGTTTATAAATTTGATTTCCATTGATGATTTTTGTGTGATTTTGTTGTCAGCACATTCAACTTTGTACAGAACAAAGTATTCAATGAGACTATTTCATTCATTCAGATCTAGGATGTGTTATTTGAGTGTTCCCTTTATTTTTTTGAGCAGTGTATAATGTTAACTTCTCTTTCTCCTGCCTTTCATCCACTGATTAATTTCCCACTTTTGATTTTTGTTAACACACCTCTGCCTTTTGCATCAGAGTATATATTTCAGCTCTTTGTCATAGGTTACAATCTTATTGGCTTTTCCTGCCATATTATACAATAATTTTTGCTTATGGTACATTTTCTAGATAAAATCCAATGAATCTTGATAAGACTTAAACATTTATAAGAATGAGTGTAATTGTCTAAAATGTATTTCCTAATAAATGCTAACCATAGGAATCACCCTGTGAGAATTCATCTTTCTCTATAAAATGTATGAAAGGGAATCTGTCACCAGGTTTTTGCTACCTCATCTGAGAGCAGATGATGTAGGGGCAGAGTCTCTGATACAGAGACGTTTGACTGTTTGCTGCACTTTTGATTGAAAACTGTTTTATTGGTTGCAGACCTAACAGTTCTTTGAATACTGAGCTCTGTATAAACCCAACACTTCTCTGATTGGCAGCTTCCTCTGCGCAATATGTTGGCACTAAATAAATAAAATTAGGCATAAAATTGCCAATCAGTAGTGGGGGTGGGGTTATATAGCACTTATGAATGTAGAAGACTACATGGCAGCGGGCCAACTAGTCCTCTAGTGATAACCTCCGGCTGATAAAACAATGATTTACTCAAAACTATACTAAGCAGCCCAGTAAGTGACACATTGCTTGAATCAAGGTCTCTGTATCTACATTATGCTGCTCTTAGATTAGGCAGCAAAAACATGGTGACAGATTTTCCTTAACAGAAAGCAGCAGTCTGTATTAAGTCAGTGGTTCAGTAGCCTGGCAGGCATGCAGAATACGCTAAAATACCCTCCACTATTATTCAGCATATACTGGAACTCTTCAGAAATTTTTGTTGATTAAGTGTTTTCAATGGGGAATCCCATTTATGTTTGCAGACAGTAGTAGATTAAAAATGCTGCCCTTGTGCCTGACGCACATAGATTTTTCACCACTTATTATAAGTGTGCTTTTATTGTACTGCATAAAATGTATCCATTATTTGATAGAAAATATTTAATTGGTGGTTTATTTTCCTGTATATGTAATACTTTAACCTTGTAAGCATAAAATATTCAGTCACTTGGTCTTCTCCAGGGCAGCAAATGGATGTCTGCTCCTATTTTATGAAAACTTAAAGTGCATTAAATAATAATGAAGTTAGCAATGTAACATTAATCTAAAAAAAAAAAAAAAAAAAAAAAAAAGATTGATCGAAGATTGATGAGTTCTTTAACACGTTGGCATGTAGCTATGGCCATGTGTATTCATAGGTTGTATTATTTGTTCTGAGAGTAAATGATTACATTGTAGCTTGAAAAGGTATATGCTTCCTTCAGTGCTACTTATGAAAATCTGAATTTTTAATATTCAAGTTAATAAATTACAATGCAATGTGTTTAAGGCCCAAATAAAATAATACATTATAACCTCTACTTAGACTTCTCGCTATGTGTAATTAAAAAATACATTTAATATCTATGTGATATTTCTGATCCAGAGTTATAAAATTCAGTAAATTAGTCTTCTTTGTGGTGATGGACAAACCTTACTCCCTCTCCCTTAACAGCACAATGACCTCTGCAGAACACCTAGAACACCTAGAACAAACACGCCTTTGTTCTAGGTCACATAGCGTACGGCACCTCTCTCTCCTAGTCATTGGGCACACGGCGCCTTTCTCCTCAGCGGTCCGACGCAGCTTGTCACGGCGCCAGTACTCAGGGGACAGAGCACGCTGCTCCTTCAGCTGTGCGCTGCTGCTGATTCACGCCAAACTCCCTGCTGCTGTGCGCGCATTCTCTTTTATGGGGTCCCTCCTACCCAGGTCATGAGATTGGTCCAGTCCCTCTTTTCTTCCCCCAGGCAACATGGGAGGCAGCCTCAACAGTTCTGGACCCAGCTCGTTGCAGGTACCCGCAGCCCGGTCTTCCTCCTTACACAACAGCTTAGAAAAAAATGGCTGTCCCTATATGTCCCCACAAAAATAATTTCTACAATCAGAAAATAAAAAACTTTTCTGTAAAAGATTACTGCTGGGTGAACTTTAAAGAAGCCAGAACAGATGTACCCATAGGCACAGAAGGCATCTACCTACAAATAATGTCTATTACCCTAAACCTTCAAGTATAATTAAACTGTGTACTTATATGTAATTTATGGGTACTTATGTGCTGATAAGCCCCACTGTGCTGTGTGGATCAGAAGGTAAAAGTCGGGAAGGAGAGAAAGGAAGATGGAAATAGATCTAGATGTTTTGAGATGTATTCTGAAATGCTTTGCTTTATTTTGTAATTGCAGACAAATGTTGATACTGTGCATGACAATAACCTATCATTCCTGGCAATCTGTCTTGATGTGAATCTAGTACTTGGTTTATACTTACTGTTTCAAGCACATAAAGTTTTTCATGTTTTTTTCCTAGGCTACAACAGGGTTTATGCAACCCAACTTTTAACAGTATTTCTTCTCAAAAAAAGTTCTAAATTTGGCGTATTGTCACAGGAAGAATGCTGCAAATTGTGAACACTGGGCTCAAGAGGATACGCTTAAAGGGTATGCACCAAGATTAAAAGTTAAAGACTATCCATAGGGGCCTCTTCTTGGGATATGTGAGCCCCCCAGCAGTCAGATCACCAGCAATTGGGAAAGTATCAGCTATCCTATGGAGAGGGGTTAACTTGTAATCTTGATACATACCACAGATTATAATAATATGCTAGGGTCCAAATAGTAATAAACAATGGCACTTCAGTAGACATGTAAACCAAAATTTCGGACTTACATTATTGTTTGCCGAAAGAAGAGAACCGTTACATAGTTAAAAACAATAGTATTTTATTTAAATAGTTTAAAATGTAATGAACAAATATAAAAATTATTTATATCACAGAGTGCCCAGTAGGGGGAACCCCAATCTAATCTTTCTCAGGAATATTTAGAATATAATTCAATATAATTATAATATTCAAAACATAGAGATACCGATAAGTATAAATGGGATCTATGAGAACAATCAATGTCTTGTGACCAAACAAATCAGTAAAGAAATATATAAACCTACAGATCCCGCCTATGCCTATAGCCAGGGCTGGCTCCAGGTTTTTATGGGCCCCGGGCGAAAGAGCCTCAGTGGGCCCCTTTAACACAGACCACGATTCATGATGCACAGATACGGCAGAGAAATATGGGTATAGTACTATGCCAAACACTTCTTTTCTTCCATTACATGACTGATATCTATTGTAAATTGTACAATAGCTCAAAAACCGCCAAATCCTCACAGCGCACAGTACAGACTGGACAGTACAGTCCTCCATACAATATTATGGGCACCACAGTCTCCCCCTCATCACCCATATAATACCCCATGCAGGATGTCACCCCCCATATAATGCTCCATACAGAATACTGGACCCAAAATAATGCTCCATACAGAATACTGGACCCAAAATAATGCTCCATACAGGATACTGGTCCCCATCTAATGCTCCATACAAAATATGGAGCTCTCCTCTGCGCTGTACTGCGTTCTGCACTGTTACGGCTCAGGAAATGGCGCTGTGGAAAGACTCCCCATTATCATTATGATTGTCTCCCCATCATCATCATTGCCTCCTTATCATCATCATTGCCTCCCCATCATCATCATGGCCTCCCCATTATCATCAATGCCTGCCCATCATCATCATCTTCTCCCCATCATCATCTTCTCCCCATCATCAATGCCTGCCCATTATCATCAATGCCTGCCCATCATCATCATGGCCTCCCCATTATCATCATCAATGCCTGCCCATTATCATCATCTTCTCCCCATCATCATCATCAATGCCTCCCCATTATCAGCAATGCCTGCCCATCATCATCATCTCCTCCCCATCATCATCTTCTCCCCATCATCAATGCCTGCCCATTATCATCAATGCCTGCCCATTATCATCATCTTCTCCCCATCATCATCAATGCCTCCCCATTATCAGCAATGCCTGCCCATCATCATCTTCTCCCCATCATCAATGCCTGCCCATTATCATCAATGCCTGCCCATTATCATCATCTTCTCCCCATCATCATCATCAATGCCTCCCCATTATCAGCAATGCCTGCCCATCATCACACACAGACAGCACACAAGCACTCTCTCACATACATACACACACACATACACACACACACACATACATACACACACAAAGCACCGCACTACATACACACAGAGACACATACACACACACGTCTTACCTGTAAGGCGTCCCCGCGCTCTGTGCCACAGCCGGCCGCTGAATGATGACGTCATTCAGCGGCGCTGCTGTGAGAGGAAGCGCCGGCGCCCCCTGGAGCCCAGAGCTGCGGCAGCGGAGGCACTGGAGAGGTAAGTATTGTGCCAGCTGCTGCCGGGGCCCTGAGCAAGCGGGGGGGCCCAGTGGCGGCGCTGACACCGCTCTCCTCCGCTAACGGGCGCGGGGGTGCCAGACTGCGAGTGGGCCCCCCCGCCTGCTCAGGGCCCCGGCACTTGCCCGGGTGTGCCGGGTGCTGACACCGGCCCTGCCTATAGCTATAATCTTGCCACCTTAATATTCAATAGGTAAATGTTGACACAGCTCCACTGTTGTAATGCTAATTAAACACCTACCATCAATAGTCCCATAGAAAATATTAACCATGGGGTTGTACCAGAAGTATAACAGATTCTAATGAAAGAAAGTATACTGAACCACATATTCAGGGTGCATAATGGAGGCAAGATCAGTGACCTAAACGTGAAGATAGACGGAGCGTCCCCCTCATGAAATCATCTCTAAAATGGCTAAAGTTAAAGATGACACACTTATTTTGTATTTTAGTCAAAAGAAAATATATTTTCATTTTTTACATTTTAAAAATTACAAAATGGAAAGTGGGCTGATGCAAAAGTTTGGACATCCTGTATGGTTAGTACCTAGCAGCATCCCCTTTTGCAAGTATCACAGCTTTAAAATGCTTTTTGTAGTCAGCCAAGAGTATTTTAATTCTTGATTGAGGGATTTTCATACATTCTTCATTTAAAATTCTACCAATTCTCTGAGATTCCTGGGTCGTCTTTCATGCATTGCTATTTTGAGGTCTAGCCACAGATTTTCAATGATGTTCAGATCAGGGGACTGTGAGGGCCATTGTAAAACCTTCAGCTTGCACCTTTTGAGGTAGGCTATTGTTTGATATGTGTTTACGATCATTATCCATTCGTTGAAGCCATCCTATTTTCAACTTCAGATTTTTTACAGATGGTGTTATGTTTGCATCAAGAATTCGTTAAAATTTAATTTAATCTATTCTTCCTTCTACCTGTGAAATTTTTCCCATGCTATTGGCTGCAACACAACCCCAAAGCATGATTGATCCAACCCTATTCTTAATGGTTGGCCAGATGTTCTTTTCCTGAAATTCTGTGCCAGTTTTTCTCCACACATACCTTTGATCATTATGGCCAAAAAGTTTTATTTTAACCTCATTGGTCCACAAGACTTGCTTCAAAAATGCATCAGGCTTGTTTAAATGCTCTTTTGCATACTTCTAAAGTTGAATTTTATGATAAGGACGCAGGAGAGGTTTTCTTCTGATGACTCTTTCATGAATGCCATATTTATGCAGGTGTCTCTCAAAAGTAGAACAATGTACTACAACTCCACAACTGCTAAATCGTTCTGAAGATCTTTTTCAGTCAAGCGGGGGATCTGATTTGCCTCTCTAGCAACCCTGTGAGCAGCTCTCACTGAAATTTTGCTTGGTCTTCCGACCTTATTTTGACCTCCACTGTTCCTGTTAACTGCTATTTCTTAATTACATTTCGAACTCAGGAAAGGACAACTTGAAATCGCTTTGCTATCTTCTTATAAGCTTCTCTCATTTTCAGAGTGCTAGACAGCTGCTTAGAAGAACCCATTGCTGCAGTTTTTTGGCACAAGGTTAGAAGAGGCTGGGATTTTATAAAGCTGGGAAATTTGCATCACTTCGCCTTTCTTAACAATGATAGTGAACAAGCCATAACCCTGTCAGGATAATTTAGGTCTGAAACATTGGTCAAAGTTATATGAACACACAAATCTCCAAGGGGGACCCATTTTTCTTTTTGTAATTTTTAAAATGTAAAAAATGACAATATATATTTTATTATCCTAAAATACAAATGAAATATGTCATCTATAACTTTAGACCTTTTAGAGATCATTTCATCTTCAAGTTGCTTAACTGTAATTTTGACCAGGGGTGCCCAAACTTTCACATCCCACTGTATGACTGCAGCAGTGAAGAAGATGATAGTAGTAGCCTGTGAATAATGCAGAGATTCAATTGATAGGAGAAGAGAGATAAGAGAGGTGCCAAAAGCAGCAGCAACAGACATATAAATAATAAATGAGTGTATCTACATTAGTCACATGATCTCCATGAACATATTTTTTCAATTAATTCACAATATTATATAGCTGGAGCCAGTTTAAAGGGGACCTGTCATAAAATAAGGATTTACCTGCAGCCATAATATTATTCTGCAGGTAAATACCATTTTAAATACGTGCAGGTGTGTAACTGATAGTTTAACTGCTGGTAAAAAATTAACTTTAAATCTCTTTGAAGTCACTTGTTTTCAGTTAAATGGGTTGCAGTGGAGACTATCTGGTTTGGCTGTGTGAGAGGCTTCTAACCGATATCCAAGAAGTATTTAGGATTGCTACTTCCAATAGGTGGCACTAGAGTTCTAGTCCTCTTCCTCTCTGAAGAGACAATTTGCATATTTCCCAGAGAAGCATTGCGGCTTTAATTCTCCTCATCTCGGCAAGCTTAGTATGTCAATCTCCGCAAGGAGAAAACGATACTTCTTGGATATCGGTCAGAAGCCTCTCACACAGCCAAACCAGATCTCACACTTTGCACTGACGAGGGGCAGTACCCCAAAACACAGTGTCTGCAAATTGAGATTCTGGTTTGGCTCTTATCCTAAGTCATGTGACAAGGCTCGATAAAGGGTCGACATTGACTTTTAGGATTGCTACTTCCAATAGGTGGCACTAGAGTTCTAGTCCTCTTCCTCTCTGAAGAGACAATTTCCTTGTGGGGAGTGACATACCAGTTCTGGCATGCCAAGGTAAAAAGGCTTATTCGCCGTGCAATTCTTCTCTGGGAAATTTCATATGCAAATTGCCTCTTCAGAAAGGAAAAGGACTTGAGCTTATTTGGTTAGGTGAGATGCTCAGGACCACTACCTTCTTACAATTACTCATTTTGCTCTTCTACCCAGCTAATTATTTTCTTTTCTCTGCTCTATGGAGAAATAAGGACTCTCTTTTCCCTGCAAAAACCCCCCGCATCTTTAACTCCTGACCCAGCTGCTTCACTCCTCCCCCTGCCATGGACTTTTGCAGTGACTGGTAAGTCATACAGGGAAAATTGACATCCTGTTTCTACATAAAGCTTACAAGGATTCAGCTGCAAAATTTATAAACACGGATGTCATAGACCTAAAGGAAAAGAGAAGGATTAGCTGGGTGGAAAGGCAAAATGAACAATTGTAACTACACAGTGCTGTATAATATGAGGACGGCAATATATTAAAATTAAAAAAAAAATTATGAGATTGCTTCTTTAATATCGTTTTTTGTTTTTTTTTATAACAGGTTCCCTTTTTTAATGTGAAGGTTGTAACTTCATGAAAAACCAGTCATGTATATTAAAATTTTTCGTTTGCAGTAATATCCTGTCTCCGCAAACCAATTTATAGTGTTTCATATATAAATTATTTGAATGAGCTGTACAGTGAGATGACAGATTCAATGTAGTTCCCAGTGTTAGTTCCACCAGTTCTGTATCCAGATTTGTATTTTTCCCCAAGAGGCCTGAAAAATAATATTGCAGAAAGGCAGTCAGTCTACACTAATTGACACTTGGATTTCCTCCAAGGTAGTGAGGTGTAGAAAAGATTTACATTACTTAGATATTCTGCTGAGTATTTCTAGTAAAAGTGAAGTCATGTATTTGTTGCTAGTGCTCCGCCTGAGTGAGCAATGTCATGTCAGTGTGTATGTTATTATTTTACACACCCTTGTTTACATGGAATATAACAGTAATATTGAAGTTATCTTAATGTTCTGCAAAACCTGCAGTAGATATATATATATATATCTACTGCAGGTTTTGCAGAACATTAAGATATATATATATCTTCTGCAGTTTTGCAGAACATTAAGATAACTTCATTATTACTGTTATATTCCATGTAAACAAGGGTGTGTAAAATAATAACATACACAGTGACATGACATTGCTCACTCAGGCGGAAAGTATTCAGACCCTTTAAATTTTTCACTCTTTGTTTCATTGCAGCCATTTGGTAAATGCAAAAAAGTTAATTTTGTTTCTCGATAATGTGAAGTCTGCACCCCATCTTTACGGAAAAAAAAATGTAGAAAGTTTTGCAAATTTATTAAAAAAGAAAAACTGAAATATCACATGGTTATAAGTATTCAGACCCTTTGCTCAGTATTGAGTAGAAGCACCCTTCTGAGCTAGTATAGCCATGAGTCTTCTTGGGAATGATGCAACAAATTTTTCACACCTGGGTTTGGGGATCCTCTGCTATACTTCCTTGCAGATCCTCTCCAGTTCAGGTTGAATGGTGAACGTTGTGAACAGCCTTTATCAGGTTTTTCCAGAGATGCTCAATTTGGTTTAGGTCAGGGCTCTGGCTGGGCCATTCAAGAATGGTCACAGAGTTGTTATGAAGCCACTCCTTTGTTATTTTAGCTGTGTGCTTACGGTCATTGTCTTGTTGGAAGGTGAACCTCCAGCCAAGTCTGAGGTCCAGAGCACACAGGAAGAAGTTTTCATCCAAGATATCTCTGTACTTGGCTGCATTCATGCTTCCTTCAATTGCAACCAGTCTTCTTGTCCCTGCAGCTGAAAAACACTCCTATAGCATGATGCTGTCACCGCCATGTTTCACTGTTGGGATTGTATTGGGCAGGTGATGAGCAGTGCCTGGTTTTCTCCACACATATCGCTTAGAATTATCACTAAAAAGTCCTATCTTCTTCTCATCAGACCAGAGAATCTTATTTCTCATAGCCTGGGAGTCCTTCATGTGTTTTTTTTTTAGCAAACTCTATGCAGGCTTTCATATGTCTGGCACCGAGGAGAGGCTTCCGTCGGGCCACTCTGCCATAAAGGTCCGACTGGTGGAGGGCTGCAGTGATAGCTGACTTTGTGGAACTTTCTCCCATCTCCCTACTACATCTGTGGTGCTCAGCCACAGTGATCTTAGGGTTCTTCTTTACCTCTCTCACCAAGGATCTTCTCCCACGATTGCTCAGTTTGGCTGGACAGCCAGGTCTAGGAAGATTTCTGGTGGTCACAAACTTCTTCCATTTAAGGATTATGGAGGCACTGTGCTCTTAGGAACCTTGAGTACTGCAGAAATTCTTTTGTAACCTTGGCTAGATCTGTGCCTTGCCACAATTCTGTCTCTGAGCTCCTTGGGCCAGTTCCTTTGACCTCATGTGTCAGGACTCTGAACATTTTTGATCACCTTTTGTGCATTACTGCCCTTTTCCAAGATGGCGCCTTTGGTCTCATGTGCACTGTGTCTTCCTGCTATATAACTCCACCCCAGCCTTTAGTCTGTGCTTGAGTATTCTGCCTTGCATCCAGCTTCTGACCTCTGGTGGCTCCCTGGCTTTGTACCTGCTCCTGTGAACCTGTTTATGATCCTGCTACTCTGCTCTGAGTTCCTGCTGCATACACCGGTTTCCAGTATTTCTCCTTCATCTGGCTGCTTGTGTTACTCCCCTCTGCATTTGCTGGACATGTAAGCTGTTGCACCTCTGCGCTGCTTAAAACTGAGACTATCACCCAGGCCTCCCTGGTTGAGCTAAAGATATCATTTGAACTGTCTACCTGTGCTTGGACTAAACTAAGACTTATTTGTGTCAAATATCCTCAAGTTTAACTGTGATTCATAGACTCTGCTTGATTGCATTTCTCTCTGAAGTTTCCTATAGACTGTTAAGCTGCATTTATTATCTACACCAAGTGTTGTGGACTTGAGCTTTGCTTTGCACCTGTTTGAATCACCATATGATAATATAGACTTTACCACTTATAAGACTGTGTCCTGTAGTTGTCTTGTTCCACGCAAGAAGTCCTGAGTTATCCCCTATAATTATTACATCATGATTCTCATTTGGTCTGACATGCACTGTGAGCTGTGAGGTCTTATATAGACAGGTGTGTGCCTTTACAAATCAAGTCCTATCAGTTTAATTAAAGACAGCTGGACTCCAATGAAGGAGTAGAACCATCTCAAGGAGTATCACAAGGAAATAGACAGCATGTGACTTAAATATGAGTGTCTGAGCATAGGGTCTGAATACTTATGACCATGTGACATTTCAGTTTCTCTTTTTAAATAAATTTGCAAAAATTTCTACATTTCTGGTTATTATCAGTCAACATCTGGTGCAGAGTGTACATTAATGAGAAAAAATGAACTTTTTTGCATTTACCAAATGGCTGCAATGAAACAAAGAGTGAAAAATTTAAAGGAGTCTGAATACTTTCTGAACCCACTGTAC